>QNQO01000909.1:0-454780 GCA_003290165.1 Berberis thunbergii | reverse complement strand
AAAAAAAAAAAAAAAAAAAATAGGTAGATTAAATGGGGATACCCTTCTTGGTCATAGAACATAACATCAAGTTTACAAAACTAGATTTTGTTGATGATTTCACCAAAAAAAGATTCAAATAAAAACTCAAAACAAGAACACAACAGTTGAAGAAGAAGAAGATGAAGAGGTATAATCAACCCATGCAACAATTCAAAGGTAGAGCTCAAACCAGAGAACTAGAACAGTGATTCAAATGAAATGGAGTGCAAAATGAAGGTAAAGGGGAATTCAACATACCCTTTAGTGGGGTTCCTCACATGTGCCTATGTTGGTGAGAATTATGAGAGAAGATGGTGTGTGTGAGTGAGTGAAGATGAGTTGAAGGAGGTTTTGTTGGTGTCGGTGCGTGTGAGTGTGGGCAATGTGGTGTCAGGTGTGTGCTTGGTGAGTGTCAAACGTAATTTTATCGATTGGTCAACCTCAGACTTGAGGAAAGGGCATCCACAATCATCCACAAATTTGTGAAAATTTTAGTCGTGATATCACCTTTCAAGTTATAATTTATCTCCAAATTCCTAAAATCTTTTATGGTTGTAGAAGGGACTTTCGAACATCCATAATAAGTTGTGGAATTTTAATTATTTTTTTCATATACTTGTAGGTGAATGAAACTTTGTTCAGCTCGACGAGCTCTTTCAACAATGGGCTGTCTTATTACGAGAAAGATTCTGATAGCAGGGGCGGACCTACTATTGGGCGAGGTGCAGCTGCCGTTGATTTTTAAAATAATTTATTGAAAAATTCTAGGGGTCGAGGGAGGGTCTAGGGAAAGGGAGCGAGGGATGGGTGTAAGTCACCCATCTGCCTCGAGATGAGTGTATCGTGAATCTCGAATCCGATGCATTTATTTCGAGACGGATGGGTGGTTACCACCCATCCCTCGCCCCTTTACCTTGCTCCCTCCCTCGCTCTGTAGCAAAGCTCAATTTTATTATATACTTTATCTTAAAAACTTAATTTTATAATATAAATTATTTATTCAACTATTGCAACATTTTTTATTGGTATAGTGGTTGGAAGTTTGTAACTTTTTGTAAATAACTCCAATTCGATACTCATCGAGTGCATTTTTTTTATGGCTGTTCACTATACATTTTTATGGTTATTGATAATTATTATTTTTATCATTGTTACTCGCTTAATTTTTTATTTTCAATACAATTTATAGTAATTGCAAATATTACAAAAATTGTTTAGTTTAATAAAAATTTATTTTTGGTCCTTTCGAAGCGTATGATTTCTTTATGTTTATACAATTTTGTCATTGTGACATTTCCCTACTTTGTTGTTTTAAACGCAATTTTATTTGTAATTGTAAACATTAAAGTAATCAATTGTTTGTTCACAAGTGACGTAAAACCTACAACCAAAATAATATTTGAAATTAATATCTAAAATAATAACTAAAGAATTCAATGAAAATATATGCCACTAGCCAACTCGTACAAAATTTGAGCCTCATAGAAACATTTTTCGATGAAATTGTATTAGAATCTTATTATGTTCGTAAAATTTTGATTTTTTTAGCTTCAATTAAATATTTATCATAATTTTTTTGTGATGTTAGTTATTACGCTCGTTTGCCGTTAAGGTTATTGATATTGTGACATTATTTTGGCTTAAAATTGGATTACACTTAATTTAATTTGGTATATGTAATGTATTTTTCTTATTTTACTAACTTGAGTAGAAATTTTTTTTGCTTGCCATTTCACCTCCCCCTTGACTAAAATTCTGGGTCCGCCACTACTTGATAGCACTATGGCGGAGTACTATGCAACTGAGGCAACCCTTCTTTTGATATCAGCGCAGAATTGGAAGACATGTCTTATACTGAGTGATTCAGCAAACATCAACAACTTCCTCCATACTAACGACTCTGATCATAATTTGGCTATGAATTGGGCTTAGTGTCCACTTATTACAAATAGTAGACACCATTTTTTGTTGCTTCCATGTTGGTTTTGTAATTATGTGGGTCAAGACCTCAATGTCAAAGCTTAGTTTGTAATTATGTGGGCTGAGACCTCAATGTTGAGGCTCATGACATGGCTATGACTGTAGTAGCAAGTCATCATGTTTTGTATCCGTACTTATTTTGTTATAATATTATGCATAAAACATTAACAAGACCTCAATGTCAAGGCTTAGTTTTGTAATTATGTGGGTCGAGACCTCAATGTTGAGGCTCATGACATGGCTATGACTGTAGTAGCAAGTCATCATGTTTGTAATCGTACTTATTTTGTTATAATATTATGCATAAAACATTAACAAGACCTCAATGTCAAGGCTTAGTTTTGTAATTATGTGGGTCGAGACCTCAATGTTGAGGCTCATGACATGGCTATGACTCTAGTAGCAAGTCATCATGTTTTGTAACCGTACTTATTTTGTTATAATATTATGCATAAAGCACTAACAAGACTTCAATGTCAAAGCTTAGTTTTGTAATTACGTGAGTCGAGACCTCAATGTTGAGGCTCATGACATGGCTATGACGGTAGTAGCAAGTCATCATGTTTTGAAACCGTACTTATTTTGTTATAATATTATGCATAAAGCATTAACCAAAAAAAAAACCACCCTCCAACGTAAGTAAGAATGAGTGTGTTAGCTAAGATTCGCCTGTGCCAAGTAGCCAAGTTGATAGTTGGGAGGAAGAGAAGTTCTCTGTGAAATCGTAAGTATTATGTTCCGAGTGAGGCTAGGAAACCAGGTTTTGTAAACATGTTTTGCAATCAGGATGATGTGGCATCGTTAGATGAGTTTTTTACAATCTCAAGATACACATAAAATCTTTGGAGATTTCATCATTTTTTCCAGATCATGACACGTCATCCTGATTACAAAACATGGTTGCAAAAACCTGATTTTCTAGCATTTTTGTTATGTTCCAGATGATACCTCAAGCCTTTTAGTACATATGTTGGTGGATTGTTAACTTAGAACACTGGCAAGAACTATGTGCATCCACAACTTACACTTGTGCCACTAGAGCCACCAAATTTTCTACTCCATACTACCACAAGGTTCCTAACAACCACAAACAAAACAAATAGTGAACTATAATATAGTTCAAAGGCCAATGAGATACTAGCTCAACAGTAAATTTGTGGCAGATGTAATCACAAGTTCAGGGTTCAAACCCTGCCGATGACATTTGGGATGGGAGAGGTTAATGGATTTAAAAAGAAACACATCCAACTACTAATGATCATCGTCAGCTTGACCACCATCGAGGTTTAGAGAATTCGATAAATTTTTTTGGGAAAATTTTTGTTCTTACATAAGATGCATTTTTATCAACAAAAACTAAGGAAAAATTTGGCACTGCAAAGTTAAAGTTATCGATAGCAACAGCCGCAGGCTGGAGCAGAGTTACTAACTACTATCCCAAGCCCAACCCAAAAAATTTGAGCAGCGAGCTCAATGAGTTGGAGTGGTTCTGCTTTCCAAACCGTCCTCTCTCCCTCCTCTTCACACCCATTCCACTCTGAAACCACCACTCTCCCTCCCTCTCTCACACTCTCTTCTCCATCTCCCTCTCAAAATGGCAGAAGAAGAACCAACCCCAGACCCCCAAACATCTCTTTCACCCACTCCCATCACCACCCCACCACCCACACTCTCAAAAAACGCCCAGAAGAAGATCCTGAAGCAGCAGAAGTACGAGCAGAAGAAAGCCCAGAAGAAGGCGGCAATCAAAGAGCAGAAGCAAAGGGAAGCAGAGAGGAAGCGCAGCGATTGGGCAGAGAAGCTGTCTGGGGTGTCTGAGGAGGAAAAATTGAAGCTTTTGGAGTCCAGGAAGGAGCTGAGGAAGGAGAGGATGGATAAGAGGACGGAGGAGAGGAGCAGAAGGCTGAGAGGTTGACGAGAGCGAAGGAATCAGGGCAGAAGATTGTTGTTGATATTGAGTTTGCTGATCTCATGACTGGGACTGAGATTCATAGTCTTGTTCAACAGGTGAAATTTTGCTTGCCCTAGTTTTTGTTTTTGGATTGGAATTTGTGGGTGTTATTAAAAATGTGATCTTTATATGCCTGCGTTTGTTTGCGGTTGTTTGTTCATGATTGTTGGTTTAAAGTGTTGCTTTTTGGATTGAGATTGTTTGGTGAAATTAGAAATGTGATCTTTATACTAGTTGTTTCACATATGTGAGCGACGAATAGTAGGATTATGATTAGAGTTTTTATGCCAGGGACTTGAAAGTGTAATGTAATTCATTGGCAGGTGTAAAGTTATCATTTTTGGCAATAATGTCGTAGGAAGGTGTAGGAAAAAAAACCCGCATTTTGCAGAGATGCAGTAGATACTCTAAGTAGCTTCCTCCCTGTTTTAATCCATCAACATGTAGCTAGAGAGAAGTGCTATGCGGCACTTTAACTAAGCTTTCCCCATTTAATTCAAAAGGCTCTTTGTTTTATAAATTAATTTACAATTCTTCCAATTGAAGCATAGAGTCACGGGCCAAAGAAA
Source organism: Berberis thunbergii (assembly GCA_003290165.1). Lineage (NCBI taxonomy): Eukaryota > Viridiplantae > Streptophyta > Magnoliopsida > Ranunculales > Berberidaceae > Berberis > Berberis thunbergii. The sequence continues at coordinate 450,259 of QNQO01000909.1, read as the reverse complement.
GCAAACAAACTAGGTGAAAAGTGTCACCCAATCTCAAGACTAAAAATATCCTCAAGCATAGGAGCGACCAGCATTGTTTGTGGATTGAGTGTGAAAGAACGTATCTGGCTTTGATGTAGAGGTGTACTTTAACACTACCTTACGGAAATGCCTTGACATGCTATACAACTTTGGCTGTCTACTTCACGTGCCTTCGACCCTCTATTGTGGGTGCTTCAGTATTCAATTATCTTGGGCGATCTGCACTACTCTACGTCCAGCCAGTGACTTTCTTGCCACGACCAACGAACGTGAGATGTATATGACACAACATTACAAGGTTTGGGCTGAACATATTTAGTGTGGGTAGTGAACCTGTTGACATGAGAAACTTGCTAACCAAAGAAATGTTTACTGTAGTGTATTGGGGATAATGAAGGTGGTTCTGGTGGAGTGATTGAGCGGGGCACCAGAAGGTGCACGAGTGTTGCGTGTCTGTGTTGCAGGTAAGACGTAGGAATGGTAAAGGTGGCTAAGGTTTGAAAAAAAAAAACACTAAGGCTATGCCTTGAGGCACGCCTCTGTGCGCATGACTTAATAAACTGAGGCTTAAGCCTCAGTGGGGTTGGTGAGGTGAATGCTCTGTGGCTTAGGATGTGATGCGCAATGAGGGATAATCCTCAGTTGAGGCTGGTTTATGGGGTGACGTTCAGCACAATTTGTTTGACAAAAAAAGAAAAAAAAAGAAAAAAAAAGTAAATGCTCAGCCCCTTTGCCCTAATCTCGACCCAGAGGGAGGGAGAGAGAGAACTGAGGCTTGAAGAAAAGAGAAGGGAAGCTTGAAGAGTACCCAAATAGCAACAGCAGTGGGTCGTATTAGAGTTTGTGTGACACCACATTTTCCAACACATTTAGTAATCTTGTCAAGGAAATTTTTACCTTATTCAGAATAGGTCATGTGGTGTCAACCTGCATTGATACAACTTGTTTGACTTGCCTATCAACACCTAATTCACGTCGTATCAATGTATCTGGGTCTAACGTTGTCTACATTCTTTTATTTGTTTGATAATAGTTTGATATTTGCTAGCTCGATGTCCAATTGAATTATTACTTGTTGTAGTTGTAGATTCATAGTTATCTTTCTATTGGTGGAAATTTGTTGCAAGTAATCACCATCATCTTTGGTTGTATTCTAATTGTTTGAGAAAATTTACATTTACTGACTTGAGCTGCAGATTATGTACTGTTATGCAGTGAATGGAAGATGTAGTTTACCTGCACATCTTTGGTTAACTGGATGCCAAGGAGAAATAGGCACACAACTGCAAAAGCTCCCTGGTTTTGATAAGTGGGTAATCGAGAAGGAGAACCGGTCATATATCGAAGCCTTGGAAGATCGGAAAGAAAATCTGGTTTACCTGCAGATTCGGAAAATGTACTGGAGGAACTTGATCTAAATAATATTTATATTATTGGTGGGTTAGTTGACCGTAATAGATGGAAAGGGATCACCATGAAAAAGGCAACTGAGCAGGGGATCCAAACTGCAAAGCTCCCCATTGGGAATTTCTTGAAGATGTCAAGCTCCCAGGTATCAGCGATAGCATACTTGTTTTTATTTTCACATTGATTTTTTATGCATTACGATGCAAGTTAATCTGTAGAATGGATGCCATATACAGAGGTGGGAGCTATGAATTTTGCATTTAATAGCTGTTGAATGCTTTTGGATTCTTTTGGTACAGTATTACTGATCAGAATTATAACTTCTGATACGAATCGTGATATTACTCCTAATTAATAATAATTTTCCTATAAGTAGAACCCAGTGGAAGTATATGATTCATCAAGCTGATACTAGATATTTACTATCGCAATCATTCATGAACTTTGTTGCTCTCATGTTTCAGACTAAAGGACATTTTGCTTAAGCTTTATGCTTGTGGAAACTAGAAAGTAGCATGTTTCTGATCCTGATTGTTACTGTCTTTCTCTTTCTTTTGACATGATGGTGTGCCACATTTTACTCTGTAAAATTTTAATTTCCGACTGATCTGAACATTATATAATGTTCTAGTAATACCTTGCAAAAGTATAATGGTTACTAAATATGTAGAAACACAATAGTATATTACAAACAGATAGGACGGTATATCATGAAAATAATGATCAAGGTAAAACCCACTCAACAACCGAAAATTTCCTCCTCAAGATAATATCCGTGACTTCCAACATGAAATGAAACTCTTAAAAAATATTCCCCCAGGTACTCCACCTAAACCCTACACTAATGATACAACAAACTTATAATATTATTAAGTACATTCCTAGAAAGTACCGTCGATCTGTTCGCCTCTTCTACTCCAGCCATACACTCATCGGAGTTTCCAATGGATAAGGCGCCTTATCTTCTTTAGATTGAGATACATTTTTTTCAAAGTATAGCAAGGGTGAAACCATCCAAAGGCATTTAAAGGTTTGGGGATCTAATGAAACCCTTGGCCGCCCTTAAAAAGGAATAAGTACCTTTCCTTCCAAGGCATAGCCATATGAATCCTTGATTCTGCCCAAAGTAAAGTACGAACATGATATGTAAAGTGGAAACTATGTTATCTTAGGCGCTAGGCAAGACGAGGAAGGTGGCTCGGGCACCTAGCTTGTAAGGCAACAAGCCAATGTTGTAAAAAAAAGTTGTAGTGAAAGACTCTTGCCTAGCTCACCTAGGCCAATGCCTTTGACTACTCTCTTTTTATGTTTATTATTTTTTATTTTTATAACGTTTACGTGACGCCTAGGCTAGGTCAGGCGGGAGGTCAAGTATATCTCACATGGTGTGCTTAGGCGTCGCCCGAGACTACATAGGTTGACAATTGAGTGATAGATCAACTAAAGAACTAACCCAATATTTATGAGGCACATTGGGACATAATTAGTGGATATTCTTTCACCTCCTGAGTTATCGCTGGAGGGGCTTTATCTCCTTGTGTGTATATACAAAAATAAAAATCTTTGTTGTCCGTAAGTGATTTTCTTTTTTTCCTTCTCTGTCAATAAAGCAAGGAGCTGTATACATATTGAAAACCATGAATGCAAAAGAAAGAGTGAGAGAGGTTTTCGTTTGACCCTTCCCACCCAAAAAAACACAGATCCAAGTCCAATTCTCTACTCAGTTAAAGAGACAAGTGTGATATCAGGTGTCTTTTAGTGGCCCCCAAGTATACCCCGAAACCCAAAGTATGATTTCAATCTCTGTTACTAAAATGGTCTATAAATTCGTAACAATCGTTGTATACTCTACTGGTCATTTCCTTCGAAACTCTCCAAGTAATGGCATGAATCAAGCTCTCCCCTTATGCCCTGTGAGAGTTTCAACCTTCTTATTCTTCAGCCAAGATGAGAAGGTCATAATATTCGCTTGAAAGTTTTCTAACACTTTATCCTGTATCTTGGTGGTGAATCTGTACTTAATCAATAGATGGTTTATGGTTCCCTCCTCCCTGTATGCTATTGGTCATGGTTCGGCCTCTTCTCACTAGGTTGTCAATGGTGAGTATTGTCACAATATTAAAAAAAAAAACAAAAACAAAAAACAAAGGTTATGGGAGGTTCTTGCTTGGACCAAATGAATTTGATAAGGCTCCACCTGCTGGCTAGTCACCGCTTTTCATGTGGTAGGTTCAAAACTCATAATAGCTGGTCACCGTAATTCTCCTTCTGGACAATATCCATAACCAACCATTGTAGTCACTGTCATATTCATTGAGAACCACAGTGCAGCTGGGAGATGAGATCAATCATTTGGCCGAGTTACCAATCAAACAGCCAATGTCTGAAATCCATGTTCCAGGATACACCTTCATTGACTTGGGTAGAAATTCTTTAACTTTAGCATTCTTGTTTCCAGAGACAGTGAAGAAGTTTGGGGAATCTTCTTTTAAAGGTAAGAGTTCCCTAACCATTTGTGATGCTCAAAATGAATTCAATTCCCCGAGGCACTTCATATTGAATATGATCTTGGAAGGAAATATGCTGTTGCATGATGGCTTAAAGGTAGAGTTCCCTAACCATTTGTGATGCTCACAATTAATTCAATTCCCCTAGCACTTCATATTGAATATTATCTTGGAAGGAAACATGCTGTTGCATGATGGCCTTCCTCAATGCTGCTTCCACACACTTGTTTGCCCATGATACTTTTCTAAGAGAGTTTTGTTCTATGCCAAATCTCCAAATCCACTTAGCGAAGAGATCTTTCATAACACACCTTGGTTCCTGCGAATTCGTTACTTGATGTATATATACAGAATTGAATGTCAATAGGTTCAAGTTCTTGGGAAAGCTATTAGAAACTTCCACCTTAGCTTTGTTTCCAGTGATACCTTGTAAACTAATCCCATCTAAGATGTTTTGGAGGTATATGCACATCATGGGCGTTTGTGTGGCTTTGTAGTGAGCATGACATCATGTTTCTGAGTTGCTACATTAAGATGATTTTATTGTGGTATATAGAGTATATTAATGTAGTAGCAGTAGGTGTGGTTAGTAATAAAGGGGATGTCAAGAGATTCTTGGTATTAACAAACTAGGGTTTTGTATTCTTTCGCTTTGATCTTGAATAAGCTGATTGCATGTTGTTACCCGCTGCGCCTAATCTATCATAATGATTGAGCCAAGGAAACAAAGACAGTGAAAGATGTTCATGGAGTGTACTTACTGAATCTTTAAAAACTTGTTATGTAAAATATTGACCTGTTCCATGTTCTGGTATACACATAAGTTACTTAAGATAACTATTTAGGATCATTAACAGAAAACATAAAGTGATGCTTAAAAGTTCATCAGGGTGTCAGATAGTGGAACGACCGACACTTACAATCAATGCTTACGAGTTAGAAGTCAAATTTAATCCTACCTTGTAACCAGTGAGATGTATAAACATCTTCAGCTGGATTCCGATAATAATCTTTGCTCCCGTAGGAGCGTTTGAAAATTTGTATGAATTGTCCCTTGATTTCTGGGAAGACTGCTCATTTCCTTCAAGATGTCACAAGTATCGACAATAATTTTCTGCTTTTGTATGGATCCTTTGCATTTGCAATCCTCGTGTTTGGTTGTAAATTAGTTTACTTGATTGTTATAATATATCCTGTCTAGCTCGGAGACATGGTCTCTCACAAAAGACCACAAATTCCGATAAGGAGATTTACTGTTAGCCATTCTTTCCTGGCAGGCATTGCAGTCTCCAGCTGGTTCATAGCATGGTTCAAAGTATCCCGATATATTCTGATATTTATTTATTTTCAGGTCAAATTATGCTTGCATTTAGGAATTCCGCTTCCCAAAGCTCAAATTGCACCCACAGCTTTCAAAATGCACCTTGTATAATTCAACATTTATTTATTTTTGTTGTTAAAAGTGTGGGTATTGTTAGATACAAATAACCGAGGAAGCAAAGGAAGTTCTTTCGAGGGATTCCTTTTTTTATTCGTGGAGTTCGTTTCAAAGCCTTTCGCCGGTACGATGGTTTCAGCCTGAAAGCGGATCAGATTTTGGTGCTTTTATGGGTAGAGTTGCCTAACATGCCTTTGCATTTATTTCATCATCCGCTTTTGAAAGCAATTGTGAACTCTTTTGGTGGTTTTTTGTGCATGGATGATCATACTCGTTGCTTGTGTTTGCATGGAGATGACATTGGCGGAAAAGCTACCTAGTAGGATTTGGATTGGCAGGGCTAACAATAGGGGATTCTGGCAGAAAATAGAATACCCAGGTTTCAAGTATTGTGATTACTGTTCTTTGTTAGGACATGAGGAAGTTTGCAGTAAAAAGTTAGGTCATAAGGGCAATGTGAAAACATCCCACTTGGTGATAGAAGAGAAGATTGAGAAACAAAAGATGGAAGCCAAAACCATTGAGCAACTATATGTTCCAGTGGCCAACAAAAATATAGGAAAAAATTCAGAAGTTGGTACGAGTGGCACAAAGAATAGTCAGGGTGAGGAAATTAAGGAGGGTATTGATGCTGAAAAGCCAGTTGGCAAAGTTCTGGTGAATCTAAAGCTGACAAACAAATATGACACACTAACTGAGATCATGGTTGAAGACGAGGGTGACAAAATTGTGAATCAGTTGGCTAGTAAGGAGAAGGTTTCTTCCATTGACATGTTGATTCGAGAAACTACGGAAGAAGGCCTTGTTGAGGCAGGGTACACCACTAGTGAGATCGAAAAGGCAATTGGGAAGCAAAGGGAAACACCAATTCTAGCCGAACTAGGTATGCCAGGGAAGACCAGTCCGCTCACTTCAGAAGTTAATAAAATTAAGTCTGGCAGCCACTTTAGATACTAAAAAGAGATGAAGCAAGAGTTGAGGAAGGAAGTAACAACCGAGATGCTATAAACTTTCATGCTGAGTCAGGGAAGCAGGAGAATGATCTGCCAGTGCACCAACAACGGGAACAAGCAATTGAGAAGGATCAGGCAGAGCGCCAACAATCGGAACTAGTAAGCGAGATTCACACTAGGAATAAGCAAGAGGTTCTGCTTCAGGCAGAGCGTCATGATATTGCTCTACTCGATGGCGAGAAGGTTGATGCAGGGCGTCATGTTTTCGAGAATGCAGGGAGTCATGATAAAGCAGGGTGTTATGATAATGCTATTCTCGATAATGCTCTGCTCGGTAATGCAGGGCGTCAAGTCGATACTCTGCTCGATAATGCAGGGCGTCATGGTGGCAATAATGCTATGCTCGATTCAGAGTTTTTGCACTCTGTTTTGCCCAAAACAGAGCAGCATCGGTCTGTTTCTCCCATAACAGACAGTTCTCACTCGGTTTCAAACAGGCCGCAAGTGGATTTGTTGTTCACTTCGGATGAGATTGCAAGTGTTGAACCTGGGATGTCTATCCCAAAGAGAAATGAGAGCAATGTCCAAGATTTTTAGCATGAAACTGTTATTGCTGCAGGCAGCAGTACAAGGCAGCAGAGAGAACACGTAGAGGCTGATCAATTTGAACATGGGGACATTGGAGATCATTCGGAACTGGTGATATCAGGTAATACGGAAGATTTGAATTTGGTATTTGATACAACTATTAATTTGGTTAAAGAGGGTAGAACTTTGCGTAAAAAGAAGAAAAAAAGAAACATTAATACCTTCGAAAGTGCCACAGAAGATAGTGATGAGATGGAGTCTATTTCGGAGGTAGGGCCGTAATCCGTGGCTATCAAGGATTTAGCATTGGAGGCGCAGTCTGATGAAGAAATTAAAAAACAGCAAGTCAAATTGTTAGAAATTAAGAAGAAACAAGTCAAACCAGCGGTGCCTACGGTCACGCATCGTAAGACAAAGAAGGGTGTGTCTTCTTCCCGTAATTATTATGATAGCAAATTTCATGTTTTGAAATGCTCGTGGGGTTGGTAATAGAACCACGAGAAGACGATTAAAAAACCTGGTTGCGAAAAATAAAGTGAAAATTTTTATGATAGCAGAACCTATGATTGACGCCAGTAGATATTTGGAGATTGCCAATAAGATCAAGCTAGTGGAATTTGCTTTGAATGACAGTGTCGGAGGAAATATATGGATTTTCTGGGATGCCATTTTGGATCTCTCGGTTGTGGTGATGTCGGATCAAATTATTCATTGTAAGGTAACAAATTCTGCTTCAAGAGTTTTTTTTAATTTATTTTGTGTATGCTAAATGCTCGGTTGAAGAGATAAGAGATCTTTGGTCATATATGACTAATTTTGCTTCCAATCATGATCTCCCATGGATGGTTGGCGAGGACTTTAATACTTTCTTGCTGGTCATAAAAGAAATTGGGGGAATATAGCCGAATATGGCCAGCATGGCTAACTTCTCAGATTGCATTGAAAACTGTGGATTGGTAGATTGTGGGTTCACGGGTCCTAGACTCACCTGGTGCAATAATAGATGAGGCAGAGATCGTATTTGGGCCAAACTTGACAGGATTCTCGTTAATTCGGCTTGGTTGACATGTTTGTCTAGTCTGAAAGTGGAACAACTCTGTAGGACCTTTTCAGACCACTCTCCGCTGCTGGCATCCATGCCAACGCAAGCAAGAACATGTTTTGTTCCTTTTCGCTTTCTTAACATGTGGATGACACGCTCTAGGTTTCTTAATCTGGTTAAAGGCATTTGGTTATCTGACATGGGCAGTATGAGACATATTGACAAAGTGGATATTAAGCTTAAAATGGTGAGAATAGCTCTTATACAGTTGATATTCACATAATTATTACAGAATATATCCCTTAATTTGTACATGTTAGTGTTTCGATTATTATATTTTATAGTAATTATTTCGTTTTAATATCTTTGCAGGAATTTGAGCTTAAACGATAAATCCATATTAAGCAGTCACAAACGACAATTAGTCGATTCCAATGGTGGTATAAAGCAAACTCAAACCCAAACCTAAACCAACTCATACCCTAAAATCAAACCTAAACCAATTCCTAACCTAAAACCAAACCTAAATCCAAACCCAATCTTTATCTCTATAAATACAATACGATGGTTTTAGAGAAGGGGGAGGGAGGAAGAGAAGGGAATAGATTTGGAAGGAGAGATCAAACCCTCTTCCTCCTCTCAAGGTGATTACACCAAAGCCACTCACTCAGCAGACAGTCTCATCGCCATCGCCATCGCCTCCACCGAGTCCCACCACCACAACAGGCCACGACCGCCAGCACGACCCGACCAAACACCGCAACCACCACCTCGCGGCGGAGCTCACAGCCGGCTGAAACAGGGAATCTCTTCCCTATTTCTCTTCGGTTTTTGTTGCTATTTTCTTGATTTATTCTCACTGTTTGCTCGTATTTACAGGATCTAGGATCATTTGGAGTCGAGGGAGATCGCGAGGAGCGACGGGAGGCGGCGGAGCAGCCCGCGAAACAGGGACGAAACAGGGACGAAACAGGGAGTGTTCGTTCCCTGTTTTCTCGATTTATTTGTCTGTTTCTTCGAGATTTTCTTCACTTTGCTCATCCTTGCAGGTAATAGGATCAAGTTGAGGACGAAGGAAGCCGAGAGCCACCACGAACCAGGCCGGAGCAGCCGCGACAGCCGGCTGAAAACAGGGAGTTTCCCTCCCGACTTATCTCGGTCTGTTTTGCTATTTTGCGGTATTTTCTTCACCCTTGCTCTTCTTTGCAGGTTATAGGATCGATTTGAGGAGGAGGAAGATCGCGAGGAGCGACGGAAGGCGGCGGAGCAGCCGCTGTTTCGCTGGAGAAGAAGGACGCTACTGTAGCGTCACTGTAGCGCTACTGTAGCAAAGGCGGGAGTTTGTTTATTTCGGTTATTCGGCTATTCACACCCCCGGTTTTGCTCTGTACCACCACAGAGTGCTTTTGGCCAGTTTTCTCGGAATTCGCGTCCGTGCAGAGATGATTTCCACCTCCATTGACGTTGTGCCCACGGCCACCATGACCAGCTAAACCATTCGCCAAGGCTACGATGAAACCACGGGATTTCCTAGAGTTTGTGTATTTAAATTTATTATTTTCTTTATCCTTGAATGTTAAACACATTTGATTTATGATTTTTAATAAATTGCTTTCACCGATTATATCCTGATTAATTATCTAGACTAGTCGGTAGTTAGAAGTACCCTTTGTTGAAATTCAAAAGTCTGATTTAATCAATTAATCTGAATCTGTGATTGTGTGTGCCGTAAGAAGACACACAATGCTAGGAATTAGGATTAGTTAAAATAAACCTGTGATTGTGTGTGCTGTAAGAAGACACGCAATTCTAGGGGTTTATACCTATATGCTTAAATCAATTGTGAACTTAGATTAATCTTTAGGTTAGTCATGTTAAATCTTGAAAACAATATCTTTGATTACACAAATCTCAAAGAACCTGTGGTGGATTCAATGCCTTGGTTTCCTTTCTCATATTATTTAAAACTTTTTATTTTGTTTTTAATTTGATTTTTAGTTTAGATTTAAAAATGCTGTAACCCCCTTTCCTATAAATTAGTTTAATTAAATTCTAAAATTTCAATTGCATCCACCTTCCTCGTGGGATCGACCCGTACTTGCCGTTGTCTACCAGTTAGGCACCGTGCACTTGCGGTTATTACAAGTAGGTTAAATTAACCTGTTAATTTAGGTTAGTTAAATCCGCATCAAGTTTTTGGCGCCGTTGCCGGGGAAGGTTGTGTTGTAATTGAATTTAAGATTTATTTTCACTAATTAAAAAAAAAAAAAATCATAAAAATTCAAAAAAAAAAAAAAAAAAAAAAACAAAACAAAAAAATTTATTTTTATTTTGTTCTTTTACACTCATTTTGTGTTTGATTTTGCAGATTACACGCTTCTCGAGGACATTGGACGATCCTGCAAAACAAGCAAATTTTTATCTTTTAATTTTGTGAGGAGAGTTGTACTTTTATTTTCACCTCGTTTTACGAGTGTGCGGTGTAATAATTTTTTTTTGAACTTTACTATTTTTCATTTTGTTTAATTAAAAAAAAAAAAAAAAAACCCAAAATTTTCTAAGTCAAAAGAAATTATAGGGAAACAATTTTAATTGTTACCCAATAATTTTTTATGATTTAGAAATCCGACTTCTAAGACCAAGACCAGTAAATTTATTTGCATGTGCTTGTGTGCTGATTGAAACATATAAAGAGAAGTCGGACTTTTCTTTTGAATTGTGCTAACTTTTTGTGCAGATTGGAATACGCACACTGTAAGTATTTCTATCACACGCAACGTATTAGCGACCAGGGTGCTTGGTGTAATTGTTTGAAATTGTGTGATTGGTTGTTAAAATTCTGTAATTGTGGATGCTAAACTTTAGTATTTCATAATAAGCAGACCCAGCTTCTAAATAGAAACTGGTGGGACTTGATATCCCCACCTCATCACTCCAGCTGTGTGCAACCAATAGCCTAACATAATTAAAATCAATTAGCAAGTTAGATAGAACATCTTTTAGGTACGGTGTTCATAGGACAACCAAAACCAAGGTGAATCCAATAATTTTTGTGTTGACCAAAGCTAAAAGTGACGATGGGTTTAATCATTCAATGAACTCCGAGAGGCCACTGCCACAAGGGTAATTCACCCGGTACGCCGAGTCATAAGTAAGCTACGATCCACAAGAAGAATTGGTGTAACCATCAGTTTTTGGTTAGGAACACAAGCCTCAAGTGTGCACTTAACATCATATCGTTCTCACATCTATTGGCTTATAGAGCGGTAGCACAAGGAAGTACTTAATTGGACCATTGTGACCTCCTTCTCTTGTGCGATAATCCGGTTTCTTTGAAACAAAACTCTAGCCTACTGATTTTGAACTTTGCGGTGTAAAGTGTACACTCTTAGGATCAACTTGTAGCACCCATTGTTGTGTCATAAAGATTACATAAGAAATAATTGTCCCCCAAAGATAACAAGATAATTGATCTCAAAAACGTTGATTGCTTAGGGAGGCATGTTTCTTGTGTATTTATTGGTTGCTGATTGCATGTGAGCCTGTGTATATTTTTAGAGTTAGTGCTTTAAAAAAAAAAAAAAATGAACACAAGGGATTATCCAGCCTATTTTTCGAGCAAGTCAATTCATTTTATGACATGCGACGACCTGAGTATGATCCATATTTAGTTTATTACTCAGGTCTAGCTTATCATTCTGACTTATCATGGGTTCATGGTCAGTACCATGAAGGCCCTCTAGACACTCCTCAGACTCCTCAAGCTTTCATTCCTGATAATGAGTTAGAGGATATCATGAAAATTTTTATAGAGCGAACAGGAGAAGTGCTTGAGCAAAATTCTCATAATATCACAGATTTGACAACTATTTTTCAACAAAACTCTCAAGCTATCCGGAAACTTGAGATGACTGTGAGTCAAATAGTTGAGTCACTTACTGAGATAGAGTCAGAAAAATTTCCTAGAGCCTCATTTATTGATGAACCTGTAGATTCTGAGGCACTACAGACATCTCCTTCCCATGTCGACTCATGTCTCCCTAGTGACTCATGTATCGAATCAAACTGTGAACATTCTTTAGAGTCTCCCCTTGACCATTTAGAGGCTTGTTTGACTCATTTTAGTTTAGACTTTGATGTTGATGATTCCATTAGGGAAGTCAATGATTTGCTTGACTCAGTCCCCATTGTGGATCCTAGTTATAAATGGCAGTCTAAAGTGAAGCATCTTCCACTCAGTGAGTCAAAACTAGCCCCATCAGTTGAGCCACCTGAGCTTAACCTTAAACAATTACCTGACACCCTCAGGTATGCATTTTCAGGTGATGAGTTGTCTAGACCAACATCTCTATGTGATTCATGTGATGAGCCTGTACCACTTGATATATCCATCGTCTCATCTACTTGCATCACAGTCCCATTTCCTAAGGCTACTTTCACCGATCCCTTGTGTTGTAGTGAGGATTTCAGTTTTCACCATTCTGCTGTGAAAATTATCCAATCATCCGATTTGGAACCAGACATAGGATATTCCCTTTTTGGTGCACGCAAGGATCATTTGTTGTGTATGACTACTGGTCACTTTTGGAATGTCCTCGTGTACTTGGTGCCTCATGTGATTGTTATATTTTGGTGGACTGATCCTCAACTGTTCAGGTTGTTGATATACGACCTTGGACTAAGTTTTTGTCATATTCTTCCTCTACATTTTGTTGATACACCATTTTTTTAGGAAGAATATTTGTCGAGCTGATGACGTTAAACCAAGCGCTCCTAGGAGGCAGCCTAGCTTTAGTTGTGTGTCTCTGCTGTTAGTCTGGATTGATTTTCGAGTACCCTATTTAGTTGTGTTTCACTCTTACTCGTTAGCTCCGTAACAGTTTTGACTTACAACTAGTTTTCTTTTTAATTTTCTTTGTTAGTGAGTCTGCATTTTATCGATTTCTAATGAAAACTCCATGATTCTTATGTTTATGAGCCTCATTGATGGATGACTTCTTGGAAATTGGTAAAATCTTCACCGCGGTAATACTGTTCTAACCTCCTCTCATGTACTTACTTCATTCATTTGTCAGAATTATTTTGTTAAACATTGAGGACAATGTTTGGATTAGGTTTGGGGGTAGGATTCACGAGTCGGTGAATTTTTCATTTTTTTTCGTAGTATTTGAAAAGGTGAATTTTTCATTTTTTTCGTAGTATTTTCTTTTCTTTTCTTGAAAAAAAAAAAATGCTTTTCTGTCAAGAAAACTTGGTCTTTTACGAGTATGAAAATGGACTTTAAATGTTTTATGCTCAAGAAAATGCAAGCCAACTTGACATATTGGTATATTGATAAAAGACTGAAAGTTTATTAAGATCCTTAAGTTAGATCTAGTTCATAAGATTTTTCAACTCGATTATCTTTGCACCATGAGCCATGTTAGCATAACTTGAAGTTGATGAGTGAAATATATACTAGAAAACCTTAGAATAATAGTGGAGACTTAACCCTGAAAGCTTTGAGCCTTTCTATTTTTCTGAGGGTTATACATAAACTCTGATTTTTCTTGAGTCTACATTATCTCGTTGATGATCTCATTATTTTCATTCTTTTGATCAATTGCTTTGGAAATGACATAAAAATTGAATTATTACACTAGAACTTCTTGGTTTATTCAATTGAGATGTCATAATACTGACCCGAACTTAGGAAATGATCTAGGCATTTTTTTCTTTAAACCATTAACTAGCCTTTTAACTTACCCATAACATTAACTTTTTGTAGCCTTTTGAGCCATAGATTAACCTTTTATTTGTTAACCCATTAACCTTTACCCAATTTTTCTGGGAATGTGTACGGATGAATATACTTGGTGTAAAAAGGGCATGAAAGATCAAAATATGAATATTTCATAAATCCTCTATGAAAGAAAGAAAGAAAGCAAGAAAGAAAAGAAAAAAAAAAAAAAAAGAGGGAAACAGAAGAAGAATGTGAATGAGGATAAAGATGTGAGAATGAAGAAAAAATTGATGGTGCGCAACATTGATTTATTCTTGACAACCCTAATTGTACGTATAATGGGTGTATACATTCCTAGAAATTTTTGTTAGAATCCTTTGACATTCCTTATTAACTATTACCCAAGCCCCATTACAACCCAACAAAGTCCTAGTTGATCTTAGGTAAAGGTTGGTTTCGTAGATGTGGAGATTTAATAACCAAGACCTATGGTGTTTGATTCAACATTCCCAAAAGCAATTGATATTCCTGTCCATGAGATCATGTTCATTCCATTCTTGAAAAGTCCGTTCTTCATATTACTATATGTGAGATGATTGTTTTCCATCATTTACTCTTTTCCTCACATATAAACTGAGTGAAATATCAAATCTCTGAGTGTTTTGTTGTGAGTGACATGAGAGGTTTGAAGTCAAAACAAACTTTCTACAGGAGATTTAGTCATTGTTTTACTCTGAAATGAAAAGTTATGTTGACAGTGCTATCCACACACACACATTGAGTTGAGGATGATTATGAATTTTTTCTAACCTTTGGAGAGTATTAAATTATTTGGAGATTTATTGATACACTAAAATGACACTGTTGGTTTCTTGCATTTCTTGAAGTTTTAAAATGAACACTGTTTGACCAAGTTTTGATTGAGTCAGTAATGTTTGTGGGTAACATGTCTGGAAACCCTCACGAGACTATAACTCGTCCACTAGAGGTAATCTAGGGGTTTAAAGCCTTGTTGCACGTTTAAGGTAAGTGCAACCGATGATTCCTGCGAAAGTGAGTTAGGATTTCTTTTTATTGTTTTGCTCGAGGACTAGCAAAATATAGGTTTGGGGGTATTTGATATTCACATAATTATTACAGAATATATCCCTTAATTTGTACATGTTAGTGTTTCGATTATTATATTTTATAGTAATTATTTCGTTTTAATATCTTTGCAGGAATTTGAGCTTAAACGATAAATCCATATTAAGCAGTCACAAACGACAATTAGTCGATTCCAATGGTGGTATAAAGCAAACTCAAACCCAAACCTAAACCAACTCATACCCTAAAATCAAACCTAAACCAATTCCTAACCTAAAACCAAACCTAAATCCAAACCCAATCTTTATCTCTATAAATACAATACGATGGTTTTAGAGAAGGGGGAGGGAGGAAGAGAAGGGAATAGATTTGGAAGGAGAGATCAAACCCTCTTCCTCCTCTCAAGGTGATTACCACCAAAGCCACTCACTCAGCAGACAGTCTCATCGCCATCGCCATCGCCTCCACCGAGTCCCACCACCACAACAGGCCACGACCGCCAGCACGACCCGACCAAACACCGCAACCACCACCTCGCGGCGGAGCTCACAGCCGGCTGAAACAGGGAATCTCTTCCCTATTTCTCTTCGGTTTTTGTTGCTATTTTCTTGATTTATTCTCACTGTTTGCTCGTATTTACAGGATCTAGGATCATTTGGAGTCGAGGGAGATCGCGAGGAGCGACGGGAGGCGGCGGAGCAGCCGCGAAACAGGGACGAAACAGGGAGTGTTCGTTCCCTGTTTTCTCGATTTATTTGTCTGTTTCTTCGAGATTTTCTTCACTTTGCTCATCCTTGCAGGTAATAGGATCAAGTTGAGGACGAAGGAAGCCGAGAGCCACCACGAACCAGGCCGGAGCAGCCGCGACAGCCGGCTGAAAACAGGGAGTTTCCCTCCCGACTTATCTCGGTCTGTTTTTGCTATTTTGCGGTATTTTCTTCACCCTTGCTCTTCTTTGCAGGTTATAGGATCGATTTGAGGAGGAGGAAGATCGCGAGGAGCGACGGAAGGCGGCGGAGCAGCCGCTGTTTCGCTGGAGAAGAAGGACGCTACTGTAGCGTCACTGTAGCGCTACTGTAGCAAAGGCGGGAGTTTGTTTATTTCGGTTATTCGGCTATTCACACCCCCGGTTTTGCTCTGTACCACCACAGAGTGCTTTTGGCCAGTTTTCTCGGAATTCGCGTCCGTGCAGAGATGATTTCCACCTCCATTGACGTTGTGCCCACGGCCACCATGACCAGCTAAACCATTCGCCAAGGCTACGATGAAACCACGGGATTTCCTAGAGTTTGTGTATTTAAATTTATTATTTTCTTTATCCTTGAATGTTAAACACATTTGATTTATGATTTTTAATAAATTGCTTTCACCGATTATATCCTGATTAATTATCTAGACTAGTCGGTAGTTAGAAGTACCCTTTGTTGAAATTCAAAAGTCTGATTTAATCAATTAATCTGAATCTGTGATTGTGTGTGCCGTAAGAAGACACACAATGCTAGGGATTAGGATTAGTTAAAATAAACCTGTGATTGTGTGTGCTGTAAGAAGACACGCAATTCTAGGGGTTTATACCTATATGCTTAAATCAATTGTGAACTTAGATTAATCTTTAGGTTAGTCATGTTAAATCTTGAAAACAATATCTTTGATTACACAAATCTCAAAGAACCTGTGGTGGATTCAATGCCTTGGTTTCCTTTCTCATATTATTTAAAACTTTTTATTTTGTTTTTAATTTGATTTTTAGTTTAGATTTAAAAATGCTGTAACCCCCTTTCCTATAAATTAGTTTAATTAAATTCTAAAATTTCAATTGCATCCACCTTCCTCGTGGGATCGACCCGTACTTGCCGTTGTCTACCAGTTAGGCACCGTGCACTTGCGGTTATTACAAGTAGGTTAAATTAACCTGTTAATTTAGGTTAGTTAAATCCGCATAGTGAAAGTTGGACGCGAAACCCTTCGCCAAGGCTACGATGAAACCACAGGATTTCCTAGAGTTTGTGTATTTAAATTTATTATTTTCTTTATGCTTGAACGTTAAACATATTTGGTTTATGATTTTTAATAAATTGCTTTCACCGATTATATCCTGATTAATTGTCTAGACTAGTCGGTAGTTAGAAGTACCCTTTGTTGAAATTCAAAAGCCTGATTTAATCAATTAATCCGAATCTGTGATTGTGTGTGCCGTAAGAAGACACGCAATGCTAGGGATTATGATTAGTTAAAATAAATCTGTGATTGTGTGTGCCGTAAGAAGACACGCAATTCTAGGGATTTATACCTATGCTTAAATCAATTGTGAACTTAGATTAATCTTTAGGTTAGTCATGTTAAATCTTGAAAACAATATCTTTGATTACACAAATCTCAAAGAACCTGTGGTGGATTCAATGCCTTGGTTTCCTTTCTCATATTATTTAAAACTTTTTATTTTGTTTTTAAGTTGATTTTAGTTTACATATTTTAATTGCTGTAACCCCAATTTTAAATTAGTTTAATTAAATTCTAAAATTTCAATTGCATCCACTTTCCTCGTGGGATCGACCCGTACTTGCCGTTGTCTACCAGTTAGGCACCGTGCACTTGCGGTTATTACAAGTGGGTTAAATTAACCTATTTATTTAGGTTGGTTAAATCCCCATCAAGTTTTTGGCGGAATTAGACAATATTTGACAATGTGTTTAGCCGACTGAGGTCTTTAGAGGATGAAATGCAACAGTGAGAAACTATTCTTTTGGCTGGCTGGAAAGATATTGACAATACTGGGTTAAATGTTAATGCTAATTGAGATGTTACAGCTTGTTGTAATCTGAGTCGTTGTCAGGCGAAGTATAGATTAGCTTTCAAACAAAAGGAATTTTACTGGATTCAGAAATCAAGTGAAAAAGAGTACAAAGAAGGGTTTGCAAGTGGCTTTCAATAGAGGTTTGCAAGTGGTTTTTAATAGAGGAAAAATTGGGTATTATTATACGTGTAGGGCCTGCAGACCGATCTCACATCTTCTCTATGCAGATTACACTCTTATATTTTTTAATGGTAGAAAATTTCCAGTTCTGGGATGCATGAAATTTTTGAAAATGTATTGCAATGCTTCAGGCCAGAAAATTAATGAAGGAAAAAGTTATTTTATGATTGAGGATAAGGCGGCTGTGGAAAGAGTTGTGGTTTTGACGAGGTGTACATGATTTCAATATAAAGGTGCTCATTTGACATATTTGGGAGGGTCAATTTTTCAAGGTAAAGTCAGGATTTCTTACTTCGAAGAGTTGATTACTAAAATTCAACGTTGTATTCAGGGATGGAAAGCAAAACTATTATCCCTGGGGGGAAGATTGATCTTGATTAAACATGTCCTGAACTCGATCCCTATTTATTTTAAGTGTCATGTGTGTGCTCAAGAAAATATTATCGAGAATTAATGGCTTATTAGCAGATTTCTTTTGGGGGGATTGTGAAGACAAGTTGAAGAAAAAATGAGTGTCATGGGACAAAATATGTCTCCCTCATGAGAAGGAAGGTTTGGGTGTTAGAAATTTGACAGTTGTGATGAATGTTTTTCGAGTTAAGGCTTTTGGAACCTAATTAATTCGGATTCTTTATGGGCTTCGTTCATGAGGAACAAATATTGGTTGCATTGAGTGGTCAAGCTTTAAAATGTGGGGTGTCACTTTTTTACAAAGAGATCATACTTTGTAAATCTCTGTTATTGAGTAATTCGTTTTGGCGTATTGGCAAGGGCTCTATTAGTTTTTATGAGGAAAACTGGAATACTGTGGCATCTTTCAGAAGGTCGGAAGATTTTATTAATCGTGGCATTTGGCCCACGGTAAGAGAAGTCAGTTTGGGTAATTTTGAACTGATCAACCCAAGGTTCAGGCAGCTGGCGCGTAGTCTCTTTGCAGATAGATTGCATGGTGAGAAATATGGGGATGATAGTTGTGTATGGGCATCGAATTCAGATGATCTCTTTTCTCTTCATTTGGCGTATGAATTGCTACGAAGTCATGGGAAGGTCAACGAATCAAGTAAAATGATATGCCATGAAACTATTCCTTCTAGAATTTCAGTTTTTGTGTGGAAATTACTACGAAGGGGGGTGCCAGTGGACGGGGAGTTGTAGAAGTGCAGTTTTAGCCTAGCCTCAAGATGTAAATATTCTGTTTATTCAAAGAAAGGTGTGGAGTCATTTTGAAAGATGTTGGTCGCCCAAGGAATGTGATTATCATGTTCATGAGATTTTCATTCCCACCATTGATCACAATTCACAAATCAAATAGTAGATGCAAAGTGATACATCAATTTAACCTAAAATATATGGGTTCCCTCATGGATTCCATGCAACCAAACGCATCCTGAAAATGTCATCATTGTTCAGAAGTCAACTATACCCAAACTCAATTATAAAAATTTTGATGATAATAAATTAATAATACATCATAAAATAAGATTACTTGACTAAAAGTCATTTTTATCAATAATATTATATTATTCTTAAGATCCTTAACTTGTGGATCTTTCGATTAGACGTTAATAAATAATAAAAAACATTTCATTGATTTAAGGGTTAGATGAGATAATTTAACTTATACTAATAACAGAAATTCTTAATGGCATGGGAACCTGCCTGATTTCCCTGCCAGGGGCTGAAAATACAATGTTGCCCCCTCTTTAAACACACACTCCAAAAAGGTGTTTAAAGGGGGAGGGGGAATTGTATTTTCACCCCTCAAGGCAGGAAAATCAGGCTGATTTCCAGGCCTGGCAGTGTTGCACTAATCATGGTCATCAGTTGAAAAATAATGACAGACTGTAGCACATGGGAATAGCTGCAAAGTCATTTTCTATTAATCATTTTATACTCCATAATCATGTGGATCTTTGTAATTTTTTTTTATTAGAAGTCAAAAATATTCATTGGGTTCACAGTTCTGTACTCTATCCATATATGGAGCCAAGCAAGATTTCAATTCACACACAATTGAATCAAATTCGAGAGAGAGTACGCAAAGCAAAAAACAATGGCAGAGGAAGTTGTTAGTTTTGCTCTTGAAACCTTGGCATCATTGATCAAGGATGAAGTGAAGCTCCTAGCAAATTTTAGCAAAGAACTTACAAATATCAGAAACGAACTCCGGAGTATCCAGGCTCTACTAAAGGATGCTGATAAGAAGGGAGAAATGGCCGAAGGAGAGCAAGTGATCAAAGTTTGGCTGAAAGAGTTAAGACACGTAGCCTTTGATATTGAAGATCTACTGGAAGAATACGTGTTTTGACACCACACACAGCAACCTCATGTGCATGGGCATGGGACCTGTGGATTCATTTACAAAATAAAGTATTTCTTCAACAAGTTGATCGAACGACGTAACATGGCTACTAGGATTGAAGACATCAAAGTCTGCCTCCAAAGGGTTTCGGAAAGAAAGAACGAGTACAATCTCGTTGACTTGAATCAAGTCTCAACCACAGCTGGTAAGCAGGGGAATGGTTCAATGAATTCTACATGTCCATCACTTTTAGACAGAATTTCTCTGTGAAATTTTTTTTCTATTATCCCAATTACAAAATTGTGCACCAATATTCTCTTGTAGCTGAATTATTATTAACTACGATCTCAAATTTCAATAACAGCTGCTTATTTTGTACGCGATCCTCGAGTGGATGCTCTCTTTCTTGATGAGGCTAAAGTGGTGGGCATTGATGAACCTCGAGAGAAACTGGTTAGATGGTTAGTAGGAGAACCAAATTCAAGCATTGGCGTAGTTTCTGTACATGGACAAGGTGGTCTTGGCAAGACGACTCTTGTCAAGAAGGTGCAAGAAAATGCGAAAGTCAAAGCACACTTTCCAATTTGTGCTTGGATCACAGTCTCTGAGACAGTCGACATCAAACGCCTACTAAAAGAGCTCATTTTACAAACAATCAAGGACAAGGAGGAGAAGAAGGAGTTGCTGCCTGAATTGGACAGCATGGACGTAAAGCAACTAAAGGCAATGCTTCATGATCGCTTTCAAGGCCAAAGGTATGTTGTTGTTATGGATGACGTATGGGATTTGGGTGCATGGACAGATATCAAATCCGTATTGCCTGATGTTAAAAATGGTAGTCGAATTTTAGTGACAACCCGTAAACAGGATATAGCCACTGCATGCAGAGAAAATTCTGGGTATGCGTATGAACTCAAACCGCTAACACCAGAAAATTCTTGGATGCTTTTTTGTAAGGTGGCATCAAACATTGATGACTTTGCTTCTCAACATCTGAGAGAGGTTAGTCAGAAATTTTGAATAAATGCGGAGGGATCCCACTTGCAATTGTTGCTGTAGCTGGTTTTCTATCAGCTAAGGAGACGTGTGAATGGGATGAAATCTATAGTCACAATGAGTCCCTATTGCATCATTCGCAACTTAATGACGTAAGTATCGTACTGTCACTAAGTTACAATGATTTACCATTCCACCTCAAATCCTGTCTCCTATATTTCTGCATTTTTCCCGAGGACCACGTGATCAAATGTTCAAAACTAGTACAATTATGGTCTGCAGAGGGGTTTTTTGACCCCAGGGAAAGCTTTGGTATGAGCTTCACCAAGGAAGATGTAGCTAAGCGGTACCTTGATGAGTTAATTGTGCGGAGTCTTGTTCAAGTGCAAGATATTGATGGAGATGGTTTTGTAAAGACATGTCGTATCCATGATCTCTTGCGCGATTTTCTCCTGGCAAAAGCTCGTGACCAAGACTTTGCAGAATTCCTCACAGAATGGCCACCTCACATGAGACCAGACACTGATAGGGTTCGACGCCTGTCTTTCAACATGAAGGATGTGCAGGAAAGAAATTTGCCGAACAGTGCAAGCTTTTTCTCGGAAATCAAATCCTTATTTGAATTTAGAGAGATGTCTGTGTTTAATTCTTCAGTTATTTCCACATTTCTTTGGCCTAGAATCAAGCTTTTGAAAGTCTTAGACCTAGGAGAAACACTTTTGGAGGAAATCCCTGAAGAAATTTTTACCAATACGTTCTTTTTAAGGTACCTAAGTTTATATTTAAGAAGAGAATATCTTTCCGGTGCTGTTGGGAAATTAAAAAACCTAGAGACCTTAGAACTCCGAGTATTTCGGTCTGAGGGTTTTGAACTTCCAGTTGAGATCCTAGAGCTAAAACACCTTCGCAATCTCCTTGGTGAACAATTAGCACTCCCTGAGGGAATAGGTGGATTGACTGCCTTAGAAATGCTAGGTGATGTTGCTGGATCCGGAGGAGGAATTGATGTTTTTCAGGAGCTGGGAATGTTAACTCGACTGAGATCATTGTCTATTGATGTTATGTCTCCTGAAGTTGAAACTCACGTAATTGCTTCAGTCCAAAAGATGGAGTCTCTGCACTCTCTATACTTGGGTGTTCCTAAAAGGAGCGAGTTTCTTGAAATGCAAAATATAAAATGTCCCCCACCACTGCTTCAACGCTTATTCCTGCAGGGGCCAATGGAGAGGAGTCCTGATTGGGTTCTCTCAATGAACAAGCTTACCAAACTACACCTCTTTCGTTCCGGAATAGATGATTACTCTTTCTTTGAAGGTCTTCAATTATTACCCTCTTTGATGGAACTAGTGCTCGAGTATGACGCAATAATAATAGCGAAGTTGCATTTTAATGCGAGAAGCTTTTCGAAACTCAGATCTCTTAAACTTTCATGGCTTGATTCAGAATTGATAATAATAGAGGAAGGAGCCATGCCTTGCATCCA
This sequence comes from Berberis thunbergii, assembly GCA_003290165.1. Taxonomy (NCBI): domain Eukaryota; kingdom Viridiplantae; phylum Streptophyta; class Magnoliopsida; order Ranunculales; family Berberidaceae; genus Berberis; species Berberis thunbergii. The sequence continues at coordinate 427,740 of QNQO01000909.1, read as the reverse complement.
GTTCCTTAAATTCAAAGACTGTAGGGAATTACACATTGCACCAATTGGGATCGAGCATCTCACCACTCTCAAGCAGATTGATATAAAGGACATGTCAGCTGGATTCGATTATCAAATGCAAATTCAGTGCTGGAAAGATGGGCACTTTCCCACCATAAACATCAAAAGCTAAATGAGGCAAGTACTATTTTTTTTTTTTTTGAAAAGCAAAGAGGGTTTTAGGAAAAGTGGTTTGCATCCTAATGATTTGCTATTCTTCGTTTAATTTACTATAACCAGGTATGAATGGTGAATCAAGTGCTTGAGATACTACTCAAGTTCTTGGAAACAAGAGACTGGATGACTTCGTTGTTTTAAGTGATTCCTCAAAGAAAACATGGTGAAGTCGAAGCTGAAGAAGGCAAGAAAGCGAAGACGAAGAAGAATTAAGGTCATGGTGAATGAAAAAAGAAGTGTACTGAGCAACCAAATGCTGGTGAGGTGAATTGTTTCAATTGAGAAAAAAGAAGTGTACTGAGCAACCAACCAAATACGGATTCTAATGAGCTTTTTTTTTTTCTTACTTGAGTTTAGCAATGGAGACTTGTTTGATTTGTAGAAGAATGAGATCCACTACATATTTGTAGATCAAACTTATTTGAAGGATATATCACTATGACAATTGTTTTATTGACTCATCATGTGCGGGGCTATGCTGGGTAGGTTAAACTTTGGATGCTTTACGTATTATAATCTATTAATTTTGATTTTATGTTTTATGTATTAATAAAATTTTATTGTTTTGGTTGTCCAAGGTTTTGCATTAGATTCGGGTTATTTATCAGCATTCGCAACTTCACATCTAATACAAGTCATGCCAATCACGCGAAATTTTGGTGATATGTTTTGAATTTGTAGTTGCCCCATCCCATTGTTTTATTCAAAGAGATTAAAATATTTTATTGCCACCAACAATAAGTCACAACATTTGTTTTCAAGGGGACAAGATCCATCATAATCCACCTCTATATATCTATATATACATTGGTAGTGTAAAAATAAAGCATGTGGTATGAGAGAGTAATGGTGTGAGACAACATATATGATGATGTGGAGTAGTCATCGCCTTTTTTTATTTAACAATGTAAGTTATGTATTTTAAAATCTTAGATACCACATAAAAAGTCTAACAAGATTTGTAGTGTCACACATACTACATATTACATAAAAATCACTTATCTAACAAAATTTTGATAATAAAATAACATGTTAAAATGCATGGAGATTTAAATAATTATTTTAAAAAATATTGATATAAAGAGATTTCATAACTTCAAAATATAAGAACTTGTCTAGAGAGTCAAGCCAGGCCTAATATCCTTCATCGTCCTAGAGATGCTCATAATGCCATAATCAAACACAATCACATGTATAAAAAGCCTTTTGACACTGTCTGGACACTAGGGACCTGACTTTCTAGATTTTTTGGTAGGGATGAGATTGAAGCGAGGGTGAAACTGATGGGGGAATCTATGTGAAGGGCAACAGAACAACACAGCTGTGGTTTGTTTCACATAGGATTGCTGGCACGCACAAGTTTATCCAATTTCCACCACTTTAAGTTTAGTTTATATTTTTTTGAGGACTTGTTTATCTTTTTTTTCCAATTTCCACCATTGAGTTTAGTTTATAGTTTTTCGAGGACTTGTTTATCTTTTTTCTTGTTTATCTTTTTTTCAATTTCCACTACTAAGTTTAGTTTATATTATAGTTTATAGTTTTTTGAGGACTTGTTTAACTTTTTTTCAATTTCCACCACTAAGTTTAGTTTATATTATAGTTTTTCGAGGACTTATTTATCTTCACTGAGTTTAGTTTAGTTTATAATTTTTTGAGGGCTTGTTTATCTTTTTTCCAATTTCCACCACTGAGTTTAGTTTATAGTTTTTCGAGGACTTGTTTATCTTTTTTTCAATTTCCACCAATAAGTTTAGTTTATATTATAGTTTTTCGAGGACTTGTTTATCTTTTTTTTTGTTTTTTTATACTCCATAATCATATGAGTCCTTGTAAATTTTTATTAGAAGTCAAAAATAGCCATTGGGTTCACGATCTGGACACTGTCAATATATGGAGCCAAGCAAGACTTCAATGCACACACAATTCAATCCAAATTCAAGAGAGAGAGAAATCAAACCAAAAAAGAATGGCAGAGGAAGTTGTGAGTTTTGCTCTTGAAACACTGGCATCATTAGTCAAGGATGAAGTGATGCTTTTAGCAAATTTTAGCAAAGAACTTGCTAATATCAGAAATGAACTCAAGAGTATCCAGGCTCTGCTAAAGGATGCTGATAAGAAGGGAGAAATGGCCGAAGGAGAGCAAGTGATCAAAGTCTGGTTGAAAGATTTGAGACACATAGCCTTTGACATTGAAGATCTACTAGAAGAGTACGTGTTTCGACACCACACACAGCAACCTCATGTGCATGTGTATGGGACCTGTGGATTCATTTCCAAAATAAAGTACTTCTTCAACAAGTTGATCCAACGACATAAGATGGCTAATTTCTTTGTTAATTTTTTCTATTATCCCAATTACAAATTGTGCACCAAAATATTCTATTGTCAGCTGAATTATTATTAACTACGATCTCAAATTTCAATAACAGCTGCTTCTTTTGTACGCGATCCTCGAGTGGATGCTCTCTTTCTTGACGAGGCTAAAGTGGTGGGCATTGATGAACCTCGAGAGAAACTGGTTAGATGGTTAGTAGAAGAACCAAATTCAAGCATTGGCGTAGCTTCTGTACACGGACAAGGTGGTCTTGGCAAGACGACTCTTGTCAAGAAGGTGCAAGAAAATGCGAAAGTCAAAGCACACTTTCCAATTTGTGCTTGGATCACAGTCTCTGAGACAGTCGACATGAAACGCCTACTAAAAGAGCTCATTTTACAAACAATCAAGGACAAGGAGGAGAAGAAGGAGTTGCTCCCTGAATTGGACAGCATGGACGTAAAGCAACTAAAGGCGATGCTTCATGATCGCCTTCAAGGCCAAAGGTATGTTGTTGTTATGGATGACGTATGGGATTGGGGTGCATGGACAGATATCAAATCCGTATTGCCTGATGTTAAAAATGGTAGTCGAATTTTAGTGACAACCCGTAAACAGGATATAGCCACTGCATGCATAGAAAATTCTGGGTATGCGTATGAACTCAAACCGCTAACACCAGAAAATTCTTGGATGCTTTTTTGTAAGGTGGCATCAATGTTTGATGACTTTGCTTCTCAACATCTGAGAGAGGTTAGTCAGAAATTTTTGAATAAATGCGGAGGGATCCCACTTGCAATTGTTGCTGTAGCTGGTTTTCTATCAGCTAAGGAGACATGTGATTGGGATGAAATCTATAGTGACAATGAGTCCCTATTGCGTCATTCGCAACTTGATGATGTAAATATCATACTGTCACTAAGTTACAATGATTTACCATTCCACCTCAAATCCTGTCTCCTATATTTATGCATTTTTCCCGAGGATCACGTGATCAAATGTTCAAAACTAGTATGCTTATGGGCTGCGGAGGGGTTTTTTGACTCCATGACAAGCTTTGGTATGAGCATCACCAAGGAAGATGTAGCTAAGCGGTACCTTGATGAGTTAATTGTGCGGAGTCTTGTTCAAGTGCAAGATATTGATGGAAGTGGCAGGGTAAAGACATGTCGCATCCATGATCTCTTGCGCGATTTTCTCTTAACAAAAGCTCGTGACCAAGACTTTGCAGAATTCTTTAGAGAATGGCCACCTCACATGAAACCAGACACTGATAGGGTTCGACGCCTGTCTTTCAACATGAAGGATGTGAAGGAAAGAAATTTGCCGAACAGTGCAAGATTTTTCTCGGAAATCAAATCCTTATTTGAATTTGGAGAGATGTCTGTGTTTAATTCTTCAGTTATTTCCACATTTCTTTGGCCTAGAATCAAGCTTTTGAAAGTCTTAGACCTTGGTAAAACACTTTTGGAGGAAATCCCTGAAGAAATTTTTACCAATACGTTCTTTTTAAGGTACCTAAGTTTATATTCAAGAAGAGGATATCTTTCCGGTGCTGTTGGGAAATTAAAAAACCTAGAGACCTTGGAACTTCGAGTAGTTGAGTATGAGGATTTTGAACTTCCAGTTGAGATCCTAGAGCTAAAACACCTTCGCAATCTCCTTGGTGGACAATTACCACTCCCTAAGGGAATAGGTGGATTGACTGCCTTAGAAAAGCTATGTAGAGTTGATGGATCCAAAGGAGGAATTGATGTTTTTCAGGAGCTGGGAATGTTAACTCGATTAAGATCATTGTCTATTTTTTCCATATCTGCTGAAGTTGCAACTCACTTATTTGCTTTAGTCGAAAAGATGGAGTCTCTGCACTCACTAAACTTGAAAACAGATAAATTTGTTGGAAATATAAGATGCCCCCCACCACAGCTTCAACGCTTAACCCTGAAGGGCACAATGGATGGGAGTCGTCCTGATTGGATTTTGTCAATGAACAGGCTTACCAAACTATACCTCTACGATTCCAGAATAGATGACTACTCTTTTTTTGAACGTCTTCAGTTATTACCCTATTTGATGGAACTAGTGATCGGGATACAGGCAATAAGGGCAACGGAGTTGAGTTTTAATGTGAGAAGCTTTTCTAAACTCAGAACTCTTCAAATAAGTACTTTGTTTTTTTTGAAATTGATAAGAATAGAGGAAGGAGCCATGCCCTGCATCCAGTTCCTCAAATTTGAATTATGCGAGGAATTAGACAGTGCACCGATTGGGATCGAGCATCTTACCACTCTCAAGCAGATTGATATAATGGACATGCCAGCTAAATTCGAAGATCAAATGACAAGTCAGTGCTGGAAAGATGGGCACTTTCCTTCCATAAACATAACAAGGCAAGTCCTTTTTTTTTTTTTTTTTTTTTCTGAAAATCAAACAGGGTATCATCATTTGTTTACATCCTAATGACTTGCTATTCTTCCTTCCATTCACTAACCAGATATTGACCGTGAATCAAGTGCTTTGAGATACTACTAAAGTTTTTGGAAACAAGAGATTGCACGGAAGACTTCATTCTTTCAAGTGATTCCTCAAAGAAAACGTGGTGAAATCAAAGCTGAAGAAGACAAGAAAGTGAAGAAGTAAGGTCATGGTGAGAGAAAAAGGAAGTGTACTAAGCAACCAAATGATTGTGAAGTGAATTGCTTAAATTGAGTCTATGTAATTCCGTATCTTTCATTGAAAAAAAAAAAAAAACACTCATCATGTGCCATGTATTATTATTACTACAGTTACAAATTTACAATTAATATATCGCAAGATCGAACGTCACTGAATAAGATGTTGTGATATACAGAAATTTGTGTTGGTATGATGATGAACTTGGAATTGCAGTTAACAGAGAAAAACAAATGATCCAGTTCTTGGTTTTCACTCATCTTAACAAAACTCTATAATTTTAACTGCAGAGCCCATTGAGAAATTATGATTCTAGTTCTAAAACTCCAAATATGAAACTTTTCTATCAACCATGCAAAAAGTTCAAGCACATGTTAGATTTACACAGAAAATTAACAATTTGGCAGCATTTCATACGGACTCTAATGAGCTAAAACCTATCAATCAATCAAACAGAGCAAAAACTGATGGTCTTATAAGAAACCAAGTAACCTTATCGAATGGAATATTAGGCCGAAAAGTTAAGCTTATAGTGAGGTAGTAACCCAACTTTCAGCATCAGCCATCTTTCGCTTTAATTTATCCGCAAATTGGATGTTTGTTCACCAGCTCAATTACTCTCCTTGATTTTGCTTTTGTCCTTGGTTTCTTGTTGTTGTTGCATGCTTCCTAGTTTGAATGAGAGCAGCTTCATCCTCAATTACTTCTTCGTAAAATGAAGGCATCCTTTTTTTTCTTCTTTGGAAAGCAAGCAGGATTTTAAGGATCCCTTAATTTTTATATTAATATAAAAAAAAACTCAATTATAGACTTGAGGGTAATTAACCCCTGAAAATTAAACATAAAAGAGAAGCTTAACCCTTTTTACAACACACATAAGCTAAAAGATTTCTATCAAGACTCCATTAAATCCAACCAGAGTTCAAGTCATGTCCTACAGATATGAGCCCATGCATTTTCGATGCGAGCTACTAGGTTCTTATGACTGGTGTATCCCTCGAGCTGCCAAAGCTTTACTCCACCGTACCAAGTAGCTGTTATGCAAGGAATAGATTTTCGTGGGTATGTTTCTGTGAAGTCTAATGCTTCTTCGCTTCCTTGCAAAAGATGTACAAAACGCAATTTGCTTAAGAGTTGGCCACATTGGGATCCATCCATATAGACTATTCCAAACGGACTGAGTCTCCATCCTCTCCTGAAATATAAACTACGAAAAAAAAATTTCTGACTTTTGTTGCTTGGATTGATTCAAGAATAGTACCTTTGAATACTAGGTGAGTGATTGGCCATTTTTTTGTGGAAGATGATGAACCATGATCTATGTATTTTGTGTTCGCTTTCCTAGTTCGAGTAGACTTCCAAGGGCTTATGTTGAAGTCTTGGTTCTATACATTTGTGTGTTTGTTTGAAAACCCTTCTAATGGTTCCTTACTTTCTTCCTCGTAGTCATCATTTTCATGACTTTCATCATCAGTTTCCCCTTCCAATTTAAGAATTTGTTCACTATGAATTTAGTCTCGATTTTGCGCTTCACCTTTGTTGAAAGCTAGTGAGCTTGGGAGATCCAGTCTATAGTGACGGCAGCGACTGTTGTGACCTCAATCAGACTAAAGATCAAGGGAATATTTTCTAATCCATTTGCTTAGTAATCTAATTATCTAATTAATTTGTCCTACCTTACATTATAAAAAAGATCAAGTTGTTTTCATCTATCATTTTGAATATATATATATATATATATATATATATATAATTTTTTTTTTTTCTAGTTTTATTAGGTGGAATCATTATCTACTAAATATTCTATCCCCAACTTCCTTTCAATCTACATCCGCAAATTTAGACGTTCTATGCTGCGTCCACACTTTCAATGAAGAGTCATCTTTTTCCTAATACAGATTTTGACAGGTTAAATAATTTGGTTTTCGTGAATCATTATTTTACTTAAATTATATGTCAGCTCAGCTAGCAAACATCCTTCGTTCTCAGAAGGAAAGATGAAGGAAAAATTCTAACTGTCGCGGGAAATGATGAGGAAAACAGCGAGGGGGGCGTCCATTCCCTCGGGATGCGTGCCTTAATTTTTCTAACGTTGATTGGGTTCACGAGTAGTAATTTATAGAGTCGTAATAATATTAACAAATCGGACAAGTTTAGACTTAGAGACAGTTGTACCAATAATTGATTCTAATCAACGTTAAACCATAATTAATAAAGGGAATATTTTTCTAATCCATGTGCTTAATTACATTATGAAAAAGAACAAGTTGTTTTCAATTATCATTTTATATTATATTCTTGTTTTTATTAGGTGGAAACATTATCTACTCAAATTAATATTTGAGATCATTTAATTTATGCTAATGGTCATCAGTTGACAAATAGTGAGACAGACTAGAACACATGGGAATAGCTGCAAAGTCATTTTTAAGTAGTAGGTGGATGGTTATAATACTATAAAAACTTATCTTGTGATACCTATCTATTTAGTGATACATAAATATTTAGTTTCACCAAACCCTAACAAGTTCTACCAAAAATGAATTATGATTAGAGTTGAGTTAATCTTGATTCACAACAGAAAATTTATCCCACTACCTTAAAATAATTTAATTGATATAAATACATATTAAACAAAATTTTATGGTTAAATGGTTCAATAGGTTTAATCATACATATTAAACTAAGTTTCATTGTTAAGTCGTTCAATGGGTTTCATCGTGCCCTGGTACCAATACAAAATTTCCCCATCATTTTCTGAGAACCAAGTAATTAAACCTGAAAACCCTTTTATAAACAACACCTGATTTTAATCAATAGTAACAAGTTTTAGATGCCAAACAAACAAAGCTGAGACCTATCATCTTATTTGATCAGTCCACCATGACAAATATAACACAGGCTTGGTTGTACACGAAGTTAATCATAATTTACAGCCAAAACTTTCAATCAATTCTTACAAAGTCAACTTTACCCTACAGGCTTAGTTGTACATGAAATTAATCATAATTTATGCCACAACAAGAATCTCGGAATCATTTGTTCTTGAATGGAGAACTGGCGATGTAGGTGTGACGTCATTTTGAGTTGATTTTTGATGTGCAAATCAGAAAACCGGCAGAAGTCATCACAACACTTGTCATTTGGTTCAGGCGCTTCAAATTAAGCACACAATTAGGTGTGTTATCCCTTCTCACTCCCATGTTCATTTTATGGGAAATATGGAAACAATGATGCAAATGTGTAATTGAAAATGTTGCTCCAAATCCTGCTTTTGTGATTTTGAATATTCGGCGCAATTTGCACTTAGCAAACAATTTTATTATTCCTAAGCAAGTCAGCAGGCATAAGGCTCCATTACGGGCTTTGGGGATAAAAGAGATTCCAGTTTTGAGAAAGCTAAGTAGAATTGTATTTTGGCACCACCCTCCGCCAAGTTTTGTTGCTCTGAATGTGGATGGGTCCTCCTGTAAGAACATGGCTGCTGGAGGTGTGATCATTAGAGACTCTAGGGGTCTTTGTGTTGTGGGAAAACAAATATTTTTTGAGGCGGGATCAAATAATAAAGCGAAAATCTTGGCTCTAGCTGAAGGCCTCCGCCTTTGTCTCTCTTGGGGTTTTAAACAGGTGATTGTTCAGACGGATTCAAAAATTGTCTGTGGGTGGTTTAAGGGCAATTTTAAAATTCCGTGGCATTTGGAGAATATTTTGAAAGAAATCAAGCGTTTGGCGGATCAAATGATGTTAGTTTGTTTCCATATTTATAGAGAAGCCAATGCGGTGGCGGACGCGTTAGCCGATAAAACACAACGAGATCATAGGACTGTCTCTTTCGATGCGAATGATCTTCCTAGGAGAGTGGCAGGTTTATCTGTGCTTGATCGCTGGCATACGACATACATACGTCACGGAGAAGCATAGACGCAGCAAAGATGGACAGAGATGGGTGCTGGAACAGAGTGCTGGCAGGGTACTCTGCTGTCAAACAGAGCATCCTCTGTTTTCGGGGCAGGGAGAGTGTGCGGACTGGTTCTTGTTGCGGCTTGGACTGCGGACTGTGGCGATGGCTGCTGTTGCGCAGCAATGCATACTGTTTTCAGTGCTGTTTGGGGTGCAAACACGCACTCTGCCTGGACTAACTGAGGTCTGCTGCTGAGGCCTGAGCGTGATCTGTTTTGCTGCGAACTGACGCTGCTGTTTGGTGTTGTGACGCTGCTGTTTGGTGGTTGGCGTTTTGTTGCGAACTATCGCTGTTGTTGGGTGTGTTCAGTCCTGTTTGGTAAGCATTTGCGCTGCAGTCTGTGGCATAGTTGCACGCACGATGTTTTTTTTTTTTTTTTTTTTTTTTTTTTTTATTTATTTATTAACCTCCAGTGGGGAGGGGCAATTATGGAATGCCAGACCTTAATTACTTATCAAAAAAATGACTTACAAATGCTACGGGGGTACATTACGACGTTACCCGTATGAAAGCCAAAGCAAAAACTAAAAGCAAAGAAAATACAAAACTTAAAGCAATCAACTGAAATAAGCTCACAGGCAATTCCCAGCAACCCGGACAGCACCAGCAATCTCTCAACCGTAGAACACGCAGCACACACGCGTTTCTGCGACAAATCCCGAATGTACACCGGACTGCCCAAATCAACCGGCATACACACGCTCCAACCGCATGTCGCCACATCTCAGCAACGCTGCGACAGACAGCAGCAATGCGTCCCAGTAGCAGCAAAAAACCTGCAGCAACAACACGCACGATGTTTTGGTTTCTTTCTTGTTGTCAAAAGTCCTTTTGATGTATTAATTTTTGTCTTGCTTCGAGCATATGTCTTTTAGAACAGGTTTTTTATTTCTGTTTTTGCTTTTAATATGGGTAACGTCGTAATGTACCCCCGTAGCGTTTGTACGTCAATTTTTTGATAAGTAATAACGGTCTGGCATTCCATAGTTGCCCCTCCCCACTGAGGTTCTTTAAAAAAAAAAAAAAAAAAAAAATTTACCCTACATAATGTTATTTTCCATGACATACATAAACCCATTTGAAATGTGAGATTCCAAGACTAATTAAGTGTTTTTCATTAATCATTTTATACTCCATAATTATATGGATCCTTGTAATTTTTTATTATAAGTCTAAAATATTCATTGGGTTCACAGATCTGGACTGTATCTATATATGAAGAGCCAAACAAGACTTCAATGCACACACAATTTAATCCAAATTCAAGAGATCAGAAAGAAAGCAAACCATAAAACAATGACAGAGAAAATTGTGAGTTATGCTCTTGAAACCATAAAACAATTGATCAAGGATGAAGCGATGCTCTTAGCAAATTTTAGCAAAGAACTTACATATATCAGAAACGAACTCAAGAGTATCCAGGCTCTACTAAAGGATGCTGATATGATGGGAGAAATGGCCGAAGTGATTAAAGTCTGGTTGAAAGATTTGAGACACCTAGTCTTTGATATTGAAGATCTACTGGAAGAGTACGTCTTTCGAAGCCACACCCAACAGCAGCATTGCCATGGGTATGGGATCTGTGGATTCATTTCCAACATAAATTTCTTCTTCAACAAGTTGATCCAACAACATAACATGGCTCGTAGGATTGAAGACATCAAAGTTCGCCTACAACATGTTTCGAAAAGAAAAGATGAGTACAAATTCGTTGACTTGAATCAAGTATCAACTGCAGCTGGTAAGTTGGGGAATCATTCAATGAATTCTTTGTTAATTTTTTTATTATCCCAATTACAAATTGTGCACCACTATTCTATTGTCAGCTGAATTATTATTAACTACGATCTCAAATTTCAATAACAGCTGCTTCTTTTGTACGCGATCCTCGAGTGGATGCTCTCTTTCTTGACGAGGCTAAAGCGGTGGGCATTGATGAACCTCGAGAGAAACTGGTTAGATGGTTAGTAGAAGAACCAAATTCAAACATTGGCGTAGTTTCTGTATTCGGACAAGGTGGTCTTGGCAAGACGACTCTTGTCAAGAAGGTGCAAGAAAGTGCAGAAGTCAAAGCACACTTTCGAATTTGTGCTTGGATCACATTCTCCGAGACCGTCGACATCAAACGCCTACTAAGAGAGCTCATTTTACCAACAATATTCAAGGACAAGGAGAAGGAGGAGTTGCTCCCTAAATTGGACAACATGGATGCTACGCAGCTAAAGGTGATGCTTCACGATCGCTTTCAAGGCGAAAGGTATGTCGTTGTTATGGATGATATATGGGGTTTTGGGGAATGGAAAGATATCAAATCCGCATTTCCTGATGCTAAAAATGGTAGTCGAATTTTAGTGACAACCCGTAATCAGGATATAGCCAATGCATGCATAGAAAATTCTGGGTTTGCGTATGAATTAAAACCGCTGACACCAGAAAATTCTTGGATGCTCTTTTGTAAGGTGGCATCAAGCATTGATGACTTTGCTCCTCAACATCTGAGAGAGGTTAGTCAGAAATTTTTGAATAAATGCGGAGGGATCCCACTTGCAATTGTTTCTGTAGCTGGTTTTCTATCAGCCAAGGAGACAAATAAATGGGATGAAATCTATAGTGACAATGAGTCCCTATTGCGTCATTCGCAACTTGATGATGTCAATATCATACTGTCACTAAGTTACAATGATTTACCATTCCACCTCAAATCCTGTCTCCTATATTTATGCATTTTTCCTGAGGACCACGTGATCGACTGTTCAAAACTAGTACTCTTATGGGCTGCAGAGGGTTTTTTTGACCCCATGACAAGCTTTGATATGAGCATCATCAAGGAAGATGTAACTAGGCGCTATCTTGATGAGTTAATTGTGCGGAGCCTTGTCCAAGTGCAAGATATTGATGGAGATGGTTTTGTAAAGACATGTCGTATCCATGATCTCTTGCGCGATTTTCTCCTGGCAAAAGCTCGTGACCAAGACTTTGCAGAATTCTTTACAGAATGGCCACCTCACATGAAACCAGACACTGATAGGGTTCGACGCCTGTCTTTCAACATGAAGGATGTGGAGGAAAGAAATTTGCCGAACAGTGCTAGCTTTTTCTCGGAAATCAAATCCTTATTTGAATTTGGAGAGATGTCTGTGTTTAATTCTTCAGTTATTTCCACATTTCTTTGGCCTAGAATCAAGCTTTTGAAAGTCTTAGACCTTGCTGAAACACTTTTGGAGGAAATCCCTGAAGAAATTTTTACCAATACGTTCTTTTTAAGGTACCTAAGTTTATATTCAAGAAGAGGATATCTTTCCGGTGCTGTTGGGAAATTAAAATACCTAGAGACCTTTGAACTTCGAGTATTTGAGTCTGAGGGTTTTGAACTTCCAGTTGAGATCCTAGAGCTAGAACACCTTCGCAATCTCCTTGGTAACGGCTTTCCATTGCCTAAGGGAATAGGTCGATTGACTGCCTTAGAAAATCTAGCCGGTGTTGATGGATCCATAGGAGAAAGTGATGTTTTTCAGGAGCTGGGAATGTTAACTCGACTGAGATCATTGTCAATTGGTTATATGTCTCCTGAAGTTGAAACTCACGTAATTGCTTCAGTCCAAAAGATGGAGTCTCTGCGCTTTCTAGACTTGCATGTTCCTAAAAGGAGCGAGTTTCTTGAAATGCAAAATATAAAATGTCCCCCACCACTGCTTCAACACTTATTCCTGCAGGGGCCAATGGAGAGGAGTCCTGATTGGGTTCTCTCAATGAACAAGCTTACCAAACTACACCTCTTTCGTTCCGGAATAGATGATTACTCTTTCTTTGAAGGTCTTCAATTATTACCCTCTTTGATGGCACTAGTGCTTGAGTATGACGCAATAATAGTAGCGGAGTTGCGTTTTAATGCGAGAAGCTTTTCGAAACTCAGATCTCTTAAACTTTCATTGCTTGATTCAGAATTGATAATAATAGAGGAAGGAGCCATGCCTTGCATCCAGTTCCTTAAATTCAAAGACTGTAGGGAATTACACAAGGCACCAATTGGGATCGAGCATCTCACCACTCTCAAGCAGATTGATATAAAGGACATGTCAGCTGGATTCCTTTATCAAATGCAAATTCAGGGCTGGAAAGATGGGCACTTTCCCACCATAAACATCAAAAGCAGAATGAGGCAAGTACTTTTTTTTTTTTTTTTGAATAGCAAAGAGGGTTTTAAGAAAAGTGGTTTGCATCCTAATGATTTGCTATTCTTCGTTTAATTTACTATAACCAGGTATGAATGGTGAATCAAGTGCTTGAGATACTACTCAAGTTCTTGGAAACAAGAGACTGGAAGACTTCATTCTTTTAAGTGATTCCTCAAAGAAAACATGGTGAAGTCGAAGCTGAAGAAGACAAGAAAGCGAAGACGAAAAAGAATTAAGGTCATGGTGAATGAAAAAAGAAGTGTACTGAGCAACAAAATGTTGGTGAGGTGAATTGTTTAAATTGAGTCTATAGATGTTATTCTTCTCCCTCTTTCACTTCCATGCTAAAGTTGAACTGAATTAGCATAGTTTTCCAATAAAAGTGGTTGAGATGAAAATGTTGTGATATACAAAGAAATTTGTGTTGGTCTGATGATGAAAATTGCAGTTAGCAGAGCAAAAAATATGATGTAGTTCTTGGTTTTCTCTCGTCACCAAAACTCCCTAATTTCAACTGCAGAGTCCATTTAGAAATTATGATTAGTATTGTAGTTCTGAAACTACAAAACATTGAACAGAAAAGTGAAATCTACAACTCCAAATATGAAACTTTTCTATCAACCATGCAGAAAATCAAGCACATGTTAGATTTACCCAGAAAATTAACTATTTGGCAGCATTTCATACGGACTCTAATGAGCTAAAACCTATCAATCAATCAAACCGAGCAAAAACTGATTTCTTGTATGTAAGAAACTAACTAACCTTACTGACGGGAATATTAGGCCGAAAAGTTAGCTGATAGTGACGTAGTAACACAACTCTCAGTTTCAGCCATCTTTCGCTTTAACTTATCCACAAATTGGATGTTTGTTCACCAGCTCAATTACTCTCCTCGATTTTGCTTTTGTCCTTGGTTTCTGGTCGTTGCCGCATGCTTCCTAGTTTAAATGAGAGCAGCTTCATCCCCAATTACTTCATTATAAGATGAAGGCCTCTTCTGCCAATAGTTTAGCAGTGTAAATATTGTCATGTCTGCAAGCGGAAAACAGTCTCATGTCAGCTCAGGGCATACCTCCCCCACCCCCCCAAGAAAAAAAATCATGTTAGCCATAGCTTTGTAAGTTAATATTGATGTTCTCATCAAGATCATGACAATCAAAAGAATCGTATGATTGGTATGAAAACTTCAATGGAGTTCCTATTTGTTGGATTAAAAATAAGACTTTGTTGCACACACAATTCAATCGACAATCAAGAAAGAAAGAAAGTGGAATACTAAGGAAGAGACTAAGAGGCCTCTATTGCACGTTGAGAGGTCTGTTGTAGAGATGAGAGAAAGAAAGAGGAAAGGGAAAGAGACCGAGTCAAAACATGGTCAAAGCAGTCTGCATATGACCCTGTTTTTCTGTGCCCAGGCAAACTTGCTTATGGGCGAGAGAGCTACCACGTAGGAATTTGTTTTAAAACAATTCCAGGCAGGGCTGCGTTAGGCTTGTTCTATTGTGGATGCTCTTATTATTCTCCGGTTTCTCTGCCACAACAACAACTACTTATCGACATGAAGCCATCTCTTATATATCAATAAGTCTGTATAAAGAGGAATTGGTTGTTCTGAAATGTACTTGAAGAGTGTTGCAATATGAAACATGAAATACCAAGACATGTGAAAAAGAATCAGGAAATTTATTTACTACATCGTAAATAAGAGTTCAACACTAATCGTATAGCAATAATTAGAGAAAGCACAATCAGGCTTTCCTACTGTAATAACACCTTTCAACAATGGTCATCAATTTAATCTATTACAATCAGGTTCTTCCCTTGGTCCCCTCCCCTTCTATTTCTTTTCCGACTTGAAGTCTACTTATATGTTTTAGTCTCAGTTGTAGTGTCTGCGTCTATCGGCTTTCTCTTCTTCAGGCAAAAAACTTGAGTAAGAACATTGCTGGAAGTTATTGAAGCCCAGAGAAGAGACAAAGCCTGCACCAGAAATCAATTCTTGCTAAAAACAATTAATAGGAAAGGAGATTAATGTTGCTGTAAGAAAAAAAAAATCTTGAAACCCTTTGGTTATAATAAAAACAAATGCCATTTTAAAACATTTCATACCAAAGAAGCAGGTTCTTTCTAGGAATGATGTGAGGTTACTTATAGGGGCAGGACCAAAAGTCGGAAAGCGATCAGTGTTCTCGGTAAGTCAGCATTCCAATTTGCGAGTCTTAAGTGTTCAGTATTCTCATATGTTAATGTTGATTCTTATATATGATGCAAACACACAAATGTATCTTGTAGAATAGCAAATCATATATAAGAAACACATGTTCATTAATTATTTCAATCTACTTTAATTATTTCAATCTTTAATGAACATATACAAAGTGGAGGAACAATATTTAAAGAAGCAATTTCAAGATTGTTTAAAGAAGCAATTTCAAGATTGTTTTCTCCACAAACAGAAAACATTTAACTCCATTTTATCAGCAGTGGAGTGGGAGAGAAGAGGGAGGGGGATATACTGGGTCGAGTGTCTGTGGAACTAAGAATTGAAGTGGCAGTGGGAATTTTGTATTTTAGGTGGAAGCAGTTTCGGCAATTTTAGATTGGCCATTATATGTGCCAGGTACTGTTCCAGGATCGAGTTTTCGCTATACAGTAGTAGAAACTGGCTAATCTTGCACAATCGTATTTTGAGAGTCCAAATTGCTACACACTTTGTCTAGATTTGGTGTCTAATCAATAAGAAAAAATAACGATCCATGTTAGTTCTTTATTGTCAATTATTGCTGCTCTGAAAATAAGGTAAACTGAAGCCTGAAATTAATTATGGAGTGATATGGTACCCTACACCATGACTTAAATGGAGTACTTTTTTTTTCCTCTAAAATATGCATATTGATTAGTTTGGCAAAATAACATTACACAAACACAAACACATTCAGCTTCATTATCTCACAAAATTTCCAATCAAAATCACATATCAATAACGGCAACCATGCACACACATAAAAAAAAATAAAAAAAATAAAAACCAAGCAAGAGTTTCAAGTAGATTCAGAAACAATTCAAGCACAGCAAGTTGAATTCACACACAAAATCAACTTTTTTTAGCAGCATTTCACTAGGATTTAACGATTGAAAACCTTACAATCAATCAAACACACAAACCATCTAATGAGCAAGAAATAAACTAACGTTGTTGAGAGAGATTGCCTGGAACAAGTTGATTGAGCTGGAGATATTTAGGTTATTAGCTATTTTTCTCTATCAAAAATAGCTAATTAGGTTTTTTTTTTTCCTATAAAAAAAATTAGATTCTTTGTCTCCCCCAGGAATAGCAGTCAACATGCGTTAGCTATCAAAAGGCTCACATTGATTATCAAAATGTCATTCAAACAATAATTTACATATGAACCTCGAGATACAAACATGCATCTTGAGAAAAAAATTAATGGGTCGAATTTTTCATGTATCTCCATGAAAAATTCTATAAATAAAAATACAAAACTAGCTAGACCTTGATATATGAATTCATCTCAAAAAAATACTTAAAAAAATTCTTTCTCAAAGTAGACAAAAGAGGTTGGGGTTGGGGTTGCTGATGGCTGGTGGCATTGGTGGAAAAGGGAAATAAGTTAACATATAGGGAAGGAGACGAAGATAGGAGGTGGGGCGATTGTCGATCTCGCACAGATAGAGGGAGCAGAAAAGAAGAAAGGGACAGGGCGGGGTCATCGGCGTCGCAGAGGACATAGGGAAAGAGGAAGGGGTGGGGCGAGATGGTGTCTTCGGCGTCACATGATCGGCAAAACAAGCAAAAAAAAGTATAAATATAAAATCAAAATTCAAAAATAAATTTGTGCATGTGCATATACTTGTACCTAATAAACTAGAACTTCACAAGTATTTTGTTCAAAGACAAAAATGGCGGAAGAGAGACATAATTTACATTCTATTTCCGTTATTAGCGAAATAATAATTTTAGTTTCCTTTTACATCTTTACCTTATTTTTAGAATAATATAATTTACATTCTATTTCCGTTATTTATAAATTATAAATTGAACTTTTTTATTCTCATTTTATCTTCCACATTTCATATTTTTTTTTAACCCATAACTATTGAACCCAAGATGTGGGAGTCAAACCTACACTGCCTTAGCCAACCGACCTGGCTAGCTTTGGCACCACTAATATAATTTGACGCCCCAATTGTCTATAAACTCTAAATAAGCTCTTACAATAGTGACTAGTGAGAATGCAATATTTGGTTACAATATTTTACTCTATAAAGTTCTTTAACATTTTTTTGTTAATTAAATTAAAAGTATAAATAATTTATAATTATTTTGCTTAAAATCTTTTATCAAATCTTTTAAAAAAATTATAAATTATTACTGATTATTGAATTTTTAAAATAAAAATATTGAACATACGCACACATAAAGGACGTTCACGCTCTATAGTTTTAGTTAAATGTACACTCTCAGCTAGCAGACATCTGTCATTCTTGGACATTGAGCGATGGTTTCTCACTAGTGCTGGAAAGACAATCACACGAACAGGGGTTCCCTGTCGCTGTCCTGGCTGTCTAGATTTTATTAGTGGTGGATCAAATATCAGAAACGAACTCAAGAGTATCCAGGCTCTACTACAGCATGCTGATAAGAAGGGAGAAATGGCCGAAGGAGAGCAAGTGATCAAAGTTTGGTTGAAAGAGTTGAGACACGTAGCCTTTGATTTGATATTGAAGTTCAACTGGAAGAATACGTGTTTCGACACTACCACACACAGCAACCTCATGTGCATGGGTATGGGACCTGTGGATTCATTTCCAAAATAACATGGCTACAAGCCTTGTACACACTCGCCCATACTGAGCCACAGCACATGCCTCTCAGCCATGGATAACTCAGAAGTCTCTTGGAGGGGAGGGGCATGGCTTGTGATGCACACATAACCAAAACAAGCTAAGCCACATACAGGAGGCAATTAAGTTG
Organism: Berberis thunbergii; assembly: GCA_003290165.1. NCBI lineage: Eukaryota > Viridiplantae > Streptophyta > Magnoliopsida > Ranunculales > Berberidaceae > Berberis > Berberis thunbergii. The sequence continues at coordinate 409,399 of QNQO01000909.1, read as the reverse complement.
ATGATAAAAGGCACTAGAATATTCAATGGTTACCTGAAGATTGATAATAGGCTTCTGAACACATCTGCTTACCTGTCAGCTGTCACCAATCCAAGTGCATCATCCACCATTTGTTCATCCCAACGATTCTGCATGGCTTGGTTCAACTGTCGGATGAATCCACCTCTCCTCTTCTCACAATAGCTCAAAAACTTAGCCACAGCCATATGGTCTTTATCCTTCCAGCAGTAGGAAACATGGTCATCAGATTGTAGCAACACCGGAGGCATCGAGCCGGAGGCAAGGGTGGTGACATACTCTACTATACCATCTATTAGAGATTTCGGTGCAGCACCCTCTCCATCCCAAAGCCATATGCGTATCATCCCTCGTTGCAACGCAGACACCATAGCCTTTTTAACATTTGGTCCCTCCATCACTGAGGAGCTAAATTGAAGTTCATACTCATAGTTACCATTTGATTTTACGACAGGAATTGGGTTTGACATATTCTGCTGACCTGTGGCAGTAAGCCTTATGGTGATTCTGTTAACTAACTTTTTCTGTTGGTCATCAACAGCAGCTGGAGGGTAGAGAATTGTTTGGGCGAACTGGCTACTATTAAGCACAATTTGAATGGCTCTGCCGTTTCGGACAAAGAAGATATCAAACCAATGCCCCAACATGGTATTGCTAACATCATTGATGATGGCTATTTCAAAGCCTTTAGATGCCTCAAAATTAGCCCAAACAGATATCATGGCAAGCAAGAGAACTAGAGAAACACGAATGAGAATGTTCGAGGCATCGTAGGATAACAAGGCTGTTGTACGAGTACAGAAGGTAGAAGTAGCTGGTGTGGATATAGCAGATTGGATAAGAGGTTGGAGGACATGGTGTTTCTCCTCCTCCATGTTATGTTGGTGGTGATGATCATGAAAAAAGAAAGAAATGGCAAGGGGGTGCAGGGTTGAGGTTGGTGATAACGAAACGATGTCAACAATACAACGCACTATCACTTATCCATCCATCTATCAATCAACCATCATCCATGGCCAGCCAATCAGAACATGGCTACAAGGCGGCTTGTACACACTCGCCCATAAATGGAGCAAAACAAGGCTTCAATCCACACAATTTCAAAGAAACAAAAAAAGTAACTATCAATAAATGGAGCAAAAACAAGGCTTCAATCCACACACAATATTATTCATTGGATTTCAGTAATTTGTAAAGTTAATTGTACCAATAATTGATTCTAATCAACCTTAAACCATAAATAATAAAGGGAATATTTTCTAATCCATGTGATTAGTAATCTAATTTGTCCTACCTTAACCTTACATTATGAAAAAGAACAAGTTGTTTTCAATTATCATTTTTTTTATTAGGTGGAAACATTATCTAATCAAATATTCTATCCCCAACTTCCTTTCAATCTACATCGGCAAATTTAGACTTTCTCAACTCGTCGTTTTTCCTAGTATAGAGTTTGATTGGTTAAATAATTTGGTTTTGGTGAATTATTAGCTCGTCTTTTTCCTATTTTAGAGTTTGACAGGTTAAATAAGCTCTTACAATAGTGAGAGTGCAATCCTTGGTTACAATATTTTAGTCTATAAAGTTCTTTAATCTTTTTTTATTAATTAAATTAAAAGTATAAATAGTTTTATAATTATTTTGCTTAAAAATCGTTTATCAAATCTTTTAAAAAAATTATAATTTAGTACTGATTATTGAATTTTTATAATTGCTCTGGGTCCTTGTAATTTTTTATTAGAAGTCAAAAATAGTCATTGGGTTCACAATCTGGACTCTGTCAATATATGGAGCCAAGCAAGACTTGAATGCACACACAGATTCAAGAGAGAAAGACAGGAATGGCAGGAGAGGAAGTTGTGAGTTTTGCTCTTGAAACCCTGGCATCATTAATCAAGGATGAAGTGAGGTTCTTAGCAAATTTTAGCAGAGAACTTACAAATATCAGAGAAGAACTTGAGAGTATCAAGGCTTTACTAAAGGACGCAGATAAGAAGGTAGAAATGGTGGAAGGAGAGCAAGTGATATCAAAGTCTGGTTGAAAGATTTGAGACACCTAGTCTTTGATATTGAAGATCTGCTGGAAGAGTACGTGTTTCGATACCACACACAGCAACCTCATGTGCATGGGTATGGGACCCGTGGATTCATTTCCAAGATAAAGTACTTCTTCAACAAGTTGATCCAACGACATAAGATGACTAATAGGATTGAAGACATCACAGTTCGCCTACAAAACGTTTCGAAAAGAAAAAATGAGTACAAACTCGTTGACTTGAATGAAGTATCAACCACAGCTGGTAAGTTTGGGAACTGTTTAATTAATCCAGGGCGATGCGTTTATCTCGAGGAGGATGGGTGGTTACACCCATCCCTCACTCCTTTCCCTCACTCCCTCCCTCGACCCCTAGAATTTTCGATTAATTCATGTTAATTTTTGATTAATTCAGGTTAATTTTTTCTATTATCCCAGTTACAAATTGTGCACCAATATTCTCTTTCTTGATGAGGCTAAGGTGGTGGGCATTGATGAACCTTGAGAGAAACTGGTTAGGTCGCCTGAACCTCAGAACAATGTGTCGCCTTGTCAAATTCCCACCGAACCATCATTCTCTTGTCAGTTGAATTATTATTAACTATGATCTCAAAATTTTAATAACAGCTGCTCCTTTTGTACGGGATTGGATGCTCTCTTTCTTGATGAGGCTAAAGTGGTGGGCATTGATAAACCTCGAGAGAAACATGCTAAGGTGGTGGGCATTAATGAACCTCGAGAGAAACAGAGAAACTGGTTAGGTCGCCTGATTCCCAGAACAATATGCCGCCTTGCCAAGTCCCCGTCGAACCATCGACGTCGAGTATACATAGCAACGATATTATCCCCAACTTAAACACCCACTATCTTGGGCTTACCATCCGGACCATGCGTGTGGGGTTTTTATCTTAAAATGCCTCGTTACTATTAGGGAGTAAATCATTTCCTTATAAACCTTAGTAACGACTAATCTTTACTTGATCTGAGACTATTCAAGTCAAATTTTATCCCAACAGAAGAACCAGATCCAAGCATTGGCGTAGTTTTTGTATTCGGACAAGGTGGTCTTGGCAAGACAACTCTTGTCAAGAAGGTGCAAGAAATGCAAAAGTCAAAGCACACTTTCGAATTTGTGCTTGGCTCACATTCTCCGAGACCGTCGACATCAAATGCCTACTAAGAGAGCTCATTTTAACAACAATCAAGGACAAGGAGGAGAAGGAGTTGCTCCCTGAATTGGATAACATGGACGCTACGCAGCTAAAGGTGACGCTTCACGATTGCTTTCAAGGCGAAAGGTATGTCATTGTTATGGATGACATATGGGGTTTTGGGGAATGGAAAGATATCAAATCCGCATTGCCTGATGCTAAAAATGGTAGTCGGATTTTAGTGACAACTTGTTTTATGGATATAGCCACTGCATGCAAAGAAAATTCTGGGTATGCATATGAACTCAAACCGCTGACACAAGAAAATTCTTGGATGCTTTTTTGTAAGGTGGCATCAAACATTGATGACTTTGCTCCTCAACATCTGAGAGAGGTTAGTCAGAAATTTTTGAATAAATGCGGAGGGATCCCACTTGCAATTGTTGCTATAGCTGGTTTTCTATCAGCTAAGGAGACATATGAATGGGATGAAATCTATAGTCACAATGAGTCACTACAAAAAAAGGCCCAATTGCTACAAATATTAGAGACGATAGTCTGATTTCGTCTTTAATTAAAAGATTTGCGATGGCAAATTACCGTCACTAATTCTTTTGGTAGCTGACCAAGTCCATAATCATAAAGGTTGTGCTTGTGACAGGAAAATCGTGGCTAAATTCATAACAAACCGTAGCTAATTAAATAATTTGTGACGACATATTAGTTATCGCTAAGTTTTACAAATAAAAACTGCTATGGTATAAGTCGTCCCCACTACATAAAAACTCTGCTTGTGACTGAAAAACCATGGCTAAATTCATAACAAACCGTAGCTAATTAAAACATTTGCGACGGCATATTAGCTGTCGCTAAGTTTTACAAATAAAACCGGTTGCTACGGTATAAGCCGTCCCCACTACATAAAAACTGTGTGTGTGACGGGAAAACCGTGGCTAAATTCATAATAAACTATAGTTAATTAAAATATTTGCGACGACATATTAGCTGTAGCTAAGTTTTACAAATAAAAACTGATTGCTACGCTTTATGTCATCCCTAATTGATATCATAGTTACGTCTCTAATAACCTTGGGTTCTTGACAATGAATGCCAGCTGATGTTTATCTTTAATGAAACTATGTCGGTGCTCAAAATGGGCTATGCTACGTAAGGTTATACATTTCCTTTTTCTAGATTGTCCACGCTAAGGCATGAGGAAGTTTGTTCCATAGCTAAGACCTCAAGAGTTGAAATGTTACTCCATTGTTTAAACATTTCTTTCGATTTCTCAACATCTCTTCAAGAATGACATTCTAATTTGACATTGTTTCTCATTATTTTGTCCAAAAACGATATCACAAGGATAGTCATAGTTTTACTCCTTTAGCAACACGATCGATATAGAAATGACCTGCCATGTTGTTAGACTTGAGATTCCCTTTGAGTTACTAGGCGATCCTTGGTTTTTTTTCATATAGTAAAACATTGATCTTGTCATATGTATTACATCCTAATGTATTGTTACTCTTCAATTTCGCTAAACAGGTTCTTACTGTGAATCAAGTAGTTGAGATACTACTTAAGTTCTTGGAAACAAGAGACTGGAAGACTTCATTCATTCAAGTGATTCCTCAAAGAAAATGCGGTGAAGTCGAAGCTGAAGATGATAATCAAGAAGAAGACGAATTTCATGGTGAGGCAAATTCTTCAAATTGAGTATTTTAAAGGAATCATATATCTAGTGTTTGTTTTTTCCTTCCAGTTCCATGCAAAAGTTGAACTGAATCAAAAGAATTTTATCAATGAAAAGATGGAAAGTTTTGAGACAAGTTGGGTTAGTTCGATATCTTTGGTTCATTTTTCCGCTGCTTACTTGTTTTTAATAGGGGTGGGCATGAATACCGATCCCGACCCATCCGACCCGTACCAATATGTTCCCGAACCGATTCAAATCAGGACCAATCGGTTCCTAGTGTTTTCATCATCCTGGTCCCGATCCCGAACCGGTTGAAATCGGGACGGAATCGGTTTTCACAAATTCAGTCCCGAACTGTTCAGGTTCGTCCCGATTACTATAACATTTACAAAGCCCAACCCAAAACATAACCAAAGCCCAACAACAACAACAACATTCATTCAATCTCCTCTAATTCTCATCTAAAGCCCAACCCAACCCACACATTCTCATTTAATTCTTATCTAATGAGGGAACCCACCTTCTCATCTAATTATCTAATTAGAGAAGTCTCTAATCAGATAACCCACCTTCTCATACCCTTCGTCCCCTACATCTCGATTCCAACAAAAAAAATTAAGCGTGAAGGTTTGATTCTTGTATGGGTGCCGAATCAGAGATCATCGAATCTGAAATCAGCTATGGCGATCATCGAGAGATCATCGAATCAGCTATGGCGAACTCGAAATCAGCTATGGTGAATCTGAAATCAGCTATGACGATCATCGAGAGAACGTCGAACTCGGAATCAGCTATGGCGAATCTAAAAATGAACACTCTCGCATCTTTCGTTGTTTATTTCGTCTTCGTTTCATCAACTTTGGCGATCTCAAACTCGCCTTTCGTGATGGCGCACAAGAAGGTCACACTGAACAGACTCAAATCTGAATCCGAGAAAGTCTCTATCTCGATCGACATCTACAACCAAGGATTTGCGCAAGGAGGCATTCTCAACCCCAACTTTGCCCTTGGATATACTTGCAGACAAACCACTAGAGAAGAAGTTTGACTTTTGAAAATGAACAAACCGGGTAGGCATGGTCCCGACCTGGACTCTCGGTTCCAAACAGTCCGGGTTCAACCGAGCCATCCCAAAAAAATTGGCTTTCCTGACCCGGACTGTTCCCGATTGACTGAACCAAGACTGGAATAGGCCTCAACCCGGACCGTGCCCACCTCTAAAATTTTTAATATGTGTTTGTTTCATTTTAATTTATGAACCGAGTTCTATGCATTTTAGACACTTCAGAGGGATTGAGATGTTCATGGAGTGTACTTAATGAATCTTTAAATACTTGTTATGTAAATTATTGACCTGTTCCATGTTCTGGGATACGCATTAGTTACTTAAGAAAACTATTTAGGTCATTAACAGAAAACATTAAGTGATGCTTAAAAGTTCATCAAGTGTCAGATAGTGGAACAACCAACACTTACAATCAATGCTTATGAGTTAGGAAGTCAAATTTAATCCTACCTTGTAACCAGTGAGATGTATAAACATCTTCAGCTGGATTCTGACAATAATCTTGCTCCCATACGAGCGTTTGAAAATTTGTATGAATTGTGCCTTGATTTCCGGCTCATTTCCTTCAAGATGTCACAAATATCGACAATAATTTTCTGCTTTTGCTTGGATCCGTTGCATTTGCAATCCTCGTGTTTGGTTGTAAATTAGTTTACTTGATTGTTATAATACCACGAATTCTGAACAGGAGATTTACTGTTAGCCATTCTTTCCTGGCAAGCATTGCAGTCTCCAGCTGGTTCATAGCATGGTTCAAAGTATTCTGATATTTTGTCTAGGCTTGTATTGGTGAATCCTATTTTTTGTGAAAGTTTGTTTCCGTTTTTTAGTTAATTCTATTGGGTCGTCAGTCATGTACCTTTCGGGCGTAAATTTTTATATGAATAAAATGTATCAACATCCCAATTTAAAAAAAAGAAAATCATGATCTTTATTTATTTTCTGGTCAAATTACAGAGCTTTCAAAATGCACATTGTATAATTCGACATTTATTTGTCCTAGTTGTTAAAAGTGTGGGCATTGTTAGATACAGTTAACTGAAAACAATCATTCAACACTGAGACTGTCATCGGTTGTTCAGAAGCCAACTATACCCAACCTCAATTATAAAAACTTTGATGATAATAGATTAATAATACATCATAAAATAAGATTACTTGAGCAAAAGTTATTTTTATCAATAGTACTATATTTTTATTTTTATTTTTAATTTGAAAGCGAGCTGAGTTTTAAGGATCCAAAACCTTTATACAAATGAAACAAAAGCAAAAACAAAAATAAAAAAAGAAACAAACTCTCACAAGAAAGAGAATTCTAGTGAGAGTGAACAAGGTTAATAGGCCTATAGAAATCTTCAACTAGCATCGGCCAAAGAAGAAACCCCTTGTTTTTTATCTCTGTCTCCTTTGTTAAGGAGGAAATGATTCAATCTTTGTACTTTTTGTTTGCTTTCTTAGCCCTAAAGGATTTTCGAGGGCAAAGACTAAAATCTTTAGTGCAAGATTTTGAAAACAAATCGCTTGCAACCTTTTCACTAGAAGGTTCTTGCTCATGTTCCTCGTTACTTCTCTGCTCATCTGTTGTGGTGTTCTCTTTGTCCTGAGTCGGTGTGTGTTCACTTGCCTCCACATAAGCACTACGCTCAAGCATTGGGTTGATAAGAATTAATGGTTGTGGACTCGGCGTTATGGCATCACTCTGGTCATCATTTATGTTATGCTCTGTCACATTGACAGCCTCTATACTGGTCACATTCCCGGCTTTTCCTGTGATATGCTCTGGACTTCACTCTAAAATGAGTGAAGTCTTTGACTTGAATGTATGTCTACCCTTGGCGATTGTCCAACCATCGGAGTTTTGTCTTTCTACAGGTTGGGTCCTACCCGTAGCTTGCCATACCATATGGCCTGGAGTATTAATTCCTTTGCTCTTTGAACATTGTTGTTTTGTATAGCCAAAAACTGCACAAGAACTGCATTTAACATAAATCCATGCATACTCAACTTTAACTATTTTTTCTTATCTCCATTGATAACCAAATGGATGTCTTTGGATTAGAAGTAAAAAAAAACATCAGATGAGATAATTTAATTTAACTATATTATTCTTAAGATCCTTAAATTGTGGATCTTTGGATTAGAAGTAAAAAAAAAAAAACATTTCATTGATTTAAGGGTTAGATGAGATAATTTAATTTATACTAATAATGGGCATCAGTTGAAAAATAGTGACAGATTGTAGCACATGGGAATAGCTACAAAGTCATTTTCTATTAATCATTTTATACTCCATAATCATGTGGATCTTTGTAATTTTTTATTAGAAGAAAAAAATATTCATTGGGTACAAAGATCTGGACTCTTATATGGAGCCAAGCAAGACTTCAATGCACACACGATTCAATCCAAATTCAAGAAAGAAACAACGCAAACAAAAAAAAACAATGGCAGAGGAAGTTGTGAGTTTTGCTATTGAAACACTGGCAATCTGGCATCATTAGTCAAGGATGAAGTGATGCTTTTAGCAAAAAACTTGCTAATATCAGAAATGAACTCAAGAGTATCCAGGCTCTACTAAAGCATGCTGATAAGAAGGGAGAAATGGCCGAAGGAGAGCAAGTGATCAAAGTCTGGTTGAAAGAGTTAAGACACGTAGCCTTTGATATTGAAATCTACTGGAAGAATACGTGTTTCGACACCACACACAGCAAGCTCATGTGCATGGGTATGGGACCTGTGGATTCATTTCCAAAATAAAGTACTTCTTCATCAAGTTGATCGAACGACATAACTTGGCTAGTAGGATTGAAGACATCAAAGTTCGCCTACAAAATGTTTCGAAAAGAAAAAATGACTACAAAAGCATCAACCACAGCTGGTAAGTGGGGAAAATTTTCAATGAATTCTAGCTAATTTTTTCTATTATCCCAATTACAAAATTATGTACCACTATTCTCTTGTCAGCTGAATTATTATTAACTATGGACTCAAATTTAAATAACAGCTGATTCTTTTGTACGCAATCCTCGAGTGGATGCTCTCTTTCTTGAGAGAAACTAGTTAGATGGTTAGATGGTTAGTAGAAGAATCAGATTCAAGCATTGGCGTAGTTTCTGTATTCGAACAAGGTGGTCTTGGCAAGACGACTCTTGTCAAGAAGGTGCAAGAAAGTGCAAAAGTCAAAGCACACTTTCGAATTTGTGCTTGGATCACATTCTCTGAGACCATCGACATCAAACGCCTACTAAGAGAGCTCATTTTACCAACAATCAAGGACAAGGAGAAGGAGTTGCTCCCTAAATTGGACAACATGGATGCTACGCAACTAAAGGTGATGCTTCACGATCGCTTTCAAGGCGAAAGGTATGTCGTTGTTATGGATGACATATGGGGTTTTGGGGAATGGAAAGATATCAAATCCGCATTGCCTAATGCTAAAAATGGTAGTCGAATTTTACTGACAACCCGTTCTCGGGATATAGCCACTGCATGCAAAGAAAATTCTGGGTATGCGTATGAACTAAAACCGCTGACACCAGAAAATTCTTGGATGCTTTTTTGTAAGGTGGCATCAAGCATTGATGACTTTGCTCCTCAACATCTGAGAGAGGTTAGTCAGAAATTTTTGAATAAATGCGGAGGGATCCCACTTGCAATTGTTTCTGTAGCTGGTTTTCTATCAGCCAATGAGACAAATAAATGGGATGAAATCTATGTTGGACAAATCCAATAATGTGGACACACATATGTAATATAACGTGTATTGCTATCTTAAAGTGTAGTCCATTTAAATATGTGATCTAATAGGGGTATTGGACTATAAGGTATTAATAAATAACATGGTGTAAATAAGGATGTAATTTCTAATTCAATGAGGGGCAGAATTGGAAATTCACAGCCCGTAAATTGAAAGGTTGTGACTTATGGGCATTATAAATTAGGATGGGTCCCCGATTGAGCGTATGCGTATCAGAGAAATTTTTGGCATTATCTTCTGTATCCTCTCAACAGAGAACTAAGGAAAAACGCTTGAATCAATCGGAAGATCCAACCAATCCAAACTCATCACAATCAACGAGGAAATCGCTATGGATCGATCGGGTATGTTTCTATTCTTTTTTTTTTTTTTTCCATTGAATCAATAGAGTCTTAAGTTATTGTAGTTTAAATACAACAATTGGTATCAGAACAACTCCTGTTGATTCCATGTGAAATTATAAAGGAAAAACATACTGTGATTATTTGTTTCATAGAGTGATATATAGATTCATATAATATCAAGGCAATTGAATACTATATGTTATTTATGATTATAGATTCATATGAATAACATGAATGCAGTGATTATGGATTATGTATTAATACAATATTACAATTTGGATCAAGGTGAAATAGATGAATAAAAAAAAAAAAAAAATTATGCAGTGAACAGTGATACGTGATGAACAGTGATACGTGATTTCACTGTTTGTGATGAACAGTGATACGGGATTTCACTGTTTGTGATGAACAGTGATACGTACTTATGAACAGTGCTTCGTGATTATGAACAGTGCTTCGTGAGCAACAGTGATACGTGATTTCACTGTTGCGATGAACAGTGATACGTGATGAACAGTGATACGCGATTATGAGAGAAAAAATTACTGTTCACATTGACCGCGACTGTTTGTCATTGACTGCGACTGTTCACATTGACCGCGACTGTTTGTCATTGACCGCGACTGTTCACATTGACCGCGACTATTCACTGTTGGGCCTGGCGAATGTTGGGCTTGTATAGTGACTGTTCACAGGCCTGGTGACTGTTCATGGGCCTGGTAACTATTCAGTTGACTATTCACGGGCCTGGTGACTGTTCACCTATTGGGCCTGTTGCTGTTGGTAATATTGTTTTAAAGTGTTGGGACCTATGTAATGTGGCTATATTTTATTTAGACCCATGTTTTAATTGTATTAATGGCTATATTTTATTTATACATAGAATATAATTTTGGTTTCATGTATCACTATTGTGTTCCTTATTTAAAATTTACACCATTTAACTAATATGTTGCCAAAGCAACCACTATTAGAAAATATTGGTTTATTTTAAATAAGTGAGCATGCTACTTTCATGTGAAACAATCGGCCCAAAGGAAGATTGTTTTGACCGGATAGTCCCTAGTCTTAAATATGTGATAAAGTTTACTTTACCATGCTTTTATTATGTCAGTCCAAAGAAAGGCATAATATTAGGCCGGTTTCATTTTGTACGAAGAGTACCACTTACAGATTGATATTTCTGTCCAAAGACTAAATAACAATGTTGTGTTCGGTATCTTAATGTGGGTTTTTATTTACCTATTGTATGAATTTAAAAGTTTATGCAATTGAATAATGACGTGAATATGTTATTTATGTAATTTATTCTCTGTACAGCTAATATGTCTGCTACTAGTATATCTGCTGGTGTATATATTATTCCCATGCTTAATAGAACAAACTTCAAGGACTGGAAAGAGAACGTGTTAATCGTTCTTGGATGTATGGATCTGGATCTTGACTTAAGGATTGAGCAACCCGCTCCTCTTACAGATGCAAATACTCCTGATGCCAGGAAATACTTCGAGAAGTGGGAACGCTCCAATCGCATGAGTCTCATGCTCATCAAGCGAGGTATTCCAGAAGCCTTTAGGGGTGCAATATCCGCAGGGGTGACCAATGCCAGTGAGTTCCTTGCTGAACTTGAAAAGCGTTTTGCTAAAAACGATAAGGCTGAAACAAGCACGCTTTTAGCTAGCTTGATTTCATTAAAGTACAAAGGCAAAGGGAACATTAGAGAGTACATCATGGAGATGTCTCATCTTGCTTCAAAACTTAAAACACTGAAGCTTGAGTTATCTGAGGATTTACTCGTGCATCTAGTTTTAATATCACTTCCTCCACAGTACAGTCAGTTTAAGGTCAGTTACAACTGTCAAAAAGAGAAATGGACTCTTAATGAGCTCATTTCCTACTGTGTGCAAGAGGAAGACAGGTTGAAGCAAGACAGAATGGAAAGTGTTCATTTTGCAAGCACCTCTAAAGATAAGGGCACAAAACGAAAGAAGGATAATGAAGCTGCTAAGGGTCCAGCACAAAAGAAACAGAAAGGCAATGAGGGTTGTTTCTTTTGTAAGAAACCTGGACATGTAAAGAAGGAATGTACCAAGTATCACGCTTGGCGTGCTAAAAAGGGTATGTTTCTTGCTTTGGTCTGTTTTGAGGTTAACTTAGCTTCAGTACCTAGAAACACTTGGTGGTTAGATTCTGGTGCTACTACTCACATAAGTGTTTCTATGCAGGGTTGTCTGAGCTACCGAAAGCCAAGTGATGCTGAAAGACGCATTTTCGTGGGCGATGGAAAATCGGTAGAAGTGGAAGCAATAGGAAACTTTAGGTTACTCTTAGGGATTGGTTGTTATTTGGAACTGAAAGACACTTTTGTAGTACCGTCATTTAGACGGAATTTGGTTTCTATTTCCTTGTTGGACAAATTTGGATATTGTTGTTCATTTGGAAATAATCAATTTAGTCTTTCATTAAATTCCAATATTATTGGTACTGGTTCATTAAGCACATTTGATAACCTATATCTTCTTGATACTATTGCCTCATATAATGTAACCTTGCATGTGGAATCACGTGGTACTAAGCGTAAGCTAAATGAAGGAAATTCATCAAAACTATGGCACAAACGTTTAGGACATATCTCGAAAACGAGAATGGAGAGACTTGTGTCAGATGGCATAATAGATTCTCTTGATTTTTCAGACTTTGATGTCTGTATTGAGTGCATCAAGGGAAAACAGACCAAACAAAAGAGATTAGGTGCAAACAGAACTTCAGACGTCTTAGAATTGATCCACACAGATATTTGTGGACCATTCCCTTCGGCTTCTTGGAATGGTCAACAATATTTTATATCATTCATAGACGATTACTCACGCTATGGGTACCTATATCTCATTCATGAGAAATCTGAGTCACTGGATATGTTCAAAGCTTTCAAAGCTGAGGTTGAGAACCAACTCAACAAACGAATTAAAAGTGTCAGGTCTAACCGTGGTGGTGAGTATTACGGCAGATATGACGGTTCCGGTGAACAACGTCCAGGACCATTTGCTAAATTCCTAGAGGAATGTGGAATCGTCCCACAGTACACCATGCCGGGATCACCTAGCATGAATGGTGTAGCTGAAAGACGAAACCGAACTCTTAAGGACATGGTAAGGAGTATGATCAGTCATTCTACATTACCTGAATCACTCTGGGGAGAAGCACTAAAGACTGCAGCTTACATCCTTAATAGAGTACCAACTAAAGCAGCTGCCAAACACCTTATGAACTTTGGACAGGTAGAAAACCTAGTCTAAAGCATTTTCACATTTGGGGATGTCCAGCTGAAGCAAGGCCTTATCGGCCGAATGAAAAGAAATTGGACTCCAAAACAGTGAGCAGCTACTTCATTGGCTACTCTGAGCGATCTAGGGGCTACAAGTTCTATAATCCCACTATTAAATCCATTTTTGAAACGGGGACAACAACATTTTTTGAGGATGTCGAGTTTGGGGGGAGAAATCAGGTACGAGACATTGTCTTTGAGGAGGAATCAATTTCGACTCCTACTACTGTTGTTGACAATGTACATGTTCCACTACCTGTCATTGATCAAGAAGCAGATCTGGAACCTCAACAGGACAATGTTGAACTACTCCCTGCTCCAATTGAATTAAATATTCCAGAAAAACAAACTCAACAACCTCAAGATCAAATGCCATTAAGGAGATCCACGAGAGAAAAGAGAAGAGCTATTCCGGATGATTATATGGTATTTCTCGAAGAACATGAGGAAAATGATGGATTGGTGGAAAATGATCCAATCAACTTCCATCAAGCCATGCAGGATTCTAACTCTCAAAAGTGGATAGATGCTATGAATGAGGAGTACAAGTCTATGCAAGACAATCAAGTTTGGGATCTTGTCCCATTACCTGAAAATACAAAGCCTATTGGTTGTAAATGGATATTCAAAACCAAGAAGGACTCAAAAGGTAATGTGGAAAGGTATAAAGCTCGTCTTGTAGCTAAAGGCTTCACTCAAAAGGAAGGCATCGACTATAAAGAGACTTTCTCTCCAGTGTCAAAGAAAGACTCATTTAGGACAATCATGGCTCTTGTTGCACATTTTGACTTTCAGTTGCATCAGATGGATGTTAAAACAACATTTCTCAATGGCGACATTGATGAAACAATTTATATGGTGCAACCAGAAAACTTTGTGTCTGGAGACCCAAAGAATATGGTTTGCAGACTAAAGAAATCCATCTATGGGCTCAAGCCAGCTTCCCGTCAATGGTACTACAAATTTCATCAAGTAATTGTCTCGTTTGGTTTTAAGACAAATGTTGTTGATAACTGTGTGTATCATAAGTTCAGTGGGAGTAAGCATATCTTCTTGGTTTTGTATGTTGATGACATATTGTTTGCCACTAATAATATAGACATGTTGCACGAAACCAAGAGATTTCTATCAAAGAAATTTGAAATGAAAGATCTTGGTGAAGCTTCTTTTGTCTTAGGGATTCAGATATACCGGGATCGTTTTCGGGGTATTCTTGGATTATCACAAAAGGGCTATATAGAAAAAGTGCTTAAAAGGTTTGACATGCAAGATTGTAAACCAGGAGATACCCCTATATCTAAAGGAGATAAATTCAGTCTTAAACAGTGTCCTAAGACTAAACTTGAAGTTGTAGAGATGCAAAAGATCCCCTATGCATCCGCTGTTGGGAGTCTTATGTATGCTCAAGTATGTACACGTCCAGACATAGCATTCATTGTTGGAATGCTTGGCAGATATTTGGATAACCCTGGGATGAGTCACTGGAAAGCAGCTAATCGGGTTATGAGATATTTACAGAGAACTAAGGATTACATGCTCACATACAAGAGATCAGATCAGTTGGAGATCATAGGGTATGCTGATTCTGATTTTGCTGGATGCCAAGATAGTAGAAAATCTACATCAGGCTACATTTATCTGTTAGCTGGAGGAGCTATTTCTTGGAGAAGTGCTAAACAGACACTCATAGCTTCTTCCACCATGGAAGCAGAATATGTGGCGTGTTTTGAGGCCTCCAACCACGGATTATGGCTGCGTTATTTTGTCACCGGGCTGCGCATTTTGAATGACATAGAAAGACCACTAAAGTTATATTGTGACAATAAGTCAGCAGTTTTATATGCCAACAACAACAGGAGCTCGTCTAGGTCAAATCATATTGACATAAAGTTCCTGGTTGTGAAGGAGAGAGTAGAGAATAAACAGATTTTCATAGAGCATATTGGGACACACTCCATGATTGCGGATCCGCTTACTAAGGGATTACCACCCAAGGTTTTTCATGAGCACACCGCTCATATGGGTGTTATGTCACATTAGGATATCATGGTTTAGTGGGAGTTTTGTTGTTCTATGATGAATTTTTGGACACATTGGTGTAATATAGTATGGACACATTGGTGTAATTTAGTATTTTCTGCAAAAATAAAGTCTTCAGTCAATTGTCTGTTTATTATATGTTTGGATCACATCACATGTAATTTCCATGCTCTACATCCATGTTTGATCTATGTCATTTGATTATATTGGTATCTGTGACTATTGATGGATTTCGTTACGCTACTTGTGACGCAAATCGCTTTAATCCTATATCAATATAGTCAATGGACGAGATTGTTTCGAAATACCTTTACTTGTGATAGCAAGTTTTGAGCTCAAAAGGTTATACACATTAACAGTAACATATGTGGCCCAAGTGGGAGATTGTTGGACAAATCCAATAATGTGGGCACACATATGTAATATAACGTGTATTGCTATCTTAAAGTGTAGTCCATTTAAATATGTGATCTAATAGGGGTATTGGACTATAAGGTATTAATAAATAACATGGTGTAAATAAGGATGTAATTTCTAATTCAATGAGGGGCAGAATTGGAAATTCACAGCCCGTAAATTGAAAGGTTGTGACTTATGGGCATTATAAATTAGGATGGGTCCCCGATTGAGCGTATGCGTATCAGAGAAATTTTTGGCATTATCTTCTGTATCCTCTCAACAGAGAACTAAGGGAAAACGCTTGAATCAATCGGAAGATCCAACCAATCCAAACTCATCACAATCAACGAGGAAATCGCTATGGATCGATCGGGTATGTTTCTATTCTTTTTTTTTTGTTTCCATTGAATCAATAGAGTCTTAAGTTATTGTAGTTTAAATACAACAATCTATAGTCACAATGAGTCCCTATTGAGTCATTCGCAACTCAACGATGTAAATATCATACTGTCATTAAGCTACAATGACTTACCATACCACTTCAAATCCTGTCTCCTATATTTCTGCATTTTTCCTGAGGACCACGTGATCGACTGTTCAAAACTAGTACGCTTATGGGCTGCAGAGGGTTTTTTTGACCCCATGACAAGCTTTGATATGAGCATCATCAAGGAAGATGTAACTAGGCGCTATCTTGATGAGTTAATTGTCCGGAGCCTTGTTCAAGTGCAAGATATTGATGGAGATGGTTTTGTAAAGACATGTCGTATCCATGATCTCTTGCGCAAATTTCTCCTGGCAAAAGCTCGTGACCAAGACTTTGCAGAATTCGTTACAGAATGGCCACCTCACATGAAACCGGACACTGATAGGGTTCGACACCTGTCTTTCAACATGAAGGATGTGAAGGAAAACAATTTGCCGAATAGTGCAAGCTTTTTCTCAGAATCCTTATTTGAATTTGGAGAGATGTCTTTGTTTAATTCTTCAGTTATTTCCACATTTCTTTGGCCTAGAATCAAGCTTTTGAAAGTCTTAGAGCTTGGAGATGCACTTTTGGCCTAGAATCTGTTCTTTTAAGGTACCTAAGAATATGTCCAAAAAACGGATATCTTTCCAGTGCTGTCGGGAAACTAAAGAACTTAGAGACCTTAGACTTAGGACTGGTTTATGAACTTCCAGTTGAGATCCTAGAGCTACAACGCCTGCGCAATCTCCTTGGTACACGATTAATACTGCCTACGGGAATAGGTGGATTGACTACCTTAGAAGAGCTAGGTGTTGTTGATGGATGCATAGGAGAAACTGATGTTTTTCAGGAACTGGGAATGCTAATTCGACTGAGATCATTGTCCATTTCTTTCATGTCTACTAAAGTTACAACTCACGTATTTGCTGCAGTCCAAAAGATGGAGTCTCTGCGCTCTCTAAAATTGAAGATGAATGGAATTCATATATTTCTTGGAATGCAAAGTATAAAATGTCCCCCACCACAGCTTCAATGCTTAACCATGTTGGGGGCAATGGAGGGGAGTCCTGATTGGATTCTCTCATTGAACAAGCTTACCAAATTACGCCTCCGTGATTCCAAAACACATTACTCTTTTTTTGAAGGTCTTCAATCATTACCCTATTTGATGGAGCTAGTGCTCGAGTTAGAGTCAGTAAAGGCAATGGAGTTGCGCTTTAATGCCAGTAGCTTTTCTAAACTGAGAACTCTTGAAATACGTTACTTGCTTGATTTGGAATTGAAAAGAATAGAGAAAGGAGCCATGTCCTACATCCAGTTACTCAAATTCCAACGCTGTGAGAAATTATACAGAGCAGTCGGGATCGAGCATCTCACCACTCTCAAGCAGATTGATATAGACATGATGACAGCTGAATTCGAGAATCAAATGACAAGTCAGTGCTGGAAAGATGGGCACTTTCCCACGATAAACATCATAAACTTGAGGTTTGGTAAGTACTTATTTATTTATTACAAACCTAAATAGATATGTTTGTTCATTGTTGTTTCAAATCTCTATCGTGCAGCCAACTAATCGTGCAACCAACTATCGTGCAGCCAACTATCGGCGGTCGTTTACCAGCTAATCTGAGTAGGTTTCCCAGATGAACATGGTGAGATATGAAGCTACAGTGAGGAAGTTGTAGTCATAGAAAAAGAAGCCATGTTGTTGTTGCTGCAGCCAGGATTGAAGCATTTGCCTTCTTCATCCTCCATAAAAAATCTATCTCTTGCAGTTGTTGTGGAGAAAAGTGGAGACTGATTAGTTGTTGTAGACATGACGAGATGATTGCTTGAGAAAACTATCGAAGGAAATGTGTGTTGTTTCTCTTTGTTCGAGTTGTTTTTGAAAGTTTTGAGTCAATGATATGCAATGGATATTTGAAGTGAGGTGGGAGTGGGATAGATTAAAAAGGTATGTTGTGACCGTGCTTCTTGTTGACATGTGGAGGTGTTGGACAATCAGAATCTTTACAATGTGACACCTTGCTTTCCCTATATTTGTCGACTTAATTTTTTTATATTATTTTCAGGAAAAAATTATAAAAATAGAATAAAACATCATTAAAAATAAAATAAAAGAACAACACATACTGATCTATGATAAAAATAAAATAAAACAACAAAAGCATGAATCAAGTTATTGGAAAAGGGGTTGATAGAGTTTCTCTAGTTTCAATTTTCAGCAAACTCGAACTCTTTTTCCCATTCTTCTTCTGAGTTTGATCCCTCTGTCTTTCTAGCATTCTTGATTCATCCTACTGCCCTTATTTCCTCTCTATAAACATTTTTTTGCCCTTCTTTCCTCTGCTTTTACCACTACCTTCCTTTCTAGTCATCAGCAAGCGCTCGCTGGTGTCTTTTTTTCATCCTGAGGAGCGGATTAGGAATCGTTTTCCACCGAGCCAAAGAAACTCACTGGAGATGCAACACAACTCATCCCTATATATACAACCTAACTCACATCCATCTCCTCAGCTAAACTCACCACACTCAAGTTTTTGCAACTCAAGTACCAGCTTGTATTATCATCAGAGCTTTTTCTCTCAAGATGTTTGACAACTTTTAAAATGCTCCGACTGACAAAAGACACATCGTTACTATGATACCATTCTATAACGACCTGATCTGCACAGTAATAATATTGTCCGCTTTAGGCTCAACTTGTCCGCACGGTTTTAAAACGCGTCGCTACTATGAGGATTCAACTTCGCACATAAGTAGCACATCCTCCTTTCGCACACAGGCGACGTGGGATTATGTCCCCTTTTGTAGCTCGTCCAACCTCTCTAGGATCGGTTGGACTCCAACCCTCACCCTCACCCTCAGATCCGCCCACTCCAGGGTCTCACATTTTCTCTACACCAGATAAACTCCAATCATGACGAAGACGACTTCATTCTTCTAATAAACAATAAAAGCTCGAACCCGACTCAGATCGGAAGCTCAATTGGACGCTTCACCTAGATTTGGGCACCATGGGAGGACTCGGTTCACTCAGCCCCCTCTCTACTCACCTGCTGGTCGGAGCACCGGTGAATCATCGTCGTTTGGAACTGTAGGAACTCATTGCACCGACCTCGACTCACCACTGTCTCACCTAGTTGAGAATCAGGAAAACGTAATGGCTTTGGGACGAATAGCAATTCACCAACCTCCATTAGATGCATTTATGAAAGCTTCACTTAAAGAAATGGGGGCAGGGAGTCAGAGGAAATGGGGGCAAAAAATTAAAAATCCATTTCCACAAATTCTTCAGAAACCATCATGAGAGGATTAATTTTTCTCTTTGGAAGAATGTGAAAGTAATTCTAATTACTTCTCTAAATTGGATTTCAGTAATTTGTAGAGTCGTAATATTAATAAATCATATAAGTTTGGAATCGGTTGTAACAATAATTGGTTCTCATCAACGATCAACCATAATTAATAAAGGGAATATTTTCTAATCCAAGAGCTTAGTAATCTAAGTAATATGTCCTACCTTACATTGTGAAAATGATCAAGTTGTTTTCATCTATCATTTTGACTCTTTTTTTTATGGTTTTTATTAGGTGGAAACACTGTATGTGTATACCATTCAAGTTCGAAGATGAGTTTCTTCAACTTGGGGAGGGTGATGTAACATAGGATTAAGTTTATTTATTTAATTTAGTTTAATTGTTAGATAGGGCCTAAGTAAGTCTATTAGAATAAGTGTAGATAAAAGCTCTAATAGCATTTAAGGTTAGGTTGCTTGAATTCCATATTAGATTTAGTAAAAATATGGTCTACAGGCCATTGCTTGTAATCGTTTGATGAGTATGAATTGAGTTTATTTGTCATTATTTTTTTAGGTTTAGTTGTTAGTTTTATATTTAGATTATTTAGTTTAGTTGTAAATTACTCCTATTTATAATCACAATCAACTTGAATGGTTAGCATCGAGGGTGACATAGCAAGAAATGAAGGGCATGCCTGGGTCTCTAGAGAGTGTTATAAGCTTTGTTATTGAAACTCTAAGAGCGTGTTTGATTCCAAGGACATAGTTCTCAAGAATTTACCAAAAGTAAGGATAGGAAAGAAAGATGAAGAGAAAATGAAGCACGTGCATTTTATAATTGCCACTATCTTTTTATCTGTTTCAAAATTGTGAAAAATATTTTCTTAGGAGAGGCGCTAAGAATTTTTTTGCCAAAGTTGAAGTCATCTACAAACTCAAGATGGAGAACATTTTCCCACTTCCACTCTCCCATTTCTTCTTTATTTTTGAAATTATCTCATGGAAAATTTTCATAAAAATCTCCTATATAACCTCGTAAAATTTTATAAAATATAGGATTAACTATAACAAAATTAACTATGATCATGGTTTAACCATAATTCAAAACTGATATGTCATCATCGTTCAGAAGTCAACTTTACGCAACCTCAATTATAAAACCTTAGATGATAATAATACATCATAAAATAAGATTACTTGACTAAATCATTTTTATCAATCATAATATATTTTCTTAAGATCCTTAAACTTGTGGATCTTTGGATTATAAGTTAAAAAAAAAAACATTTATTGATTTAAGGGTTAGATGAGATAATTTAATTTATACTAATAATGATCATCAGTTGAAAAATGGTGAGACAGATGGAGCACATGGAAATAGCTGCAAGTCATTTTTATGATAACCTTTCAAAATCATTTGGTGCAATGTAGTATGTGGATGGTTATAATATTATACATACTTATTAAATACTTATCTTGTGATACATAAGAATCAACTTCCTTTTTTCTATATCTGTCTATTTTGTGATACATTAATATTTAGTTTCACCAAACCCTAACAAGTTCTACCAAAAATGATTTATGATTAGAGTTAATCTTGATTCACAACCAAAAATTTGTCCCACCACCTCAAAATAATTTAATTGAAATGAATACATATTAAACTAAGTTTTATGATTAAGTCGTTTAATGGGTTTCATCATACATGTTAAACTAAGTGTTATGGTTAAGTCATTCAATGGGTTTCATCAGGAGTTGCTACGTGTACTTGACCGTTTGGCTCGATTCCACAAACTTTAGTTTACATATTTAATTTATAAAAGTTACTTTGTGTACACAACCACTATTTCTTAACTCTAAAACAACAATACTTAATCACAAGGAGTAATGGAAACGACTCCTAGCCTCATCCCCATCTTCTATATTCATCGGCCTATCATTTGAGATTGAGTCTTAAAAGTAGGTGAAAATAATCGACAAAATCGTGAGTTATAGCATTCAAAATTGATGCTCAAAGGTAAATTAAAAAAAAACCAAGAAAATCGTGGACCATAGCCTTAAAATTGAAAAAAAAAATTATTTGAAAAAAAAAATAGCCATTGAAATTAGGCTTCAAATGTAATTGAAAAAATTGTAAAATTCGTGCATTATAGCTTTTGAGATTTAGCCTTAAAGTTAGATGGAAAAATCAAGAAAATCGTGTGGCTTTTGAACTCGAGAATCAAGAGTTATCGAACAAACTTCGTGAATACCATGCACTACAACCTTTGAGATTTAGCTTCAAGGGTAATTTATAAAATAGTGAAAATCGAGGATTATAGCCTTTGAGATTGAATCTCAAAGTTAGACGAAAAAATCGAGAAAACAGTGTAGCCTTTGAAATCAGGAGTCAAGAGTTATCGAACAAACTTCGTGAAAATCATGGACTATAAAATTTGAGATTGAGCTTCAAAGGTAAATGAAATTTTTTAAAACTCGTGGATTATAGCTTTTGAGATTGAGTCTTAAAAGTAGATGAAAATAACTTTCGAAATTGTGAGTTATAACTTTCGAAATTGATGCTCAAAAGTAGATGAAGAAAACCAAGAAAATCATGGACTATGTAGCCTTAAAATTGAAAACAATAAATTATTTGAAAAAATCTAGAAAATTATAGAGCACAGGCTTTGAGATTGAGCTTCAAAGGTGATTGAAAAAATTGTAAAAATGATGGATTATAGCCTTTGAGATTGAATTCGAAAGGTAGATGAGAAAACCGAGTAAATCATGGACTAGCCTTTAAAATTAAATATAAAAAATTATTGGAAAAAATCGAGGTGTATAGGCTTTGAGATTGAGCTTCAAAAGAAATTTAAAATATCATAAGAATAATGGATTATAGCTTTTGAGATTAAGTTTTATAGGAAGAGAAAAAACCAAGAAAATGTTGTATTACACATTTGAAATCAAGTCTCAAAAGCATATGAAAAAGTTCTAGAAATTGTATAACCTTTGAGATTGAGCTTCAAAGTTAGACAGAAAAAACTGAGAAAGTCGTAGGATATAGCTTTTGAAATTGATACTCAAGAGTTGTCTAACAAATTTCGTGAAAATCGTGCAATATAGCCTTTAAAATTGAGCCTTGAAAATATTTGAAAAAAAACTTGAGAAAATTGTGGAGTATATAGCCTTCGATATTAAACTTCAAATGTAATTGAAAATATCATAAAAATCATGGATTATAGCCTTTGAAATCGAATCTCAATAGTAGATTATATAAACTTTGAGATTGAGCTTCAATGGTAATTGAAAAAATCGTGGATTATAATCTTTGATATTGAGTCTTAAAGGTAGATGAAAAAATTATATGGGAAGGCATTTCTATTTGAATTATACCAATAGGGAGGCATGTCAAGATTACCCTAAATTGTTTAGCAAAGAAAATGGAGTGGTGGTGATTTATGTTTGTGTGGGGGAGGAGAGAGGGAGAGTTGCATTCAGGTGGTTGCGGTGAAGGTTGCTAGTGGAGGGGGTTATGAAACAGATGGTGATTTTTATTTAATAATCTCATACATTAAGTCGACCTCAACATTAGTTATTATCTCTAGTTGCATTTTCGTGAAATGTTTTGGGGTTTAATTATCACCACATGTAAAAGCATTTTGATCATAAAATGTATGACCCTAACAGTCAAAGGACAAATATGTCAGCCTCGAAGAGTAAGTCTAATTATCCATTTTAAAAAGGGAATTCCTGATTAAAAATTAGAAACCATGGAGTATATATATATATATGTAAAAATCCCTATGGAAAAAAAAAAATAGCAATAATCCTCTGGCTAGGAATACGGGTCATTTTACTTATATATATATCTTCATCCAAGAAGAATCTTTTGCATACAAAAATAATTATGCTATGACATAGATAAACAAAATTGAATACTTTATTTTTCCTCTCCATACATAGCTTTCTCTTGCATTCCCAAGCTTTTACATTTTGGTGCTATTATTTAACTTGACCAAGTGGACATGCGCGCCATTAGATCACCAGTTTCAACTTTCAAGTAAAGGATCATGATCAAAAAAATTGGTAGGGCGAAGCTCAAAGCCAGCATGTAGAGTTGGCATTACAGGGAAATCTTCTTGGCAAGGTACATGATGGAAACCGATTGTATGCCATACTACCACATCCTTGTTTCGAATTGCTCTGTTCCTGCATTCATGAAAATAAAAATGGGCAATTATTTAGTAATAATCATTGAATTGCCAGGTAAATAGTGTTGAAGACATGTTCGGTAGATTGTATTATTACCTTTGACTCCAAATAGCTAAGCCATCGTCTCCATGGCTCCTATCTGTGTAGAACCCTGCAGCCCATTTCTCCGACTTGTTATAGGCAGTCACCCACACCTGGTACTTGGTGTATGCTGCGCGCATTTGGGGGTAATCATCATCAACTAAAAGTGAAGCAACCGGTGGCGCAGTAATCAGCCGGTAACCAACATAATTACCCATATTAGTCTTCTTATTAGGGTTCACAATTAACAGCTCAACTGGTTCAAGCCCAAGCTGAACCTTTGCATCGGCTTCACTTTCTACTGTTTCCTTAACCACGGTCCAGTAACTCTTCCTAGGGTAATTAACGTCTCTTACTCTCTCCGTTTTCAGCTTGGCCTTCACAAATGAGTTTTCTTCACCATCAACGTCTAAGTCAAGGTAATATGTTACGAAGTGGTCGTGGTATATAGCCAAGGTGTTTTCCGCCACGAGAGTTCCGTGAACATTTTCCGTTATTTGGTCGTTGTTTGTGTATGATGTAGCCTTCATCATTAAAATACCTGTGAGTCCCACCTGATATATCCAATTTTTATGACAATAAGAGAACTTTGAGGTTTCCAGTAAAACATCATAATATCTACTTAATCCAGTAGGAAAGTGATCAAATCAACAAAAGGTAAGGTTTCCAGTATACAAAAAGAATTATCACATAAATAGACTGTAAAGATAAGGTTTCCAGTATATAATGCAAACCATTAACTCACCCCAACTTTGATAGAGCCACTTTGTTTAAACTCCCAATCCTGAATGTAATCATAATTGCCAACTGTGGAAACCATTCTAACTACTAAGTTAATCTCAGGCATAACTTCTCTTTTCTGCAAAACAACCATAAATTCAGTCAACAGTTTTCACTTTATTAATTAACCACCAAAACCATAATGCAAAATAACGAGTTAAATCATCGATAAATCACTTACGGGTTTCCCATCAAGGGAATCAGAATGTCGCCTAGCGACATCACCAGTATATCGCTCAAAAATGCAAATTACTTTAGGTATATTCTGTACCTCTCCATCTGCTCCAACCGCATTTCCATCCATGTAGACTGCATTGGCAGGGCAGTCTATAAGTGGTTCAAGTGTGGAAGCAAATAGCCCAAACCCATACTCGCCCACATCCAAAAATGTCCTGAAGAACCACTCCTTAGATGGATCCATATATGGTACAAATGTTTCTGATACATGCCCTTTATACAGCACACTCCGGCGTTTTTGTTTAATCGAATCGTAAATAGATGCTGTTGATATAACAATTCCTGCTCGTGTATCAAACCGAACATGGAAGACCCAATTCTCCCACTTAACTTGATGACCATCAATACTAAATCCTGGGGCCTGAGGGTTCACTGACACTGTTTTGTTATTCTTGTGAGAATTTTGTTCAAAATTTGTACCTTCAGCTTTAGGCAAAGGAGCCTTAAATCTATCCTGAAATTCCGTAACTTGCATCGTTTCAATGTTGATCACCATATTTATCCCTGCAATAGGTCTCGCCCAACTATTATCAGTCCCTCCTCTATATAAGCAAGCAGATTTAACTCCTCTATAGGTTGTATTTTCACCAAACCAACCCATAGTATATGGTAAGCAAGAGACCTCAGACAAATTCAACCCTCTCTGTTGTATTGAGTGTCGAAACTGAGGATACGCTAGAGGTACTTGTGTAGATGCACCTAGCTCGTCTGAATTGAATGGAGGGTAACCATGACCTTCATAAACTTGATCCAATTCAACTGAACTAGTGTTCAAGTTTATAATAAGCTCATGTGTTGCACCATTAGCTCGTACCACGACCTTAGCTCGTCGTGGTAGAAGGGGTTGGTTATGGTTTTCCAAAGATAACCATTGAAGGGCATCTTTCTTTTCGGGTTCATCTAGATCAACATAATGGAAGGTGAGATTACTAGAAGAAGAAGAAGAAGCAAGTTTGGAACTATGAATTATATGTTTTATTTGGTTGAGTTCAAATGGTGTGAGAGGGTCTAATGGATGAGATAAGGTTAGAATGAAGAAGAAGAAGAAGCATTGTTGTAGGAAGAGTAAATGTGAGAGGAGATTTCCCATAGATGGAGTTGTGGCAGATATCTCTACCAACCACTGTTGGAAATATTGGTGGGGTTATATAGATCATAATTTTAGGATTAAAATTGCGATAATTTAAAAATGTTGTGTCAAATATCGTTTTTTATAATCTATAATGGCTATACCTTTCCTCGTGACAAAGACCTGTCGTGCCCACCTTCCAATTTGAAGGGCAGAGGAAAAAGTCACGGGGCTCATGGCATAAAAAGCATCTTATTTTAGAGGCAGACTATGCTATAGTTCTACCATGTTTAACACTATCAGAACTATAGTTCCACATCACCATTCCAACTTTTTCGCTCTCAGCACCCACCGCCACTTTATTTTTCACACCATCACTTCTCTTTCATACAATTAATAAAAACCTAAAATTTAAAATTCTGCCCTCTTCTTTTTCTTATTCCCTTTCCCCCTTTTCTCCATCAAACACCACTACCACCCCGCCACCATCACCACCACCCTGCCACCTGTATCCCTTACGCCACCACTATCTTTTTTCCTCTTTTCTTTATCAAGCACCACCACCTCTCTCTCCCTTTTGTCTTTGAAAACATGATATTATTCATGACTTTGGTTCAATTTAAACGCTCAATTGAGACCGATTCATCTAATCAACACAATTTGAATGAATTAAAAACATTGTGAATTGAGCAACTTATGTCATTTTACTAAACTCACTCAAAACTATATAAAAAAATGGTATTGTCCCTGATTTCGACCAATTGATATTCTCAATTAAGATCGATTCTCAAGCTCGTCAAAACATAACAATTGTATTAGTCTTAGTTACTTAATAAACACAATTTGAATCAATTGATAATGTTATGAAATGAGCAAATTATGGTCATTTTACTTGAGTCACGCAATTATGTCTCGCAATGAAAATGGGGTAGTGTCCCTGACTTTCGGCTAACTTATACTTTCTATTAAGGATGATTCTCAAACTCATAAAATATAGTACTCTGAGTTATCTAATAAACACAATTTGAATCACTTGAAAATGTTTAGAAATGAGCAAATTATGGTCATTTTACTAAAGTCGCGCAAATCTGTCTCGCAATGAAAACAAACTAGTGTCCCTAACTTTCGGCCAACTTATACTCTCTATTGAGGCCGATTCTTAAGGTCATCATAACACAAACATTGTAGTACTCTTAGCTATCTAATGAACACAATTTGAATTACTTGAAAATGTATTGAAATGCGAAAGTTATCGCCATTTTACGACAAACACTCAAATTGTCCAAAAAAAAAGTTTGTTTTTACCCATTCGCATTGAACAATGCGAAGAGAAGTCTCAAATTCGCCTAGACCCATGCGAATTAAAGTCTCCAATTCACCCAAATCTATGCAAATGTGAGACTTTTACTCGCACTCACACGGACCTTTGCAAATGTGAGACTCCCACTCGCATTTCCAATGCGATGGGTGAAAACAAACATTTTTTTCTGGACAGTTTAAGTGTTTGTCATAAAATGACCATAACTTTCTCATTTCAAAACATTTTCAAGTGATTAAAATTGTGTTCATTAGATAAATTAAAGTACTACAATTTTTGTGTTTTGATAAGCTTGAGAATCGGCCTCAATAGAGAATATAAGTTGGCCGAAAGTTAAGAACATGTCAGGACTAGTACCGTTGGTCAGGGAAATCAACGTCAGAGGCCTTTCAAGACTTTCCTAATGGTCTCAAAACTCAATGTTCCCTTTTGAAAAGTGCCCAAATGCTTAGCATCTATATTATAGGGGAAAGGTTTGAGCTATTGACTGTGAGGACATGTTGCCTCCATTGCATAGTCGGGCCAGACTGTACCGCTAGCATTTTTATTGTTTTCTTTGCATTGTTTTTCAACTTCAAATTTGTATTTCCATCGATCGTTAGCATCGAACTAGTCTTGAGCAACGTCCTTTCGAACGTTCCTCCCCATTGTAATCTATTGAATGTTAATGAAAGCTTTTGCTGACTATTGTGCATCGTTATATTGTCTACAGATTGATATTGTGCATTCTCAAGCTAATATTTGTGCCCGTTGAAGTAACTACTCATTGGCTTACTAGTGAATTGGATAGCTAGCGCCGCACGGATTGCTAATCCGTGACAGGTGTTATAAGAGCCAGAGCTTGTTGAATGCAAACCAGGATGCAAGAACTAAGCGAGCGCCTTAGCGCTATGGAGGAACGACAGGCTAGTCGAATACAGAGACTAGAAAACAGAATGGATCAGTTGAGCAGTTTGGGAGAACAGATCAGTCGGCTTGATGGACTCTTTCACTTGGCAGACAGAGTGGATTCGTTGGCTGAGCACGTCGATAATTTAGAGGGACAGACAGTCGCTATGGAAGAGTCGCCTCACCCCACATCTCAGGTGATGAGTGACTTCCAATTACAGCTGGAGGATTTATTTGCAAGGGTTGGCTTGCTGACCAGGGCCACAGGGACGACTGATCACCCTAAGATGAAAGTGCCTGAGCCAAAGTCATATGCTGGGGTACGAGATGGGAAGGAGCTAGAAAACTTCTTGTTTGATCTGGAGCAGTATTTTCGCGTGGTGAACCCTGAATCAGAAGAAGCCAAGGTCACCATGGCGACCATGTACTTAGCAGATGATGCAAAACTATGGTGGAGAACCAAATATGCAGATATGAAAGAAGGTCGCATCCTTATTAGAACTTGGGCAGACCTCAAGAAGGAACTCAGAAATCAATTCTTGCCTGAGAACACTGATTTCTTAGCAAGGAGGAAGCTCCACACCATCAAACAGACAGGCAATATTCGAGACTATGTCAGGCAGTTCTCAACTTGCTTGCTAGATATTCAAGACATGTCTGAGAAGGACAAAGTTTTTTGTTTCATGGAACAAGCCCAGCCGCTTCTGCAAGCAGAATTGCAAAGGCAGAAGGTGACAGATATTACAAGTGCTATTGCAGCAGCAGAAAGGTTTAGCGATTATATGCCCATGGCTGGATCCACTTCGCTCAATCACTCAACAGCTAGAATTGGCAGTACCAATTCAAGCTCAGGGTCGAATGCTCGATCACCTCACCAAAATTGGGGAAACTCAAGTCAGAACCGAGGAAACTACAATTCTCGGTTGTCCAACCACAATTGGAGTTCCAACAGAAATTGGAATGCCAGCTCTAGCAACTCAAATTACAACAACAAAGGAGGGCAAAACTACTCTGGGCAGTGGAGACCATCTGCACCTGCCTCATGCATTCTTTGCAATAGCAGGGATCACCCAACAGGCAAATGTCCATCCAAACCAGCCCTACACTCATTGATGTCTTTGCTTCAAGCAGAACCTTCTAACTCGACCGCATCGAGCTCAAACCCCGCCAACAGTGAGACCTCCCATATGGGAGCTCTACGCAAACTCAATGCTGTCAAAGGAGAAATGTATGAGCACTCACACAAAAAGGTTTTGCAATACATCGACATCACTATCAATGAGTTCTCTTCCCAAGCATTGTTGGATTCAGGAGCGACAGACAATTTTATTGCCCCAGATGAAGCTAGATGTGTGGGTCTGAACTTAAAAGGAGATGTGGGTAAGTTGAAAGCTGTCAACTCTGACGCAATCTCTATTAATGGTATGGCTAGAGTTGTGCCACTACAGGTTGGTCCATGGAAGGAAGATCTAACTTCTTGGTCGTCCCACTTGATGATTTTAAGATGATTCTTGGCCAAGAATTCTTCCGAGGAGCTACAGCAGGACCACTACCTTTCATGGATTCCTTGGGATTTTTTGGACTCAGACTACGCATTGTACCAACCTCAATTCGACCCACAACTCATGATAGAATATTGTCGGCGGTCCAAGTCAAGAGAGGCTTGGCCAAATGAGAAGATACATACTTAGCTGTGGCAAAGCTAGAGATGGAAGATGATACTAGCAAAATCCCTGAGGAAGTTGCCCCAGTTATTGCTGACTTCAGGGAAGTGATGCCGAATGAATTGCCAAAGAATCTACCTCCCAGAAGGCTCATTGATCACGAAATTGAGTTAGTGTCTGGTGCCAAGCCACCCGCACGTAGTCCATACCGCATGAGCCCTTCAGAGTTTACCGAATTGAGAAAACAACTAGATGGCTTGTTGGAGTCGGAATTCATTCGGCCCTCTAAAGCACCTTATGGGGCACCTGTTCTTTTTCAGCGAAAACAAGATGGCAGTCTTCACCTTTTTGTTGATTATAGAGCATTGAACAAAGTCACTATAAAGAACAAATACCCGCTACTGCTCATTGCAGACTTATTCGACTAACTTGGATCCGCCAGATACTTCACTAAACTCGACTTGAGATCAGGTTACCATTAGGTCCGCATTGCTGCTGGTGACGAACCCAAAACTGCTTGTTCTACTAGATATGGGTCATATGAGTTCCTAGTAATGCCCTTCGGCTTGACCAATGCTCCAGCTACGTTTTGCACCCTTATGAATGACCTGTTCCGTCACCTTCTGGACAAGTCCGTGGTTGTCTATCTTGACGATTAATACTGCCTACGGGAATAGGTGGATTGACTTCCTTAGAAGAGCTAGGTGTTGTTGATGGATGCATAAGAGAAACTGATGTTTTTCAGGAACTGGGAATGCTAATTCGACTGAGATCATTGTCCATTTCTTTCATGTCTACTAAAGTTACAACTCACGTATTTGCTGCAGTCCGAAAGATGGAGTCTCTGCGCTCTCTAAAATTGAAGATGAATGGAATTCATATATTTCTTGGAATGCAAAGTATAAAATGTCCCCCACCATAGCTTCAATGCTTAACCATGTTGGGGGCAATGGAGGGGAGTCCTGATTGGATTCTCTCATTGAACAAGCTTACCAAATTACGCCTCTGTGATTCCAAAACACATTACTCTTTTTTTGAAGGTCTTCAATCATTACCGTATTTGATGGAACTAGTGCTCGAGTTAGAGTCAGTAAGGGCAATGGAGTTGCGCTTTAATGCCAGTAGCTTTTCTAAACTGAGAACTCTTGAAATACGTTACTTGCTTGATTTGGAATTGATAAGAATAGAGAAAGGAGCCATGCCCTGCATCCAGTTACTCAAATGCCAATGTTGTGAGAAATTACACAGAGCAGTCGGGATCGAGCATCTCACCACTCTCAAGCAGATTGATATAGACATGATGACAGCTGAATTCGAGAATCAAATGACAAGTCAGTGCTGGAAAGATGGGCACTTTCCTAGGGATGGCAGTGGGGCGGATTTTCATGGATATCCGCCCCATCCAATCCGTTTGGGGCGGTTTTGGATATTGCTGAATGGATTTTCGGGTGGTTTCGGGTATCCAAAAAATATCCGTTCACTATTCGGGGCGGATACGGATTTGGCCATATCCGCCCCGCAAGCCCCGCGGATATCCGTTTAATCAACAAATTTACAAAAGTGCCCTTCGCCTATATAAGGGATAAACTCTGTTTTTCACAACCCCAATCGCCCATTCGCTCCCTCACCCTCTCACAGAGCACCGCCCGCCCATTCGCTCCCTCCCCTCACTAAACTCTCCCTTCACCCTCACCAAACTCTCCCTCTCACAGTTCGCTCCCTCACCCTCACCCTCACCAAACTCTCCCTTCGCTCCCTCACCCTCACCAAACTCTCCCTCTCACAGTCACAGAGCACCGCCCATTCGCTCCCTCACCCTCACCAAGCTCTCCCTCTCACAGAGCAACGACCAAACTCCCTCCCTCACGCCGCGAGACGTCGACATCCTCCCTGCTCCCTGCTCCCCTCACGCCACGAGTCGTCGAGCCCGAGATACTCCATGCTCCCTGCACCCCTCACGCCGCGAGTCACCGAGTTCGAGATCCTCCATGCTCCCTGCTCGCTACTCCCCTCCCGCCGCGAATCGATCTGCCTCCCTCCTCTCGATCAAGATCTGATTTGATAGATCAAGATCTGATTTGATCAAGATCTAGATCTGATCTGATCAAGATCCGATTCTGATCTGATCAAGATCCGATTCTGATCTGATCAAAATCAAGATCAATCAAGATCAAGATCTGATCAAGATCGATCAAGACCAAGATCTGATCAAGATCTGATCTGATCTCAGAGATCGAATACTTTAGATCGATTTATTTGTAATTTGTTGTAATTTTTTTTTGAATTTGTTGTAAAATTTTTTTTAGATCAGAGGACTCAGATTGATCTTTAGATCGAATGTTTTTTTTTTGATCTGATCATGATCTGATCGAGATCAAGATCTGATCATGATCTAATCTGATTTGATCTGATCTGATCTCAGAGATAGAATATTTTAGATCGATTTATTTGTAATATGTTGTAAATTTTTTTTGGATTTGTTGTATTTTTTTTTTAGATCAGAGGATGATCTTTAGATCGAATGTATTTTTTATTTTATTTTAATTTGTTGTATTTTTTTTTGTATGCAAGTAAGATCTGTTTTTTTTTTCGGGTTAAATGGGCGGGGCGGATATCCGTCTATCTGTACGGGTCGGGGATGGTTTTAAAAAAAAATGATAAACGGATATGCGGGGCGGTTTCGGGGACCCGAAATCTCTCGCGGGGCGGGGATGGATTTACTCAAATCCGCCCCAATCTGCCCCGTTGCCATCCCTACACTTTCCCACGATAAACATCATAAACTTGAGGTTTGGTAAGTACTCATTTATTTATTATTTTTTAAAAGTTATTTATTTATTATTTTTTAGAAGCAAACATGGTTTCTAGAACAACATCAACCTATATTTAATGAAATTGGAATGTTTGAATGGTGCATTTCGGAGGCACTCCCAAATTTACAAATCTAGGGTTTGGGGTGGGGGATTCAGTCGGAGGCAACCAACAGACTAGCTTCATAACGGGTGGGGTTGAGTAGCGGGTGGTTGTGGAGGGTCTCATCATATGTTTACATCATAATGAATTGCTATTCTTCCTTCAATTTACTAACCAAATTTTGACCGTGAATCAATGATGCACGAACTCTCGAAAAAGAAACCCGAATCTGAGTCGGATACATGTCAGACATGGATATGGGCTTGACACGCGCCTAACACATATCCGACAACCCATATCCGACACATGATAAACGGGTCGGGCTAGTTGACTTGGTCCAAACTCTGTCTGGACATGGCGTGGGTGCAAATATAATGATTTTAGATATCTTTCTATGTTTCTGATCTTGAAGAAACTTGAAGAAAATTTAATGGATAAAATTAACCCCTCAAATTACAAACCTAAATAGATATGTTTGTTCATTGTTGTTTCAAATCTCTATCGTGCAGCCAACTATCGGTGGTCGTTTACCAACTAATCTGAGTAGGTTTCCCAGATGAACATGGTGAGATATGAAGCTACAGTGAGGAAGTTGTAGTCATAGAAAAAGAAGCCATGTTGTTGCTGCTGCAACCAGGATTGATGCATTTGCCTTCTTCATCCTCCATAAAAAAATCTATCTCTTGCAGTTGTTGTGGAGAAAAGTGGAGACTGGTTAGTTGTTGTAGACATGACGAGATGATTCCTTGAGGAAACTATCGAAGGAAATGTGTGTTGTTTCTCTTTGTTTGAGTTGTTTTTGAAATTTTTGAGTCAATGATATGCAATGGATATTTGAAGTGAGGTGGGAGTGGGATAGATAATAAGAATTCATAATATCTATATATTTGTTATATTTCCTCATGTTTTAATGTTATAAATGTTTAAATCTTGGATTTTGATTATGTTTCGTATTTTGTAGAATAAATGGAGAAGTTAAATCAAATTGAATTCAAGATCAAGAGATTTGGAGAAGAAAAATTGGAGCTAAAAAAGAGAAGCAGTTTTTGCTTAAAACATGGGCACATCTTACGGGATCCGAGAGTTTGACTTAGGGATACGAATTTGTTGGAGAAAAATGATATGTATGACAACTGGAAAGATTTAGTTACTCATTCTTATCTCTAGGAAAGTATTTGCTAAGACTCCCTATTAAGGTGGGATTTGTTTTTAACTAGTTTCCTTATCTAGATAGGATACCTATTATTAGATGGAGTAATTATTATAAATAGGAAAATGATCTCTCATAGGAAAGGGAGATTATTCACAAGAAAAATTCCTTCTCTTTTCTTTAGGCGTTCTTTTAATTATGAGTAGCTAAATACTTTTCTGCCAGCTGAAGGATAATTGAAGTTTTGTTTCTTTATAAAATTGTGAGATCTAAATAATTTGTAGTGTTCTTTTATTTCTTCACTATCTATATATCTTTTATATTTATTAAAAATTATTGTCTTGATTGATTGATGCAAAGGGCCCGTTGTTCAATTATCAGGTTAATAAATTGCCATTTAGAACTTTAAATCCGTAATTGTTTAAATGTTCTAATATTAGTGGTAAAATAACATAGTTGATTATAGAGAGATTTTCGATTTATGTTATGAAGATATATAATCTAGTCTAAATGAATCGAGCTTGTGTATTTGTTGGCTAGAATTGGTAGTATCTTTAATTATTAATGTTGTTGATAGATTAAATCCTAAGAGCTTGTTTAGGGTTGTTTATTAACAAGGGAAATAATCAAAGAGCTTGTTTTGGTTATCGAGAAAGTAAGGAGAGATAGGTTGTTAGAGCTTGTTAATAATCATAACCAATTTATTTAAGAATAGAAGATTTTATCCTTGTATCTGTGATCAATTCTCTGAACCAGTTCTGAAATTATACCTTTCGTTGGATATTTGCTTGATATTGATTTCTCCTTAATTTTTAGTTGATTATAATTGCTTTATCTTTTTATTCACTTCGAAATTTCAACCCCCCCCCCCCCCCCCCTTTATTTGCTTTAATTTTCATTAAAATAAATCTACCCAATCTCTATGGATCCGACCTTGCTCATCACTATTACAATTTGTATTTTTTTTTAGAATAAGAATTTTATTATTTGTTGGATTCGACACCCACCAATAGATTAAAAAGGTATGTTGTGACCGTGCTTCTTGTTGACATGTGGAGGTGTTGGACAATTAGAATCTTTACAATGCGACACCTTGCTTTCCCTATATTTGTCGACTTAATTTTTTATATTATTTTCAGGAAAAAAAATTATAAAAATAGAATAAAACATCATTAAAAATAAAATAAAAGAACAATACATGCTGATCTATGATAAAAATAAAATAAAACAACACACTGAAGCGTGAATCAAGTTCTTGGAAAAGGGGTTGTTAGAGTTTATCTGAGTTTCCATTTTCAGCAAACTCTAACTCTTTTTCCCATCCTTCTTCTTCTGCGTTTGATCCCCCTGCCTTTCTAGCATACTTGATTCATCCTACTGCCCTTATTTCCTCTCTATAAACATCTTTTTGCCCTTTTTTCCTCTGCTTTTACCACTACCTTCCTTTCTTGTCACCAGCAAGAGCTCGCTGGTGTCTTTTTTCATCCTGAGGAGCGGATTAGGGATCGTTTTCCACCAAGCCAAAGAAATTCACTGGAGATGCAACACAACTCATCCCTATATATACAACCTAACTCACATCCATCTCCTCAACTAAACTCACCACACTCAAAGTTCTTGCAACTCAAGTACCAGCTTGTATTATCATCAGTTACTATGATACCATTCTGTAACGACTCGATCCGTATAGTAACAATATTGTCCGCTCTAGGCCCAACCGGCCCGCACGACTTTAAAACGCGTCGTTACTATGAGGATCCAACTTCGCACATAAGTAGCGCATCCCCCTTCCGCACACAGGCGATGTAGGACTATGTCCCCTTTTGTAGCTCGTCCAACCTCTCTAGGATCTGTTAGGCTCCAACTCTCACCCTCAGGTTCACCCACTCCGGGGTCTCACATTTTCTCTACACTGGCTAAATTCCAATCATGACGAAGACGACTTCATTCTTCTAATAAACAATAAAAGCTCGAACCCGACTCAGATCGGAAGCTCAATTGGCCGCTTCACCTAGATTTGGGCGCCATGGGAGGACTCGGTTCACTCAGCCCCCTCTCTACTCACCTGCTGGTCGGAACACCAGTGAATCATCGTCGTCTGGATCTGTAGGAACTCATCGCACCAACCTCGACTCACCACTGTCTCACCTGGTTGAGAATCAGGAAAATGTAATGGCTTTGGGACGAATAGCAATTCACCAACCTCCATTAGATGCATTTATGAAAGCTTCACTTAAAGAAATGGAGGCAGGGAGTCAGAGAAAATGGGGGCAAAAAATTAAAAATCCATTTCCACAAATTCTTCAGAAACCATCATGAGAGGATTAATTTCTCTTTGGAAGAATGTGAAAGTAATTCTATTTTACTTCTCTAAATTGGATTTGAGTAATTTGTAGAGTCGTAATATTAATAAATCAGACAAGTTTGGAATCGGTTGTAACAATAATTGGTTCAAATCAACGATCAACCATAATTAAAGGGAATCTTTTCTAATCCATGAGCTCAGTAATCTAATTAATATGTCCTACCTTACATTATGAAAAAGATCAAGTTGTTTTCATCTATCATTTGAACCCGTCTAATTGTCGAGGGATGCAGCGAGGGACCCCACAGGGGGAGGGGGAGCCGTCCATTTCCCTTGGGATGCATGCGTTGAAAATTTAAACGCACATTCCGAAGAAAATGGACGGCTCCCCCTTCCCCCTGTGGAGTCCCTCGCTGTTTTCCTCGCCAGTTAGATTTTCACCAATCATTTTGACTATTTTTTTCTGGTTTTTATTAGGTGGAAACACTGTATGTGTTTGGTATAATTCAGGAGCTTTGCTACAGAGCGAGGGAGAGAGCGAGGGAAAGGGGCGAGGGATGGGTGGTAACCACCCATCCGCCTCGAGATAAGCGCATCAGATTGGAGATACGTGATAGCACTTATCTCGGGGTGGATGGGTGGCTACCACCCATCCCTCGCTCCCTCCCTCGTTCCCTCCCTCGACCCCTAGAATTTTCCATAATCCAGATTAGGTGGAATCATTATCTACTCAAATATTCTATCCCCAACTTCCTTTCAATGAGTCATCTTTTTCATCCGCAAATTTAGACTTTCTCTGTTGGGTCCATACTTTCAATGAGTCATCTTTTTCCTAATACAAATTTTGACAGGTTAAATAATTTGGTTTTCGTGAATCATTATTTTACCATGTCAGCTCAGCTAGCAAACATCCCTCATTCTCAGAAGGAAAGATAAAATGAGTACAGACTCGTTGATTTGAATCAAGTGTCAACCACAGCTGGTAAGTTAGGGAGTTGATCAATTAATTCTACACGTCCATCTTTTTTAGATAGAATTTCTTTGTTAATTTTTTCTATTATCCCTATTGCAAATTGTGCACCAATATTCTATTGTCAGCTGAATTATTATTAACTACGATCTCAAATTTCAATAACAGCTGCTTCTTTTGTACGCAATCCTCGAGTGGATGCTCTCTTTCTTGACGAGGCTAAAGTGGTGAGCATTAATGAACCTCGAGAGAAACTGGTTAGATAGTTGGTAGAAGAACCAGATTCAAGCATTGGCGTAGTTTCTGTATTCGGACAAGGTGGTCTTGGCAAGACGACTCTTGTCAAGAAGGTGCAAGAAAATGAGAAAGTCAAAGCACACTTTCCAATTTGTTGTTGGATCACAGTCTCCCAGACAGTCGACATCAAACGGCTACTAAGGGAGCTCATTTTACCAACAATCAAGGACAAGGAGGAAAAGGAGGAGTTGCTCCCTAAATTGGACAACATGGAGGCTACGCAACTAAAGGTGATGCTTCACAATCGCTTTCAAGGCCATAGGTATGTTGTTGTTATGGATGACATGTGGGATTTTGGGGAATGGAAAGATATCAAATCCATATTGCCTGATGCTAAAAATGGTAGTCGAATTTTAGTGACAACCTGTTTTCAGAATATAGCGAATGCATGCATAGAAAATTCTGGGTATGCGTATGAACTCAAACCGCTAGCACCAGAAAATTCTTGGATGCTTTTTTGTAAGGTGGCATTCAGATCAAACATTAATGACTTTGCTACTCAACATCTGAGAGAGGTTAAGTCAGAAATTTGTGATTAAATGCGGAGGGCTACCACTTGCAATTGTTGCTGTAGCTGGTTTTCTATCAGCTGAGGAGACAAATAAATGGGATGAAATCTATAGTGACAATGAGTCCCTGTTGCGTCATTCGCAACTTGATGATGTAAATATCATACTCTCACTAAGTCACAATGATTACCATACCACCCCAAATCATGTCTCCTATATTTATGCATTTTTCCCGAGGACCACGTAATCAAATGTTCAAAACTAGTACGCTTATGGGCTGTAGAGGGGTTTTTTTGAACCCATGACAAGCTTTGATATGAGTATCACCAAGGAAGATGTAACTAAGCACTACCTTGACCAGTTAATTCTGCGGAGCCTTGTTCAATTGCAAGATATTGATGGAGGTGGTATGGAAAAGACATGTCGTATCCATGATTTCTTGCGCGATTTTCTCCTGGCAAAAGCTCGTGACCAAGACTTCGCAGAATTCGTTACAGAATGGCCGCCTCACATGAAACCGGACACTGATAGTGTTCGACGCCTGTCTTTCAACATGAAGGATATGAAGAAAACAATGTGCCGAACAGTGCAAGCTTTTTCTCGGAAATCAAATCCTTATTTGAATTTGGAGAGATGTCTTTGTTTAATTCTTCAGTTATTTCCACATTTATTTGGCCTAGAATCAAGCTTTTGAAAGTCTTAGACCTTGGAGAAACACTTGGATGGAATCCCTGAAGAAAGTTTTACCAATACGTTCTTTTTTAAGGTACCTAAGTTTATTTTCAAGAAGAGGATATCTTTCCAGTGCTGTTGGGAAATTAAAAAACCTAGAGACCTTAGAACTTCAAGCACTTGAGTATTTGGGACTTTTTGAACTTCCAGTTGAGATCCTAGAGCTAAAACACCTTCGCAATCTCCTTGGTAAAACATTAGCACTGCCTAAGGGAATAGGTGGATTGACTGCCGTAGAAAATCTAGCCGTTGTTGATGGATCCAAAGGAGAAAGTGATGTTTGTCAGGAGCTGGGAATGTCAACTCGACTGAGATCATTGTCTATTCTTGAAATGTCTACTGAAGTTGCAACTCACGTCTGTGCTTCAATGCTTCAATGCAAAATTGAAGATGACTAGATTCGATAATTTTCTATTCTTGTCTACTGAGATCATTGTCTATTCTTGAAAATTGAAGATGACTAGATTCGATAATTTTCTTGGAATGCAAAATATAAAATGTCCCCCACCACTGCTTCAATGCTTAACTCTGGAGGGGCCAATGAATGGGAGTCCTGATTGGATTCCCTCAATGAACAAGCTTACAAAACTACGCCTCTCTGATTCCAGAATAGATGATTACTCGTTTTTTAAGGTCTTCGATTATTACCCTATTTGATGGAACTAGTGTTCGACACACAGGCAATAAGGTCAGCGGAGTTGCGTTTTAATGCTAGAAGTTTTTCTAAACTAAGAACTCTTCAAATATGTTTCCTGTTTTTTTTTGAAATTGATAAGAATAGAGGAAGGAGCCATGCCCTGCATCCAGTTCCTCAAATTCGAAAGCTGCAAGGAATTAGATAGTGCACCAATTGGGATCGAGCATCTCACCACTCTCAAGCAAATTGATATAGAGGACATGCCAGCTGAATTCGGTGATCAAATGACAAGTCAGTGCTGGAAAGATGGGCACTTTCCCACGATTAACAGGTTTTTTTTTCCTGAAAAGCAACAGGGTTTCAAGGACACCCTCAACCTATATTTAATGAACTAGCAATGTTTGAATGGTCCAATTTAGAAACTTAAATACTCAAAATGACCAAAATATTATGATGTATATATAAGTCCTTCTTCACCTGCAATCTGTGGCATGTGCCCCTCATGTGCCGCCCCCGAACTCACAAATCTAGGGTTTGGGGGTGATGGATGCAGTCATAGGCGGCCAGCGGACCTAGCTTCATAAGGGTTTGGGGGTGGGTAGTGGTGGTTGTAGAGGGTCTTATCATATAGTTACATCCTAATGAATTGCAATTCTTCCTTCAATTTACTAAGCGGAAGAATAGACTGGTCAAGTTCATTCTTTTTCAAGTGATTCCTCAAAGAAAACATGATGAAGTCGAAGGTGAAGAAGACAAGAAAGCAAGACGAAGAAGAAGTAAGGTCACGGTGAGAGAAAAAAGAAGTGTACTGAGCAACCAAGTGATGATGAGGTTAATCGCTTAAAATTGAGTCTGTTGTTCTTCTCCCACTTTCACTTTCATGCTAAAGTTGAACTCAATAAGCATAATTTTCTAATGGAAGTGGTTGATATGCAAAGAAATTTACAATTACTATATTGCAAGATCGAACATCACTGAATAAGAAGTGTTGATATGCAAAGAAATTTGTGCAGGTATGATGATAAACTTGGAATTGCAGTTAGCAGATTAAAAACAAATGATCTAGTTCTTGGTTTTCACTCATCTTACCAAAACTCCCTAATTTTAACTGCAGAGTCCATTGAGAAATTATGATTTATCATTCTAGTTCTAAAACTCCAAAACATTAAACAGAAAAGTGAAATCTATAACTCCAAATATGGAACTTTTCTATCAACCATGCAGAAAATTAACTATTTGGCAGCATTTCATAGAGACTTTGATGAGCTAAAACATATCAAATCAATCAAACAAAGCAAAAACTGATTGTCTTATAAGAAACCAACTAACCTTATTGAGTGGAATATTAGGCTGAAAAGTTAGCTCATTGTGAGGCAGTAACACAACTCTCAGCATCAGCCATCTTTTGCTTTAACTTATCCGCAAACTGGATGTTGGTTCACCAGCTCATTTACTCTCCTTGATTTTGCTTTTGTCCTTGGTTTCTTGTTGTTGCTGCATGCTTCCTAGTTTGAATGAGAGCAGCTTCATCCTCAGTTAGTTCTTCGTAAAATGAGGGCATCTTCCTTCAATAATTTAGCAGTGTAATGTAAACATTGTCATGTCTGCAAGCGGAAAACAGTCTCATGTTAGCTCAGAGATTCAAGTATGGACCAAAAACAAAAAATCTTACTCGATACAATTTTATTTAATTTGTCCCAACATTACAACTTTAACCATTATATATCTTTTCTCTTCCTATTTAGTCACAGTCAATAACTTAAGGGGTTAACATTCAGGTGACGTGGTAAGAAAGGGTACATGATGGTAAAGCCATAGCTTTGTAAGTTAAGATTGACGTTCTCATCGAGATCATGACAATTTAAAGAATCATATTGTTTTTTTTTTTTTTTTGGAAAGTGAGCTGGGGTTTTTAGGATTCCCGAACCTTATATTAATGAAAAAATTGATGATAAAGTTTACAAACGCTCATACGTTCACTCGTTTCATCATCTACAAAACAATAAACTTGCTTCCAAGCTTCAACAAAGAACCTAATTAGTTCTAACTTCACCGTCTCCAGATTAGGGAGTAACCTTGCAAAGTGTCCTGCTACGAAAGTGGTTGCATGATAGACCTGCCATAACTTTTCTTTCTCGTAATTACCAATCAATCATTTAAGCACTCTCATGACCTAATTTATACCTAATGTGAGTCCCAGGATATACGTGCTCTGCAGGATTATGTTCCTGAGGACCTGGAAAGTGTTTCTGGTTTCGAACCACCTCAATCACCTGAGTCAAGCTATAACAACGCAAACCTTGGTTCAGAGGATTACGCGAAGGAACCACCAATGGTCCCATCCCACCTACAAATGACACTGCTCAACACATCATCAACCTCCGTGGACAACCAGTCTTTAACAAGACCCCAGCATGTGGTACTTAACCATGTCTTTGTGCAGAAAGGAAAGGATAATTCAGCTGTTATGGGATTTGGTTCAACCAACCGGTTTCGTGCCAAGTATGTCACAGTGATGCTGTACAAGGGTATGCAGAGATAGATAAACTACTCATTGACAGACAGATTTTGACAATTTACTGCTGATGTAAATGACACCATGTTGAAGTTTCTTTCATGGAGGCTCATTAAACTTAATCGATTTAGTTTCAGACCATACTTGTTCCATGAATTCCATAGTTTCTGGTATCAAGGAGAACTGATAACATA
Organism: Berberis thunbergii; assembly: GCA_003290165.1. Classification (NCBI taxonomy): domain Eukaryota; kingdom Viridiplantae; phylum Streptophyta; class Magnoliopsida; order Ranunculales; family Berberidaceae; genus Berberis; species Berberis thunbergii. Next base: position 367,342 of record QNQO01000909.1, on the reverse strand, counting down.
TCCTGCCATGGTTCCATGAAGAGAATAGAACCATTCAGGGTCCATAGTATTTGTGGATGACTGTTGATCATGCTTTAGTAATTTGTTAATAAAGGGTTCGTAGTTGTAGTTCTACAAGTTTGAGTTTTATGTGCAAGGTTTCCGACTGTAAGTAAACAAGTGCCAAGCGGGCATCTGCACATCTGGTACAATTGTTGTATTAGCCAGTGATGTATTGCATCAATGAATTATAAATCCCGTGATTGAGACCATGCATCAGTTACTCAAATAAAATTGATTTGTCAAAGTTTATTACAGGGTAAGCAGAACTCAGCATGATCCCTCGCGCACAAAGCAAGAGCAGGTTCCACTTTTCCATGTTTTTGGGCGTGAACCGTCAGACTGTTGTCTCTGCCATCTCATCTAAGAGGAGCTCATCGTTCTTGTGTATGTTTCTTATGTATATCTCTCATAACTGATAAACATGTTCACTCTGTGAGTGAAAGAAAGCCGCTTACAGAATACCATATCGGGTTAAAACATGCATGCAACGCAAACATGAGCTGCGACACATGCACATGACCCCCACCTAGTCCAGGCAAGTGCAAAGTAGGAACAATCATCAACTCGTTGTCATGGCCACATTGGCAAATTTTCTCCCCAACTTGATATCCTCTTGACGCTGGAATAGATGACATGCAAGAGAAATGAGATAGAGATTTGCATTTTGAATCAGCCTCTGTACCTGAAAAACATAATAGATGAGTACATCAGCAGAGATTTTGTTTTCTCAATTCAAATCATCAAATCAAAGAGCTCTAGTTTGACGTATACAGGTTTTCCAATTTCCCCTGCCAGACCACCTAAAGCCGAGTCAGTATATAGTTGTACAAAAAAATGTAGAAGAAAGACGAGATCACAAGACAATTAAATTCTTCATGTTTGCAAATTGGACTGGGTTGTTTGATGCCTTCACATTCCTTTGGACAGTCGTCCATGGGAGAATATTGACTGTCGACAATCTTCAGGGGTTTGGACATTCCGAATCACTGTATTCTTTGCAACAAATATGAGGATTTATTGACCATTTACCTTTGCATTGTGATTTACTCAAGGTTATGGTTCAAGATTCCCCAGTCTATCATGTGGGTCATTTGGATGGAAAGGGTTTTGATTGTGCATCTTCGAGGAGAAAAACAAGCTGAAGCAGCACATGATCTTGTCAATAAAGGAGAATTTTCAAAAATGTGGCACATCATTAAAACAGGTCAAGGATACTTCTTTCAACTCTTTTACGTATAATTGGGATGGGTTTCTACTATAGGATAACATTCATAAGTTTTCTTCTCTTTCTCCACTGCGCTACCTGTTCCAGTTCAGTTCGCACTTTCTGTAATCTGTTTTGCCCTATCATAAAAGAGTGAAGAAAATTTACCTGATTAGGACACTTTGTGAAGATTTAATCTTGAGAGCATATCATTTCCTCTTATTCCTTGGTTCTCGTTAGCTTTCTTCCCAAAGCAACCACCAGAACTCAAACATATTGACTGAAAAAGTGTTCACGAAGTGAGAAAGCATCAAAGAATATGAAAGATTTCAAAATTTCACAAATAAATTTGAAATATGAAGATATGTTTGTTACAATACAAACATTATTTGTTAATGAGTGTTCATGCAATACGAATGTCCTATCATTGTTCATGAACTATCAGGGTGTCATCATGTCTCCATCACGATGAGGCAAAAAGAATAAGCCAGAGATCATAGATTCCAAATAAAATAAAGCTGAGAAACTCTTTAACATTTTGTTAATATGAGCTAGAAGCCAATGAGACACAAAGTCGGCATGCTAACCTGAGGTAGAAACACAGATTAACATATTGAAAATGCTAAAGCTGTATATCAAAGAAAACAAAATCAATTAGCTCTGCGGTCTATGCACGTTCCATATCTCGCATCAAAAAATTATCAACTTTGTTTTTTTTCTCACAACAGAGTGTCATCTTCTTCTCTGCCTTTGCACCTCTTCTTCTCTATGTTTTTTTTTTTTTCTTGTATTTTTCTACTTGCAACAAAGATGAAGACATTTTAGGAAGACACTTTACTAGATTATTGTTTATGCTTATATGACTTACTAAAAAAATAGTATGACGTGTTGACATGTCCCCGAGTCCTAATTTCTGGAATATTGTCGAGTCGGCGTGTCGTGTCCATGTCCATGCATCCTTGATTACGAGCATATTATGACAAGTTAGTAATTCATGTGTAGCATATCCTTGGTTCAGAACTAAAGATAAGTACCTTCTAAGTACTAAGCACTTCGCCTTCCTTTTGCCCTTCCAAGAAAAAAGTACGAAGCATCTCTGTACATTCTCGATCCGACCCATCTGCTGCAAGCATATCTACTATTACAGACGAGGTTTCTGCATCGGCAACAAGAGCCCTTTTACCCATCACCTTGAGAAATTTGATTGCATTCTGAGTATCACCGTTTCGAAGAAATCCCCGAACCATTATATTGAATGTAACATCATTTGGCTGACAACCCTTCTTTTCTATTTCCATGAACAAATCTTGAGCTTCTTCCAACATTCCTGCTTTACAAAAACCATTTATCATTGTGGTGTATGTTATAACATCAGGTTGCAATCCTTTCGTAGAAAGACTATCCATGAGTTTTCTTGCCTCGCTTGTGTTCCCTTTTTTGCACATATAGTGAATGAGAATGCTGTAAGTTGAATTATCAGCTTTTATTCCCTTGCTTTCCATCTCGTCAATCAACTCCATCGCCTCAATAAAGCAGTCATTGTTGCATAACCCATGCAATAATGAGCTAAAAGTAACGATATTTGGAGTTTTCCCTTGAACTTGCATAACTTTGAAAAGATTTTGTGCATCCAAAATATTCCCAACTTTGCATTGACCATCTATAAGGGTACTGTAGGTGAAAGTGTTGGGATTTAATCCTTTGCTACACATTTCTTGAAGTAATAGCATGGCTTTATCTAGTCGACGAGCTTTGCAATAGCCATTTATCAAAATGTTATAGCTAAAAGCATTAGGTTCATGGCCATTGTTGACCATTGAATAAAAACATTTACTGCTTTTTTCATTTGGCCTCGCAAACAATATCCATCCATCAAAGCATTGTATGTGAATATGTTAGGTTGTTCCCCTTTTTGAACCATGAGGTTAAATAGCTGCTGCGCTTCCTCAACCATCCCTTCTTTGCAAATAGCATCCACTAAAATCGTATATATGTGCACGTCCGGTGAGATTCCACAATCCACCATTTCATTGAATACGAAAAATGCTTCTTTCCCTTGACCTGAATTACATAGGCCATGAATCAATGAGGTATATGTTATTACATTAGGAACAACCCCTCTTCGAGACATTATTTCCATAATGTTACATGCTTCTTTGGTTTTCCCATCTTTGCAAAGAGTATCAACCATGATGCTAAAAGTGACAATATTCGGTACGATCCCATCATTCACCATATTATCAAAAAATATGGCAGCTTCTTCCCACATGCCAGAATTGCACAAACCACAAATTAAAGAGTTGCAGGTAACAACATCCAGTGGAATTCCCCTCCCAATCATCTCTTGGAATAAATTCACTGCCTCTTTCACCCGTTTATCCTTGCAAAGCTTGTCAATAATTATACCGTAAGTAGCTTTATCGCTCGGGTACCCGTATTTCTTAAGTTTTTCAAACAAATCAATGGCCTGGTCTACTTTATCATCCATACAGAACCCCTTGAGAAAAAAGTTGAATGTAATTTGAGTTGGATTCATCCCACATTGGAAAATGTGTCCTAGAACAGCGAAACCAAAATCGAGTCTACCCAAACGGCAGTAACAGTTAATGAGTGTGTCAAGGGTCCAAATATCGGGTTGGATTCCTGTGGATTCCATCAAAGTGAACAAAGGGAAGACATTGTTGTAGTGTTTCATCTTAACAATGGCTCCTAATAGTTGGTTGAAAGGCACAATGTTGTGAATGGGTTGTAGTTTTAGGAGGTGATGGAACAAACCCAGAGCCTCTTCAAGGCCAAGAGTTCCAGATTTACACCGATCTCTCACAGATAATACCAATGGGTGTGGTTTTTGCTTCTCATTAACACTTGTTTTGAACCGAAATATAGAGTAAAGATAAAGTGAGGAAGAGGAAAAAGTGACCTTTGGGTGTTGTGGAGCAAACACAGACACAGCTGCAGCTGCTGCTGTTCTACCTCTTCTCAATATCGCCATCGTCCAACCTAAGCCAAGTAGTAGTGACAGTGAGTTGCTAGATTTCACTCGTGCTTTTAGACGGAAGAACAAAAGAGAGTGACAGAACTAGATGGACCTGCAATGATTTAAAAATAGAAATAAATAAGGGCAGCGAGACTAAATGACACCACCAATTTTGCTGTAGAAGATTATCATTGACCTACTTTCTAAAGGACACCGTCACTTGCTAAAGGACATTACCAATTTAAACAACAAAAAAACACAACCATTTTTCTTCTCCTCTCTCCCTCTCTTCTCCATCAAACACCACTATCACCCACCACCGACACCTCTCTCCTCCACCATCGGCCTCACCGGACCACCACCTCCCCCCTCACCTCTTCTTCTTCTTCTTCTTCTCCTCCTATTTTATTCTTCTTTTCCTCTCTCTTCATCTTATTCTATTTCTCTTCTCTATCAAACACCACCCCCGCCACCGTCGGCCGGAGATGGCGAGGCGAGGCGGTAGTGGGGCGAGCGGAGTGGTGTTGTTTTGAGAAGAGAGAAGAGAAGGTGAGGGTAGTGGTAACCTTTAGCGGATCCAAAAAAAAAGTAGATAAAAAAATGTATGGTGGTGATATCCTTTAGCAGAATTAGTGATGTCATTTAGTCGTTGTCATAAATAAATAGAGTGAAAGAAATAAGAGTTGTTGAGTTCAAGTATTGAGCCAGAACTACTGTCTACAAGGGATCCTATGGATCTAACACCCTAAAACAACTAGTTTTGAGTGTCTTTTAAAACTTATCATAACTAATAGCAACTACCTCATCTCAACATTCATCTTCACCATGTAAATTGAAAAAATGAAAAAGTGTGAGACCCCAATGAAGCGTATCATATATTGCAGGCGATCTTGTCTCTACTTAACTTTGGAAACTTAAATGTTACTCTCATAATAGCCTCAATAGGTTAGGGTGGTTTTGATTTTGATGGTTCATTTTGTTGAGCCTATTAGAGTATAATGTCCATTTTGAAAATTTATTTGAGTTTAGAGCATCTCCAATGGGCAAGCTTAAAAGCCAAATGTGAGTTTTGCTTGAGCTTTGAGAGTAGATCTCCATGCTCCAATAGAAAGCTCAAACCCATTGAGCTTTTAGCCTAAACCATTGTCGAAAAAGGATATGGGCTCAGAAGCCTAAACAGCTTTGAGAGTAGATCTCCATGCTCCAATAGAAAGCCTAAACCCATTGAGCTTTTAGCCTAAACATTAGTCCGTCATTAACCTGTTTAAAGTACTAATACAACATGGTTATCACAACAACAAGAAGAGAAAACCTGCAGCGGAGAACCAAAGATTGATAAATATTGCTACTGCAACTGGTGGTGGTAATGTAAGAGCATCTCAAATAGGTATTTGTTTTGACAACAATGTCTTCTAATAAATCTCCACTTTAGAGGCTTTGTGTGAGATGGAGGGCAAAATCTCTCCCAATGGCCTTCTAAAAACCTACTCATTTTAGCGAGCTTGCACACACAATCTATAGAAAGCTGTATATATTCTAATTATAGAAACATGTATATATTTAGGATATTCTATATATTTAGGATATTCTAATTTCATATTTAGGTAATCTAGAATATATTATGTTTCTTATTCTGTAAGATTGTTTCTTGTGAGACAAGAAACCCCATTGTATATATACCCCTGTTGTGGGATAAAACAAAATAAACACACAAATTGAAGTATTTTTTTTTCAATCCTTTGAACTTGTTTTGCATATTTTTTTTTCTTTTGAATCCCAGTTCCCGGAGGACACCAAACTCACAACCTCACAGCTGTCATCACCCTGAATTCATCTCACACACATACATCACCTTCCACCTAACAGTCATCTAGCCACGATCTATGCCTTCTTCTTCCTCTCGCCTGCTCCATTTCGATTTGTTCCACTAGAAAATCCAGCAACAAAGTCATCAATTCTAATCGATCTGTAAATTTGCTTCAGTAGAGAATCCAGTAGATCAACTTCAAACGATCTTTGCATCAACTTCAATCAGTCTTCTCCTCCTCCACATAATCGATTTGTGAATCAAGCCCAACTTCAATCAATGCTCTCCTCTTCGCTTGATCGACCATTGAAGGCTTCAATTTGATCAACAACAACAATCTCTTCTTCTCATCGCCAGCATCAAAACCCCAATTGCTTGAAATCTCCTCCTCGTTCCTTTCCTCCTTGCCAGAATCGAAAGCCCTTTTTGGTTGAATTCGAGCTCTCCTTCGGGCGTGATTCAGGCTCCCTCTTGGCTGCGAATTTGCTATCTCCTTGGCTGCAATTTTGTGGTACTTTGGGATGCGATTGAGCGAACCAGCTGGTGTTCGTGACCTGAGCAAGGAAGCAAAGAAGCAATTTTGTATCTCTTCTTAAGTTATTCACAACCCAGCCAATAGTGGATCACACCATGCAATCTTATTTTGCTAATGTAGTACAATCAGGTATGAATGATAAAGTTATTTCGAATAGTACATGGATAATTGATTCAGGTGCATCTGATCATATGACAAATGACCCTAACCTTGTGGTAAATCTTAGAGCTTCCTCTCAAAATGTTGTCTCTACTGCGGATGGTACTCCAACTCTGGTTAGCGGAGAAGGTTCCATTGTGTTATCTGATACCCTAACTCTTGAATCCGCCTTAATTGTTCCATCACTAGCTTATAACCTCTTGTCTGTCTGTCAAATTATTCGAACACTTGCATGTATTGTGACGTTTTATCCATTTTTCTGTGTGTTTCAGGACATTCTGACTCGGCAGATTCTTGGTCATGGTGTTAGAAGGGGGAAACTGTACTACTTGGATCTGACAGAGACGGAGAGAAACGCAAGAATCTTTTGGGGCAAGCTAATCAGGTCATTAGGGTCGATAAAGCGAAGAGGTAGTATGGTTAGGTCATTAGTGAAATCTGCAGCATATGTTATCAACCGTACTCCCTCATGAGTAATTGAGTTCAAGAATGCTCATCAGAAGCTTCATACACTTTTGCCCAACCCATCTATGCCTAATTTGGAGCCCCGAGTGTTTGGGTGCACAGCCTATGTCCACATACCAAAACCACACCGGAGCAAGCTTGATCCCCGTGCGAAGAAATGTATTTTTGTGGGTTATGCAGAGCTCCAAAAGGGGTACAGGTGTTATGACCCGCTCACTGACAGAATGCATATATCTCTTGATGTCTCATTCCATGAATCTGAGCCATATTACTCAGGGGGAGTCTCCCAGTCTTCCCTTCAAGAGGAGAGCGATAGTGAAGGGAATCCTCATTCTATTGATGTTTTTGAAAAATTGGAACACTTGGAGGAACAATTTGAAGTTCCTGTAACAGCAGAAACTGTTCCCGCAGCAGCAGCAAATGACTTGTCTCGAGAGAACGACACTTCCAATGGGCAGACATTTGACCACTTGGTTCCTAGCGATCAATTCCCTCATGAGACAAAAGAGAATGATCAAAATGTATCTGAAACTCACACACACGACATTTTCCCTTATACATCAGCAACTGAAGATCTCGCCCAGAATGATCCACCTCATGTACCTTTAACCTCTAATGAGTCTTCTGTGTTAGAAAGTGTTGAACCTAGGAAATCACAAAGGGTTATTAAGGGAGTTCCTAAAAGCAATATGAACCAGACATCAAAGCCCAAGCTAAATACCCTATAGCTAATTTTATGTCTAACCATAGGCTTTCTAAGTCACATGCACTTGTTATTAATCAATTATCTACTGTATATATTCCTAGTAAGTAGTAACGTGCAGGACGCATTGAAAGATCCAAAATGGACAACAGCAATGAATGAAGAATTGGAAGCTCTTCAGAAGAATGTCACATGGGAGGTAGTTGACAAGCCTGTTGGAAAGAAGACTGTAGGATGTCGTTGGGTGTTTAATGTGAAACTTAATGCAGATGGAACTATTGATAGATACAAAGCAAGATTAGTTGCCAAGGGATATACACAACGCCATGGAAATGATTATGAGGAGACTTTCGCACCTATGGCGAAGATTAATACTATCCGAATTTTAATTTCACTTCCAGCAAATAAAAATTGGCCCTTGCACCAACTTGATGTGAAGAATGCATTTCTCAATGGAAATTTGGAGGAAGAAATGTACATGGATATGCCTCCAGGCGTGAAGAATAACCCAAGAGACGCTGGTAAGGTGTGTAAATTGAAAAAGTCTTTGTATGGCCTTAAACAGTCTCCAAGAGCTTGGTTTGGAAGATTTTCGAAGTCCATGAGAGCTTTTGGGTACAAACAAAGTAACTCTGACCATACCTTGTTTATCAAACACAAGAATGGTAAGATTACAACTCTAATTGTGTATGTTGATGACATGATCGTTACAGGAGATGATCCGAAAGAAATAAATGATTTGCAAAAGTATCTGTCGAAGGAATTTGAAATGAAGGATCTCGGGCAACTGAAGTATTTTCTGGGTATTGAAGTTGCAAGGTCGAAGAAAGGGATTTCACTTTCACAAAGGAAGTATGTTCTTGATTTGCTCGCTGAAACAGGGATGTTGGACTGCAAACCAATAGAGACACCCATTGAGATGAATCATGGACTTGCTATTCTTCCTGATCAAGTCCCTACTGATAAAGGAAGGTATCAACGTCTTGTAGGAAGGTTAATTTATCTTTTTCATACTAGACCTGACATTGCTTATGCTGTGAGTGTTGTCAGCCAGTTTATGCATTGTCCTAGTGAAGAGCATATGAATGCAGTCTTTCGTATATTGAAATATCTGAAGATGGTGCCTGGTAAGGGATTATTGTTTGGAAAAAATGAATTAAAAGTTGTTGGATACACAGATGCGGATTGGGCTGGTGATAAAACTGATAGACGCTCTACATCAGGGTACTTCACTTTTGTTGGTAGAAACATTGTAACTTGGCGTAGTAAAAAACAGAAAGTTGTTGCTAGATCAAGTGCATGAAGAAGCTGAATTTCGAGGTATGGCACATAGAGTTTGTGAAATGTTGTGGATACGTAATGTCCTGAGGGAATTGGGTTTCAAGCTACAAAGGCCTATGGATTTACATTGTGATAATACAGCTGCCATTCAGATTGCACATAATCCAGTTCAACATGATCGAACAAAGCATGTGGAGGTTGACCACCATTTTATTAAAGAGAATCTTGACAGGAAAGTTATTCGCTTTCCATTTGTAACATCGGATGAGCAATTAGCTGATGTTCTTACTAAAGGGGTATCTCAGAAAGTGTTTGACAGCTCAGTTGACAAGTTAGGCATGATAGACATCTATGCATCAACTTAAGGGGGAGTATAGAAAGCTGTATATATTCTAATTATAGAAACATGTATATTTTTAGGATATTCTATATATTTAGGATATTTTAATTTCTTATTTAGGTAATTTAGAATATATTCTGTAAGATTGTTTCTTATTCTGTAAGATTGTTTCTTGTGAGACAAGAAATCTCATTGTATATATACTCCTGTTGTGAGATGAAACAAATACACAAAAGTTGAAGTATTTCTTTCTACACTTCATGTGCAATCTGTGGCATGTGCTCCTCACGTGCCACCCCCAAACTCACAAATCTAGGGTTTGGGGGTGGTGGATGCAGGCGGCCAGCGAACCTAACTTTATAAGGGGTTGGGGGTGGGTACTGGGTAGTGGTGGTTGTAGAGGGTCTTATCATATATTTACGTCCTAATGAATTTCAATTCTTCCTTCAATTTACTAAGCAGGTTTACTAAGCGGAAGAAGAGACTGGTCGAGTTCATTCTTTTTCAAGTGATTCCTCAAAGAAAACATGGTGAAGTCGAAGGTGAAGAAGACAAGAAATCGAAGACGAAGAAGAAGTAAGGTCATGGTGAGAGAAAAAAGAAGTGTATTGAGCAACCAAATGATGGTGAGGTTAATTGCTTAAAATTGAGTCTGTTATTCTTCTCCCACTTTTGTTAGATGCAAGCAACTCAAAACTGATAGTTAGAATGCAAAGAACAATTCTGGAATCAATGACTTGTTTATTGAGTGAGAAGAAGCAGCTATTAATTAAATAGCTTTTACAGAATGAAAAACTGAAACAAACTACACTCACGTTCTAACTAGAATCGTGGTAACAAACTTGACTAAATCAAATAACAAGACTCCCTAAAGACTAGGTCTTATTAACAAACTAATTCTTATCAACTTTCACTTCCACGCTAAAGTTGAACTCAATAAGCATAACTTTCGAGTGGAAGTGGTTGATATGCAAAGAAATTTACAATTACTATATTGCAAGATCAAACATCACTGAATAAAAGAAGTGTTGATATGCAGAGACGGTGTTTGGGTGCACAACTTCAATTTAGGCATCAACAATAGGGGATGGCTGCAACAATGGTTGTATGTGCTGGAACATGGAAAGAGATATGGGACGGTGAAGCAAAACAGGAAGCAGGAAGGGAGGAGATCAGGGAGATTAGAAGGCAATGAATTGATGACTGTAACGGAGGGTTTGAACTCTGTGTGCTTTTGCTTGGGGACGTGATGATGAAGAAGGTCTCGTGAGATGGATTGTGGTTGGTTTAGTTCATTAGAGATGATAGTGCGGCTAGGAAAAAAATGATAGCGAATTCGGAGGTTGCGAGTTTGGTGTCCTCCGGGATTCGGGATTCAAAAGAAAAAATATGCAAAAAACAAGTTCAAAGGTTTGAACCTGCTATGATACCATGTAGAAAGAAATACTTTAATTTGTTGTGTATTTGATTCATCCCACAATAGGGGTATAAATACAATAAGATTTCTTGTCTTGCAAGAAACAATTTTACAGAATATAGAAACTAGGTTACCTAAATACGAATTTAGAATATCCTAAACACACCAGTCGAAATCCCTTTGGCACTAGTGCGTACAACAAGAAGCAGAGATTTATTGCTTGTGCTCGAGCGACTGAAGTGGGAGGTAAATAGGTTTTGAAGTAAAAAAAAAAAAAAAAAGGTTTCTTATGCTATTCACAACCCAGCCAATAGTCGATCACGCCATGCAATTTTCTTTTGCTAATGTAGCACAATCAGGTATGAATGATAACATTATTTCGAATAGTACATGGATAATTGATTCAGGTGCATCCGATCATATGACAAATGACCCTAACCTTGTGGTAAATCTTAGAGCTTCCTCTCAAAATGTTGTCTCTACTGCGGATGGTACTCCAACTCTGGTTAGTGGAGAAGGTTTCATTGTGTTATCTGATACCCTAACTCTTGAATCCGTCTTAATTGTTCCATCACTAGCTTATAACCTCTTGTCTGTCTGTCAAATTATTCGAACACTTGCATGTATTGTGACGTTTTATTCATCTTTCTGTGTGTTTCAGGACATTCTGACTCGACACATTTTTGGTTATGGTGTTAGAAGGGGGAAACTGTACTACTTGGATCTGACAGAGACGAGAGAGAAACGCAAGAATCTTTTGGGGCAAGCTAATCAGGTCATTAGGGTCGATAAAGCGAAGGAGGTAGTATGGTTATGGCATCGTCGTTTAGGACATCTGTCTTTTCGTTATCTTAAGAAGTTGCAGCCTCATTTGTTTTCGGTTGTTAGTGATTCAAAATTTCATTGTGACATTTGTGAACTGGCCAAGAGCCACCATATTTCATATTCGCCAAGTTTTCATAGATGTCTTGTTCCCTTTATGAAAATTCACTCCGATGTTTGGGGTCCTGCAAAAATTTCTTCTCTTTCTGGAGCTCGATATTATGTATCTTTTATTGATGATTGCACTCGGATGACCTGGGTGTCATTACTGAAAAGAAAGAGTGAAGTATTTGAAAGGTTTACTGATTTTTACAAAATGGTAGCGACCCAGTACCAACAATCCATCAGAGTGTTTCAATCTGACAATGGTGGAGAGTTTGTCAATGACCTTATGTCTGAATTTTGCCGGTCAAATGGAATTCGTCATTAAACCTCCAATACTGATACTCCTCAAAAGAATGGTTTAGCAGAACGAAAGAACATGCAGTTGTTGAAAGTTGTTCGTGCTTCCCTGTTTGGCATGAATGTACATCGATCCTATTGGGGTGAAGCAGTGAAATCTGCAGTATATATTATCAACCGTACTCCCTCACGAGTAATTGAGTTCAATAATCCTCATCAAAAGCTTCATACACTTTTGTCCATCCCATCTATGCCTAATTTGGAGCCCCGAGTGTTTGGGTGCACAACCTATGTCCACATACCAAAACCACACCGGAGCAAGCTTGATCCCCGTACGACGAAATGTATTTTTGTGGGTTATGCAGATCTCCAAAAAGGGTACAGGTGTTATAACCCGCTCACTGACAGAATACATATATCTCTTGATGTCTCATTCCATGAATCTGAGCCATATTACTTAGGGGGAGTCTCTCAGTCTTTCATTTAGGGGGAGAGCGATAGTGAAGGGAATCATCGTTCTATTGATGTCTTTGAAGAATTGGAACACTTGGAGGAACAATTTGAAGTTCCTGTAACAGCAGAAATTATTCCCGCAGCAGCAGCAAATGACTTGTCTCCAGAGATAGACACTTCCAATGGGCAGACAATTGACCACTTAGTTCCTAGCGATCAATTCTCTCATGAGACATAAGAGAATGATCAAAATGTATCTGAAACTCACACACACGACATTTCCCCTTATACATCAGCAATTGAAGACCTCGCCCAGAATGATCCACCTCAGGTATCTTTACCCTCTAATGAGTCTTCTGTGTTAGAAAGTGTTGAACCTAGGAAATCACAAAGGGTTGCTAAGGGAGTTCCTAAAAAGCAATATGAACCAGACATCAAAGCCCAAGCTAAATACCCTATAGCTAACTTTATGTCTAACCATAGGATTTCTGAGTCACATGCACTTGTTATTAATCAATTATCTACTGTATCTATTTCTAGTAACGTGCAGGACGCATTGAAGGATCCAAAATGGACAACAGCAATGAATGACGAATTGGAAGCTCTTCAGAAGAATGTCACTTGGTTGGTAGTAGACAAGCCTGTTGGAAAGAAGACTGTAGGATGTCGTTGGGTGTTTAATGTGAAGCTTAATGCAGATGGAACTATTGATAGATACAAAGCAAGATTAGTTGTCAAGGGATATACACAGCGTCATGGAATTGATTATGAGGAGACCTTCACACCAGTGGCGAAGATTAATACTATCCGAATTTTAATTTCACTTGCAGCAAATAAAGATTGGCCCTTGCACTAACTTGATGTGAAGAATGCATTTCTCAATGGAAATTTGGAGGAAGAAGTGTACATGGATATGCCTCCAGGCGTGAAGAATAACCCAAGAAACGCTGGTAAGGTGTGTAAATTGAAGAAGTCTTTGTATGGCCTTAAACAGTCTCCAAGAGCTTGGTTCGAAAGATTTTCGAAGTCCATGAGAGCTTTTGGGTACAAACAAAGCAAGTCTGACCATACCTTGTTTAGCAAACACAAGAATGGTAAGATTATAGCTTTAATTGTGTATGTTGATGACATGATCGTTACAGGAGATGATCCGAAAGAAATAAATGATTTGCAAAAGTATATGTCGAAGAAATTTGAAATGAAGTATCTCGGGCAACTGAAGTATTTTCTGGGTATTGAAGTTGCAAGGTCGAAGAAAGGGATTTCACTTTCACAAAGAAAGTATGTTCTTGATTTGCTCACTGAAACAGGGATGTTGGACTGCAAACCAATAGAGACACCCATTGAGATGAATCGTGGACTTGCTATTCTTCCTGATCAAGTCCCTACTGATAAATGGAGGTATCAACGTCTTGTAGGAAGGTTAATTTATCTTTCTCATACGAGACCTAACATTGTTTATGCTGTGAGTGTTGTTAGCCAGTTTATGCATTATCCTAGTGAAGAGCATATGAATGCAGTCTTTCGTATATTGAAATATCTGAACATGGCGCCTGGTAAGGGATTATTGTTTGGAAAAAATGAATTGGAAGTTGTTGGATACACAGATGTGGATTGGGCTGGTGATAAAACTGATAGACGCTCTACATCAGGGTACTTCACTTTTGTTGGTGGGAACCTTGTAACTTGGCGTAGTAAAAAACAGAAAGTTGTTGCTAGATCAAGTGCATGAAGAAGCTGAATTTCAAGGTATGGCACATAGAGTGTGAAATGTTGTGGATTCGTAATGTCCTGAAGGAATTGGGTTTGAAGCTACAAAGGCCTATGGATTTACATTGTGATAATACAGCTGCCATTCAGATTGCACATAATCCAGTTCAGCATGATCGAACAAAGCATGTGGAGATTGACCGCCATTTTATTAAAGAGAATCTTGACAGGAAAGTTATTCGCTTTCCATTTGTAACCTCAGATGAGCAATTAGCTGATGTTCTTACTAAAGGGATATCTCAGAAAGTGTTTGACAACTCAGTTGACAAGTTGGGCATGATAGACATCTACACACCAACTTGAGGGGGAGTATAGAAAGCTGTATATTCTAATTATAGATTATAGAAACATATATATATATATATATTTAGGATATTCTAAATTCGTATTTAGGTAACCTAGTTTCTATATTCTGTAAGACAAAAAACCCTATTGTATTTATTTCCCTATTGTGGGATGAATCAAATACACAACAAATTGAAGTATTTTTTTCTACAGAGTCCACCTAACCCCCTTGCTAGGTTAAAAACAAATGATCTAGTTCTTGGTTTTCACTCATCTTACCAAAACTCCCTAATTTTAACTGCAGAGTCCATTGAGAAATTATGATTTAGCATTCTAGTTCTAATACTCCAAAACATTAAACAGAAAAGTGAAATCTATAACTCCAAATATGGAACTTTTCTATCAACCAAGCAGAAAATTAACTATTTGGCAGCATTTCATAGAGACTTTGATGAGCTAAAACATATCAAATCAATCAAACAGAGCAAAAACTGATTGTCTTATAAGAAACCAACTAACCTTATTGAGTGGAATATTAGGCCGAAAAGTTAGCTCATTGTGAGGCAGTAACACAACTCTCAGCATCAGCCATCTTTTGCTTTAACTTATCCGTAAACTGGATGTTGGTTCACCAGCTCATTTACTCTCATTGATTTTGCTTTTGTCCTTGGTTTCTTGTTGTTGCTGCATGCTTCCTAGTTTGAATGAGAGCAGCTTCATCCTCAGTTACTTCTTCGTAAAATGAGGGCATCTTCCTTCAATAATTTAGCAGTGTAAACATTGTCATGTCTGCAAGCGGAAAACGGTCTCATGTTAGCTCAGAGATTCAAGTATGGACCAAAAAAAAAAACATACTCGATACAATTTTATTTAATTTGTCCCAACATTACAACTTTAACCATTATATCTTTACTCTTCCGATTTAGTCACAGTCAATAACTTGAGGGGCTAACATTCAGGTGACGTGGTAAAAAAGGTCACATGATGGTAAAGCCATCACTTTGTAAGTTAAGATTGATGTTCTCATCGAGATCATGACAATCAAAAGAATCATATTGTTCTTATGAAAACTTCAATGGAATTCCTATTAGTTGGATAAAAAAAAATAAGCCTTGTTGCACACACGTAATTCAATCGATAATCAAGATAGAAAGAAAGTAGAACACTAAGGAAGAAACTATTATGAGCTTTGTCATGGAAATGTCGGGACAACAAATTTAACACAGAACCTTTGGCTAACTAGGCCATTTTTACTCCACAACACTCTACATGCTCAATTATTTGATCTTCAATGTGGCTTGATCTTCCCGAGTTTCCTACACACCACCCTCTCCCCCTCATCAGTGTCACTCAATTATTTGGTTAGGTGAGTGATAATTTTGAAGGGTTAAATACCCCTGGAGGGTTAGATCTAAAATGGATTCCTCTTATTGGTTCTGACATAAAAATTAGTCATTTTTTTAAGGTCTTCAATAGTCGCCCAAATGTTGTCGGCAGGGTTTGGACACTAGACCTGTGATACCATCCTCCACAAGCCTAAGAATATAGAGCTTGCATGATTTCGAATCGGTAAGAGTAGAGGATGGAGCAATGTCGTGAATCCAATACATCTTTGGGAGGGTGTCGAAAAGTGCAAGATGTATTTGGAATCGAAAATCTCACCACCCTCAAGTTGATTGATTTTGGGAACTGTACATCGATAGTGTTATGCAAAACTTACAAGTATATGCTGGAAAGATGGCCACTCCCTAGGGCTTCACCTAAACCGTGAACCGAACCAACTTAGGTCGGTTTTAAAATTTTCAAACCGAAACCGAACCGACCATTAACAAAATCGATCTGAAATCGAACCGATTCTAATTTATGCAAATCGTAAGCGAACCGACCGACTATTTTAAACATATTGTATTATTTATATATAAATATATATTATTTATTATATATATTTGGTCGGTTCGGTTTGGTTGTTAAAATCACATAAAAATTGAAAACCGAATCGACCACTTCGGTTTTGAGTTTTTTAAAACCGAAATCGATCCGAACAAAATTTAAACCAACCGAACCGATGTTTAATCGGTTTGATCGGTTTGTTGTTCAGCCCTACCACTCCCCCACCATAAGAATGAATGGGCAGCTATAGAAGACTGTAATATTTTTTATTATTTCGAGGATTATGGTTTATGTCCTCCCCATTGTGGTTGTAATTTTTATTTTTATTTTTATAATTCAACATTACATTAATCATAACCACAACAAAAATTGAAAATTTTCATCACCCAGACATTATTCAAGAACACCAACAAACAATTCAAACACAAAATCAAATCATTTTGCAGCATTTCACAAAAAAAAAAAAAAGACATAAAAAGCAATCAAAGAGTCTAAAGAAGCAAACTGACCTTGTTGAGTTTGAGTGGGAAATTGGGGAAAAACTGATTAGTTGTAGGAGAGGCAGTAATAAAAGCTTCAATCAAACGCTTTTTGTATGGCTAGAGTCGAGTAATAAATAATTTGAAAAAAGTGACACAAAAGCTTCCATAGCATAGTGGTAGTGCGTTCGCTTCGTAAGCGAAAGGTCGCGAGTTCGATCCTCGCTGGGAGCTTCTTCTCATTTAGATTTTTTTTTTTTTAATCTCTCTCTTTGTTTTTGTGATTTGCTTTAACTTCACAGTGAACAAAGTTCTGAACCAAAAACAGATCGATTGTTTTTCTAATTTGATTTGTGTCATACTTGTAATCCACTCAACCCCAATTCAAATTCCACATTCATAAGTTGATGAAGAAACAATTTACAAACATCAGATCAAGATGAGTAGAAAAATAGATCAAACACACATGCAACAAGAGAGATAGGGGTCCATCAACAAGAGATCATCAACTTTCAAAGATCTCTGAAAAAAAAAAACCCCACTAGCTAGAGAAGAAGAACAACAACAAGAGACCCCATACAACCTCAACTTCTTATAGACCAACGAAGCTAAAAAAGTAAGAAGAAATGTTAGACATGCAAGAACAACTTAATCAAAAAAAAAATAGTTGTAGTAGTGAAAAAACAACTACAAACACAAGCAAAAAAAGATGGAAAATAAGTAAATAAAAGGGTATCCAATTTCTGTTTTTGGTTGGGCAACATTACCCGAGCTTGATTTGGGCATCTTTTGAGAGCCATTGAAGCTGCTTCCACATTCTTGATTTATCTCTCTTTTCTTGTGTGGTGGGATGGAGAACTTACTATGGTTGTATTTATAGTAAGAGAGACTAAAAGAAAGTAAATGTTGTTATATCTGGTGTTGTGTCTCGTGCAAACTAAGCATCATAGATTTGCATCGAGATAAAAGTTGTCTCTTATCTCGATACAGATTTATAGCACCAGGCACAACACCAAACACCGTAGCATTACTCCCTCAAATGTCGCTGACAGTGTTCAAATCCTAAACTTGAAATTTCATTCGCCACAAGTTATAGCTGAGCATAGCAAGTGCATGTCATCATTGTCCACATATGTAATTTAGAAACTGAAAGAGGGCAAAATGGTAACCGCGCGTAAAGAGGCACATTAGTAAATAATTCAAATACATGGACATACCTTGGAAATATACCCCAAAAGTTGGTTACTGTATACGTAAGGCAAACTGTACACAGCCCTTAGGAAGGGACGCTTGGAAGAGTATATATTTTGCATGAAAATGCAAACAAAGTAATTTTTCTGTGCATGCTTTTGTTGGATCATCTGTTGATCTTGCCTTCAATTTATTACATACTTCAAAGGTATTTTATTACTTCTCCTTCTCTGTTTCTCTTATTTTCTCTCATATATCCATCACTTCGTGTTTGTTAAAGAGTGTCTCCCAAGGCCCAGATTGGCACATTATCATGAATCAAGTGTTTGATTTGGAGAAGAATGGTTGTGATCATTGTCGATGGACCTTTGTGCTCCTTTCGCCATGTTCTTGTGTATAAAATGATATATATATATATATTCTGTTGTTTATATTATGTACATTTTCAATTTAACATAATGATGGTTTCTATCTTGTGATTGTTTCAGGTTTAAGTGAGTTGTAAGATCAGAAGATGGATCAACGGCCATCGTCCACTGGATATATCATGGCAATATTGATTATCACCGCGATTATTGTTTTCGGACCTCTGATTATGCCCAAGGGGGCAGTGCAGCCTCCCCCACTTTATGTACTTCTTGTGTTTCCTGTGGTGTTGGGGCTCATTTGGCATTTGATGAATCAAAACATGAAGAAGTATGCCAACGATGTGAAGTAGAACATATATTATGTATTTTCTTGATGGGATGATTATTAGTTAATAAAGGAAAAAATTTATATATATGTTATATTGGATCTAGTAGTAGTTGCCAGTACTGATGTAAAGAAACATAGAAAAGTAATGTCCATGTAAAACAATCAGTGACCATGAAATTTTGTAACTGACTAATAGCCATCTTCGATTCTCAATGATAGTGAAAAATTTAGCCAGTGTAGTTACAGGTTGAGGCTCGAAATGTAACATTTTGTTGGGGCTTAAATAATAGAATGATCAGATATTCATAAAACTATCTGTGACATAGCTGGAAATAGAAAAAGGCCAGACTTCTCATAACTGATCTAATGTAGGCGTGCCCTGCGTGGAAGTTCATGCAAATAAAGTCAAAAATAAGCCGAAACTCTTATGCCGATGAGTCGACATGTGTCAGACAAGTGGCGAACAGTGTTTCCATGACACCAAGATCAGATGAACAACATTGAAAGATCCAAAATTTCAAACCATGAGTGAGACCATAAGAAGAGACTTGTTTCAAGCAAAACTTATACGTATAAACCCCACTTGATCCTTCTCTAGCTCAATATCTCTTTGACTCGAGATGTTTTATGCTAGGTTTGTATGCCTTACAGTAACACTCTTCTTCCTACAAATCTCTGAAGAAACAACAATCAATGAGACTGCAGAAAACAACTCAAATTGTGAATACCCACCATGTCAGACAACACCATTAGCACCGCCAATATCGGAGTCCCAAGTACCACCACCACCACTAATGTCAATCTACAGAGCACCACCACCACCACTTCAGACTGATTGTCCACCTACATCATGCACACCACCTACAGAAGGTCGCCAACCACCACCAGCATGTAGCCCCCCTGACGAGGGTTGCCAAAATCCACCACCAGCATGTAGCCCCCCTGATGAGGGTTGCCAAAATCCACCTCCAGCGTGCACACCACCTGACAACGATAACCAAAATCCGCCACTGAGTCCTTATGGGTGGTACCCCTACTCGCCACCATTTCATTATGGGAACCAACCACCACCTTTCAACTACTACTCAACCTCACCTCCTCATGTGTGTTTCTCCATTGGGCTATTGTTCATCTCTCCACTTCTCTTCATGGAGTTCCTCTATTGATGTATCTTTATTTTTGGGTTCTACATATGTTTGGTTTGGTCTTGGATATAGGGATGTTCAATGTAATAAAGGTCTGGATTATTACCAGTACCAGTATAGTGTTTGCAGTGTCGTTACTTCTTCTTGTGTTGGTTGTGATCAATATAGTGATGTTCTTCTGTATTTCAACAATTTTGTTAAAGATTATTTTTTCCAGTAATTTTTTTTTCAAGTTTTTCTTCTTGTAAGAGGGGTGAGTATGTTTAACTGATAGAAGAAGCTTGTTCAGATTAAAAAATAATAATAATAATAATAATAATAAATTAAAAAAAAAAGAAAAAAAAAAGAGAAAAAACAAAACAGAGGGTTTTCTTCAGTTTCTCTTCTTCATCTATGTGAATGTCATGCTTTTGGGCTGAGTTGATTGTTTTTTTGTGGGACACCGACTCGAAAAATGTTCCCTCTTTCCTTCCTTGGATGACAAATCTTCACAGCTGACATCAGGTTCATGTTCCCAAGTCTCAAGCCTATTGTAGTAATGTGGGATGTCTTATTATCTGATCTGTAATTTAGTACTGATTAGTGGTCTATTTATTATTAATTGATTTATATTGAAAACCAAAAAGGGTTTTGATGGATTTCAGAACCACAATGTGTCATGGTAAGGTTCGAACATTTGAAAATCTGGTTTCTGCCACAAGTCTTATAACCAAGTTGATCGTATTGGCTGTTATTGATACTCATTTGGATCAAAGGTAAACTCAACAACAACTGTGACAATCATTTGGATCTTGGCCAGATACCCTATAAATTTGGGTTACATATTCTCCTTCAGATATGCAAAACGGAAGAGTTCAATCCATGATAATCTCTGACTTTATTACTCATAATACCACCAGTCGACTTGTGATGCATTGATATTATTACCAGTTTCAGGTTCCGCGTACCTTTCTATCAACAATAACCTAATACCTCGAGAAACCACACATGAATTCTTAGCAGACAGAATTATCAGCTGTCATATTTCATGAGAAACTACTTTATTTTATCTCTCTGAACAACAAGGTCGATTCTACTCTTGATCACAGTCGGAGATTGCTCTATAGTTCTAGCACCTCTGTACTAATCCAATAAACGGTTCACTTTTATGACATCCTGTATACCGACACTTCTAACCCCACTTCAATTTCCATCAATAACTTCTATTTTATGATTTCTGTGGCTAGCAATTTTGCCATGTTTCAAATCAAACGTCAGAGAGGAAAAAAAGAAAGAAAAAACCCCTCAAACATCAGAGTAACCCCCCAATTTCGATAATGATGATGGTCAGTGGTAACTGCACCCAACTAAATCATAAATGAAGTAGCCTTTCATTTCGAGATAAAGATCAAACACCTAGGTTCTCTCTAAGTATCAAATAAGCTTATATGAATACTCCCTACAACACATGGATTCAGAGAATGCGATTGAGACAAGCAAGTAGATACGAACATGAGTTACACTACTTTCCAGTTACCGGTATGCCACAGAAGATTGGCCAAATTAAAACTTGTCATCGTAACATCACAAAGCACAATTGACAAAAATTCTACAAGCCAAAACAAAAAATTAGACCACCCAATTAAGTGTCTCAACCACAAGTATGCAACTGTCTCCAACAAATTACTTCCCCGAATTTACCAATAAACTCATAATAACATTTTTTTTCCCGCAAGCCTTTTGCAGAAACTGTTATAAAATATCATATATTGAAGTAAATTGAGTGCCAATTGTCATAATGCACTCAAGTAAGCAACATTTCGCAACAAATGAAAAGAAACCCATTTCCAGAAATCTCCAATTACCTCACTACAACACATGGTTTCTACAATTCTTTCTCAAGTTGAAAACTTGCTACAAAACTAAAACAACATAGACAAATCGTGTGTTTGAAGAAAAATCGAATAAGAGGAGTTTATGGAACTTGCCTCTCAGCAGCTTCTGCAACAATGGGCAACCTTGGGACTTGACCAAACAAGCAAGAACCAGACCCATAGATCAAAGACACCAAGAGGAACAAAAACACAGTACTATCCAAGCTCATCATCAAATCCAACCCAATCCCATCTCTTGGGTTAAAGCTCCTCTCCAACAAATCAGGAAAAATCAACAACACATCAAGCACAATAGCCTGCATGGTGTTGAACCTGACATACCTGCTAAAATTGGGATTTCTAACAACAACAAAGTAGAGAGTTAGAAAGACCAAAAACCCATTAAAGGGGAAACTTTTGAAGACCCGAATTGCTGGAACCAAGGGTTGTAAGAAGACTTGAACTGGGGTGAACTGGGTGATTACATATTTCCCATATTGGATTCCATCGAAGAATGGGTAGAAGTAACAGATAGCTGAGATTAGTCTGTCTGGGGCATCAGCTGTCTCACTCTCATTGCCATTGCCATTGGATTGAGCTGATATAAGACGTTTTGGTAAAATTGGAGGTCTGGGGTTGGAAAGGGTAAGGAGTGAGGAGTGTTTGTGGAGAGAAAATGAAGATGAGAGATGGTGTTGTTGTCTGGGGGATGAGAGTGAAGAAGCGGAGAGTAGAGATGCCATGGCCATTGTTGAACTTGAATGAATGGAGAGAGATTGGGGAGTGACTATTTGATTTCTTTCAAGATATTATTGAGACACTACCGTCGGATACGCACTGTGCTAGTGCATACTCACGTATTTTCTTTTTCTTTTTTTAATTAGTTATGACTGATCAAAATAAAATCATGTATTCGTTACACGTGGTTGATTCATATGCATGACTAATTAATCGATATTTTTCTTTTACAAAACACAACCATACACATCATTTATAAAAGAGGTAAAAGTTTAAAAAGTTCAAAACCTGACTATAAATCGTGACTACTGCCTAGAATTTGAGAACTATAATAGTTTTTCTAAATCCAAACATATTTTTATGTTCCACCCCCCATTATTAGGGTAGTAGCTCCCGTTTTTATGGCTAAGCCAACCATTTTGGCACCCTTAAGTTTGGTTTTGAGAATTGGTTTGGGGCTCCAAGGTAATCTTAATTGTCACAAAAGTAAGAGTAAGTCTAGCTAGCCATGTTTGCTAGCGACTTTCAAGATATCATCGTAGAATTCCAACATTGACGGGTGGATATGTTAACAGCGTAGAAGGATGTAAGGCATCAAAGATCTTCTTTGAAATTGCATGATCCCCGCAACCCAAAGCAATCTTCAAGTACTCAAGTTCAAATGATACTCAAATATGCTACTAGCTAGTGATGTTTGTAATTCATGGGATAGACTTGGAATAAAAATTTTGATTTTTTGATTTTTTTTATTCGGATCTTTTGTTTATTGAGACTAGAAGTCCATTACACTCATTCCATAAACCCCGGACTTTATATATGTTAAATATATTCTCTCTATTACCTTAAAATTTTAGAAAAATTGGCAATTTAACATGTTTTCAAAGCTTTGATTCGAAAAGATTGAAGATTCGATTTTTGCAAAGCACAATTATTGAGGTATTTTCCAGGTGTCATTTGGCTAAGGATGAGTATTGGGGCTAGAAACCTACTCCACCCATTCCATGGACTTGCCTCAATCTCACCATGCTAAATATGTTCTAACACTGTTGACACAATTGTTGATGTATTTATAAACTTCATCTAAAACCTTGTATTTTTAGTTTGTTTATTTTTAATACATATTAGTTTTGTCGGGCCTTTATGATTCATGAACCCATTGAAATTTAATGAATGCATGACTGAATATTAGTTTTATGGATAGTTATTACTTTTGTTCTTTTATTTAATAGTCAATTAACACTCTTAAACGAGAAAAACTCACAACCAAAAGATTTTTATTAATAAAAATTGATAATTCAGTGTTAAACACTTAGATTGGTGCAACAAAGTCGAAACATTAAAAAATATTAGTGCAACAAGGAATTTGTGTAATCAAACTAAATAGTTGAGTACTTGTAGCAACTCCCGCCATTAATATCATGATAAACGATCTTTGTCAGTGTTTAAGGATCGCTCCTAAAAGGTCTGAGACAATGGATACTAGTTCCGGCCGGCTTGTCCAAGGTTGGCCCCTGCTCGCTTCATGATTATGATAGAGAAATATAATAGAAAATATAATTAATATCACTTTTAGTTTGTACACCGATGTGCAAAACAGACTGAAACTTTAACAATTTATTTTTTATGTGAATCCGTATTTTTGTCAAATTTTAAGCTAATAGAGTAGTGTGGAAGGCTATAAAATAAACGTAATTTCATTGATTATATACAAAATAACTAGTCTCGAGTGGAACTTCAATTGAGTAACCATCTCTAAATAAATATTTCCCTTAAATTTGTCCTTCAAAAAGTTGATTTTTTCCAACACTGCTAGCAAACAGCACAACCTCGATAAACCTCTTAAAGTGTGATTCGTTTGGCTTCAAATTTTATATTAAACAAAATAAAATTAGAATAAAAACACTACAAATTTTATTATTATTTGGGAATTAGGATGATTCATTTGGATTTAAAATTTAGGTAATTGCTATGTGTACTCGACTGTTTGGCTTGATGTCCTCAATTTTATCTCTTAGATTTAACTTTTAAAAATTGTTTGGTGTACCCAACCAAAATTTGTTAATGTTAAAACATACAAAATACATTCCTCATATTCTTGATTGGGGACTTTGTATAAAAAGGATTCCTAATGCAAATGTTTGGATGTCGAATTTTTTAAGGTTTTGAATGCAATTTTTTGGAATTTGATATAATAGTTACAACAATTCAGAAATTTACGTATTGATTTATACTTTTTATTTTCAATACGTATTAGTTTTGTCAACTTTTGTATGGTTAATGAACACATTGAAATTTAACGAATGCGTGATTGAATTTTTTTTTATAGTTTATAGATGATGGTTACTATTATTCTTTCATTCAATAGCCAATTTACGCTCATAAACGAGAAATTCTCACACCAAATGATTTTCATTATTACAAAAAATGATAAGTCGGTGTTACATACATTCGGTTGATGCAACAAAGTCAAAACATCCCAAACTATCGATGCAATAAAGAGTTGGTCCAATCGAGCTAAATAGCAGAGTACACGTACTCCCAAAATTTATGGTAAACAGAATTTTTTTTTTTTTTTTTATTAAAAACCTCCAGTGGGGAGGGGCACCTCTGGAATGCCAGACCTTTATTAATTAACCATGAAAACTTACAAATCATTGCGGGGGTACATTACGACTTTACCCGCTTTAATGCTAAAAACGAATTTTAATCACAAAATTGAATAACATAAAAATTTAAAGCAAAATTCCTGGATAGAAAGAACATAAAAACTGAGGACCAGCTAGGAATAGAATAGAATCCCGAGCTCACCCAATATTGCCGAAACAAAAAACATACACCCCCAACACCGCATCCACGCAATACGCTAAAAATCTAAACAGAATTGAAATAGAATACAAACACTACAAAGCTTACTGTTTGGGAATTTTGGGCTAGCTACTTTACAGTTCCTTCATGGAACAAACTACTACACTACAACAACCTCTTTATATAGAGAGATATCCTTCACCAATACCATTAACAATGAACCCTTCATCATCATCACCATCACCATCAAACATGACGATGGTAGTACTGAACCATTCTAGGAATTGCTCCCCTATGCAAAATCTTGCTTCTTTGAATCCATCTTATAATAATGCCAATTATCCAGGACAACAGCCTAATAGGTCTAATGGTGTTCAACATCAGGAAGACGATTCAGATTGGAACCTATTTTTGCATCACTTAGAAGTTTACAAGGGTTGGAGCGAAAAGAAGCTTGAAAGAATCCGAAAGTTTGATTTAACTCTATTCCAAGAATTAACAAGATTTGAAATTGATAGCATGTATAACTATCAACCTGGGTCTGAGTACTTGAAGCGTGCTATGAATCCACAGAAGGTCTTTGATGCCTTATGTCCCTTACACATTGTTGACATGATGAACGATCCCTTTGGTAGTTCTCTGTTTCAGAAGTTGCTGGAATTCTCTGATGAAAGCCAGATGACTCTCATTGTGAATACCATTGTATCACACGAAACAACGACGATATCAGAGTCCAAAAACCAATACTGGTACGAATATTTTCTTGGTTATAAGCTTCTGCATATTATTATTGTGCATGCTTCTATACTTCTTGTAGAACTTATTTGTTGCATCTTTTAATTATCTCATTGAAGTTCCGAATTGTTTACTGCCAAACTTGAGTAATTTGTGCTAAATTGAGGAATAACAGCAACAATGAATAAAATTCTAGTACAAGTATAAAGTTAGAAAGCAAAAATAAAGATAAAGTGTAATTGATCTACCCAATATTTCAAAATATTCTAGTTGTTATTGTATATCGAAAATAAATAAATAATGTATAGATATGTTATGGTAAAGAACAAATTTATTACAAATATATTTTAAACTCTTGATATCCACAATGATCATCTGCTCTCATTTCAAATTATCAATTTATATTGAGACTAGAAGTCCTCTCCACCTGTTACATAGATCCTAATCTTGATATATGCTACATATGTCCTCGCCCACCACATATTTTTCAGCCATTGTACTGAAAGAGAGTATTGAGATTAGAAGTCCACTCCACTTGTTCCACATACTTCAGTCTTGATATATGCTAGATATGATCTTTCTACTAACTTAAGCTTTTAGAGAAGTTTGCAGTTTAACAATATATGTTGGACAAAGTTTTAATTTACATAGTATGCAATTCTTGTTGGCTGGCCGGGCTTTTCCGGTTTGTCCGAAAGATTCAGATTTATTTTTTATTTTTCTTTGTTCTTTTGAGGGATTTGACATGTATCATATGCAAAACAGGGGAGAATCGATGAAAAAGATTCTCGAAACGTTGAAAAAGAAGAATTCGCCGTTGACTAGTGATGTGATGCTTGCTATTTCTCCTGCATTGAAGGATTTGATGCTCAGTCAAGTCGGGATTCCTATTCTAAGATATTGTTTGAAGCACCTAAGTAACGATGAAAACAAGGTAAAACTAGCTTCTAAATGGGATATTTAGATTTTGGATCCCATCATCCTATACTGTGTCTTCCAACAATTGTTCAGTAAGATTTTTTATTTTGTACTGTTATTTTGGTTGTTTATTACGCAGTTTATATACGAAGTAGCTATGGAAAATGTTTATGAACTCTCCGTTAACAAACAAGGATGCATGATCCTCGGTTGGATCATTGAGACGATAAAAAATCCCCTCAGAGAAGTACTCCTGAAGAATATCTCCAAAAATGTGATTTCCCTATCAACTCAATCGTTTTACGGGTATGTATTGCATGAACTTCTTTAAAATTCTTTGAAAAATGTAAATCGTATGGCTTGTTTGATAAATATTCAACTTTTTTCTCTCAGGAGCTACACTGTCAAGAAAGTCCTGGACCTGGAAAACCCAGTTATTACAAGCATGATATGCCAAGAGCTTAAAGGCAATTACATGCAAATGTTGATGTATACATGTGGTTGTCACATTGTTGAGAAATGCATAAAATCTGCTTCGATCATGTCTGTGTTTGATGATATAATGATCTTAGGCACTGAAAATTTGACCAAGCTTATCGTAAATGAACGTGCAAATCAGGTGCTCCAAACATTACTAAATACTACAAAGGTGCGCTATTTTCTGTGCAGTTTTTGTTGATCTAAACTAATGCGCAGCGGTAGCTTACTATTTATAAATGAATGCCCATTCTTCTATTCTATCTATCCAATCTTTATGCAATCAGTTTGTTTATCTAATGTTAAATTGTTTGTTTTTTCAGGATGTTTGTTGGGAATTTCATCAAAGGCTCGTGAGTACGCTTTCTCCAATTCTGGATACACTTCGAAACACACCAGTTTATGAGGGTTTTTATAAGGATTCTTACTCAGCTCCTGCTAGACAAAAGGCCAATTTAGATGCATTGGATAAAATCATTATGGAATATAAAATCATTATGGAATCACCCTAGTTTTTCCTTTAGTTTTCACTATAGAATATTTGGTTCGACCACGACGTACTTTCAATTGCTTTTTTGTTCTTGCTAGGCAAGTTTTTGTTCTTTTAATTATTTAGTAAATTTTGGATTAGACACAATACCTTTTTTGGTAACTTCTTTTCTATTATGTAAAAGTTTTTGGCAAATAATTGTTATGGTCCGATTCATTCTTGTCCATATTGTTTTTTTTTTTGGAAAGCGAGCGGAGTTATTTAGGATCTCCTAACCTGAAAATAAAATCGTTACATCCGAACATAATCCTTGCCTATTTTATCCTCATACACAATGGCAAATAAATGTGCAAAAGAACTAGGTAAAATTTCCATGAACTCAGTGTTAGGTACCAGACTCGCAAGTTTGTTTGCAATCTTATTCGTTTCTATGTAGTCATGAGCTATTTTGTAATCTTCTAGCAAACCTAGCATTCTCATTATCCGATAATCTGTCTTAAGTCCCATGTTGTATTCCTTCCTGCGGTTAGGTATTGGAGTACACTCGTAGAGTCAGTGCATATTTCCAGTTTCTGAATATGGTGTAGCTAGCCAATTTTAAACCAATCTCTATTCCTTGTAATTCATGCTTTACTACTGTATGTTTTGTATCTGACCCAGTGCATGCAGCTATTACTTCACCATCAACATCTCTAATGACTGCCCCATAGCCAGCCCTATCACCTCTCAGTGAACCATCCATATTCAATTTGTGCCATCCATAGAGAGGTTTCTTCCATCTACAAATTACTGGGTTTTGAGTTCTATATGTAGCGTCCAAGCTCCATTTTCCAAAAAATTGCCTACTAGTTGCACTATCTTCTACAATGAGCTTATCCACACTGAATTTTAGTCTAATATCATTGTATATCCGTTTCACTAGCTCACTGCCTATGCAATATTGATGCTCATGAATTCTATTGTTCCTTTCAGTCCATAAGTAGTACACCATAGCATTAAATGTGACCTTTTTGATCTGGGAACTGACATTGTTTCCTCTGAACTGTTGGACACACCACTTTACTTCTTCATCCCATCCTGAGATCTGTCTAGAGTAGCTAAGGTAATGCAACATGTTTTTCCACACAAACTGCGAGTAATTGCATTCAAAGAAGAGGTGCTTATCTGTCTCACTCTCCAGATTGCACAGAGGACATATATCCTGTTGGACTACTCCCCATTTCTTCAATTTACTTAAAGTTTTCAGTGCTTTGTGAACCAGTAGCCAGGTTACAAAACTGTGCCTCGGGATGTTTCCCTTGAACCATATTACTGGTGACCAGTCAGCTCGACTGCGACGCTTCCTTATGGCTTCATAGGTGGGTTTCAATTGAAATTGACCATCATTACTAGCAATCCACAAGACTTCATCCTGGTATCGATCATCAAGCTCAATATCTTCTAAGCAGCTTCCTATCTCAGCAATGCTTCCATGTGGTGTTGGTATTAGATAGTTGAATTCTGGTAGTAAGACGCACCGAGTAGGGGTGAATTTTGTCTATATAACATAGCGTATCCGCTAGCCTATATCCACAAATCAAGACTTACCAATTCCGCCAATTCAAGATAGTGATTTTGCAAGCCTCAATCTGCAATACAAGTTAGTAAAATTATTTATTTTATTTGATTTTTTGTAATCAATTTATAATGCAAATGATATTTGTATTGTTATATTATTTATTTCAAATAAATTTATACATTGTTCTCATTGTTCTCCATCAATCTATAGATAGTTTAATGCAATTGATGTATGGAAACATAGTGAGTTTTTATGCAGGAAGTATATCTTAAATAGTCTTGATGATACATTGTATGATGTATAGATCATACAAAACAACAAAAGAACTTTGGGATTCCTCCGAGAATAAATATAAAATTGAAGATGCTGGTTCAAAGAAGTTTATCATTGGGAAAATTTTAAAGTACCAAATGATAGACTCGAACACTGTTGTGAATAACCAAGTGGAGGAACTCCAGATTATGATCCTAAAACTTGCTGCAAAGATAATGGAATTGCCACACCAATTTGCAGTCGGAGATGTCATTGAGAAATTGCCTCAATCTTGGAATGATTTCAAAATTCATCTCAAACATAAGAAGACTGATTTGACAATGGATGATTTGGTTATCAAATTAAGGGTTCAAGAAGATCACCGCAAGAGTGAGGGAATGAATACTTCTGAGTTCGACGCCAAAGCCAATGTTGTTGAGGATGGAAACAAGTTCAAGCCTAAGTATAAAATTCAGAAAAAGAAAAACAAGTATGATGGAAAACGTCAACACACCCTCAAATAACAAACATTGAAGAAAGGATGTGTATGTTGGGAAAAAATGATGGAAACAAGTCCAAGCCTAACAAATATAGCAACGAAAATGCTAGGAAACCATGTTTTTGCAACCAAGTTTTGTAATCATGGTGACGTGGCGTGATTTTGAAAGAATGATGAAATATCTAAAGTGTTTGTGTATCTCGAGGTTGTATAAAACCTCCTCTAACGATACCACATCATTCTGGTTATAAAACTTGATTCCCTAGTCTCACTCATATAGCAAATAACAAATATTGAAGAGAAATGATGTGTCTGAATTAAGAAATGATGTGTCTTTTGCACTTCAAGCCTTGTTTTGAATTAAGAAATGATGTGCATGTCTGATCAATACACCCTTCTCTATATATTGAAGAGAAAAATGAGTTCTTTAACACATTAATATTTTCTAGAGTTATTCATTCTTCTTCACTTCTGAGAGATATCGAATTCGGTAAATTCGCCAAAGCCAATACCCTTGTGCTACGATGTTGGTGTTAGATAATTGAATCCTAACAGTCAGACGCCTAAATAACTACACCACTAAGTAGGGGGGAATTATGTCTATAAGACATAGCGTATCCGCTAGCCTCTATCCACAAATCAAGACCTACCAATTCTGCCAATTCAGTTGATCAAAATTAACTCGAAAAGCGAAATCACAATCCTTGTTATACGTGCGTGAACGGGTTGTGTGTGCTTTTAGTTGTTAAATCTTGGTGGAAAAAAGGCGATGGTGGACCTTCTCATGACTTGTTTAGAAGACGTGCTTTAAAAGCAAGTCATGATTTTTCAAAATTATCATATAAGGACTTGGTTTGTGATGTACGCCTTATATATATATATATATATATATATATATATATATATATATATATATATCATCAAAATAAATTACGAGGACGTGCATATTAAGCAAGTCGTAAATTTGAGCATTCTAAACCATATTTATTGTAGTGAGAAAATGTATGTTAATACACTTTGATGAGTTTGAATAATTGTATTGTTATGCAAATTAACTTGTTAAGAAGTGTGAATTTTATATTGAATGAGCTTAATCATTGTTTTGCTATAAAAATTTGTTTAGAAATTAAGTAACCTTCGAGTTGTATCTTGCAGAGTAGGACAGCCATTAATTATAAAGAAACTAAGTAAACATGAGGTAAGGTCTTTTTCAAATAGAACAATTTTTTTTAGAAAGCCAATAGGGGTTTTGAGGATCCCTAAACCTTATACAATAGAAAACCAATTTCAAATGTGACTACTTTTTCCACCACTCAAAAAAGTCCTTATCATACATACAAAGAATTGGCTTCAATTTTTATGGTAACCCAATACAATTTTTTTTTGAAAAGCGACCAGGGATTTTGAGGATCTCAAAACCTTATATTAAAAATAGAATACAATTTTAATGTTAAACAAAGTACGGATGCAATACAAAATTTTTATTTTATTTTACAGTAGAACAAACAAACCACTCTACAAGAGTGTTGTTGTTTGCCCCAACCAACCTATATACATAGAGATATCCATCTTCATCATCATCACCAAAGATGAATCGTTATCAACACTTCAACAATCCTTGGAATAACTATGCTTACAATCCTGGTAATCACTATGCTTTCAGTCATACAAGATTGCCTCCTCAAGCAATATATAGGCAAAATCACCACCCTTGGCCAAGCCATGCATATGCATATCCATAGCAACAACAATGTCAAGAACAGGAATAACTTTTTTTGTGTTGAGATTAGCAACACCAACTTGATTGGTGTTTCAAGAATTCTCTAGAGAAATTGAGAACATAGATAATAAGAGAAGATGCAGGAAGAATTCTCTAGAAGAAGAAGAGTAGAGAATGCTGGGGAAATTTAGATAGTCAAATATTGAGGCTATCTAGAGCCTTCCTCTACCTCAATTGTGAAACTATAAATAGGAGAAAGATTGTTGAGATTGAGGCATCCAGGCTTGTGAGCCTTGGATCAGTGTGATGAGAAGCTCAATGATGAGTTATTTGTGTGTGTAAGAGATTTATGTGTTTATGTATTGTATTGTTGTAATATTGTCATTGTAATATAAGATTAGTGCTTGTAATTGATCCTGGGAGCTGGAATACCCAACATTTTTGTACCACTCAGAAGTTTATAAAGGTTAGAGCTAAGAAAAGCTCGATAAAATCCGTTATATTGTTCCAAGTCTATTCCATGAATTAACAAGATTTGAAATTGAGTGCATGTACAAGTTCAAACTTGGGTCTGAGTACTTGAAGATTAGTTTGAATCTGAAGGATCCTGCAATTCAAAAGAATAAGATCTTTGATGCCTTATATTCCTTCCTCATTATTGACATGATGAGCCATCCCTTTGTTAGTTCTGTGTTTCAGAATCTGCTGGAATTCTCTGATGAAAGGCAGATGACTCTCATTGTAAAACGAAAAACTACGGTAACACTGGATTCCAAAAACCAATACTGGTACAAATCTTTTCTTGTTTATAAACTTTAGCATCTTACTATTGTGCATGTATATGTACTCGTATTTATATATATATATATATATATATATATATATATATATCATCGAATTAGGAATGCCTGCAGCACATGGTTGGGTTCAGCCATAAAAGTGGAAGCTGAAACTTGATCAGGTTCAATCTGAGCTAGTGATGTCCAATCTAGTGTTGGCTAAGGTTTGGTCACGATCAATTCAAAAACTATTGGAAACATTGAAAAAAGGCGAATTTGCCATTGATTGATAATGTGATGCTTGCTCTTTCCCCTGCATTGAATGATTTGTTGCTTAGCGAGATAGGGATTCTTCTTATCCAATATTTTCGAAGTATGAAAACAAGGTTTACAATAATTGCATCCTTTATCCTTACTTGAGCTTGCCATCATGTCCATGTTATTGATCTTGCCGAAAGGAAATGTACAGCAAATATTGTGCGCCGAAAGTAAATGTATGGAGATAGAGAACTTCTCTTCTTCAATTCCCAGTTTGTAAAATTTGTTTCCCCAAACAATGTTTTTGATTTTATGTCTATAAGCTTTATTCAACCAAAGAAAAAGAGCAACTCCATCCCCGCCTAATTTCACTCACTTCCAACAATGAAGCAAGTGGCATGCTTGAAACCAAGCACAAGTGTTTTACTCCTGTTTTAAAGGAACTCTTTCACGGTGTCTGGTATTGTACATGATGGTACTAGACATCGTAGATGTGCATAGAGATAAAGACAGAAAATAAGGAACATTGTAAATATGGGAGTAAATAGGAGCACTCAATTACCATGTATTCAGAGTTCCACTTGCGCAACATAGTGAAAAAGACAGAAAGTATAGTAGGGTAGTTGATTGACACATGTTTAGTTCAGATTTGAAAGTCAACTTACAAAAAAACCCGTCTAACTGGCGAGGAAAACAGCAAGGGAGGGAGGACCCTCCATCCCCCTCGCGATACGTGCAAGAACATGTATCGCAAAGGGGATGGAGGGTCGTCCCTCCCTCGCTGTTTTCCTCATTGGTTTCCTCAACAATTAGAATTGGGGCTTACAAAAATATGGACATGGATTGTAGCTCTATTTAATCTTGTTTAATGCATTGCCTGCTTATTAAAAAAATATTGAAATGAAAAGTTGGAGGTGATGGGGTTGTTTTGTTTTCTTTTCTTTTGTTGAGTATTTAGGAAATCGGCCTGATTTGCTTGTTTGGGGGACAAATTTATATTTTGCCCTTCTTCTTTAAACACACAACCACAAAAACACTTTTTGGAGGAGGTGGGCAAATCAGGCCGGTTTCCCCGGCTAAAATTTCTGTTTTTCTTTTTCTCACAGGTGCTACATTGTGGTTCTTGAGTATCCCTATTTTATATCCACTTTCTCCATTTCCCTCTTCAAAGTAATTTAATTGGCTCTGGACATCTCGAAACAGTAAGAGATAGCTCCATCTTTCAACCCTTGGATGAGCACAAGAGCAAACACATTGTAGTTGGGGGCATATCCTTGCAAAGAGAGATAGAAACATTTTCTACCGAGTTGTTGGATTTGAAGTTCAATTAAGCATTTATTAAGAACTTGAGATTGAAGGAAATGAAATTAGGGCTAGGAGGAGTAGATGGAAAAATAGATATCAATAAGCATTTTTCTTAGGGGGAATCATTTGAGACCTGAAAAAACCACTTGTTTAGTTCTAGGGCTGTATATTAGAGTTCATCAACATACTTGATGGTATATTGAAATATGTTCTTACACTTTACGAAGAAATGATATGTTGCTACCATCTCGAACTAGATATCTAAGTGGTTCCTAACTAGAGGACTATGGCCATCCTATAAGTAAGTTTTGTAATTGATGATATTAAAATTGAATTTGTGTTTTGCTCATGTAGATAATCATCTAAAAGTCAAGTCGTTTTGGAAATAAGTATTTGTTTGTTTGTTTGTTTGTTTGTTGATTCGTGAGAATATCATAGAGAAGACATGGAGGGGATCACTTTTCCACACGAAGAACCTTATCAAGTTTGGACAACATCTCCACTTTTTAGTTTTTATTACTTGTGAATCTTATCGTCTTCACATCTTAAAGTTATTCAAGTCCATCGGATTCGCTTCTTTTTATTCAAGTTAATCTCACAACAATTAATCAAAATTGAAATTTTAAATGGCTTCAAAGCGATATCCAAACCTAAAAAAACAATGCTAACTAAAAATGCTCGTAACTTCTACACAAACCTTCAAACCTCATGTTTTAAAGGAAGGAAATTATAAGCCACCATGGTCTTTCGCAATTTTTAGAAGGTGCATTAATGTTTAGGTACGCATTGAGCACCTTATAATTCACATTAAAAAGAAAAATATATAAAAAAATTCAAATTATAAAATCCTTGATTGTAAACAAAGTCATTAGCATAAAGTGGTAAAATTAACAAAACCAAGATTTTATTTTTTTTTTAACTAGGAAAAACACCATTAACAACTTATCAACACACTTACAACCTAGTTTGTCCTTCCACCTCCACCACCACCAACACCACCACCGCCGGTGTTGCCACCACCCATTTGATGATACGAACCTTGACCGTAAACATGTCCTTGATGTCCCATCATCATCATACCGGGTTGCATACCACCGTACATGCCACCACCGACATTACTCCCGCTATTCACACCACCACCATTATTACCACTACCACCACCGCCACCACCGCCGCCGCCACTTCCACCTCCGCCACTTGCTCCCCTCTCCCCCTCTATCTCCCTAAATTTTTGCAAGTACACCTTCAAAGGGTCCACATACTCTTCAAACCCTAAAGTAGTCATGGCCCATAACAAATCGTCACCATTGATCGTCTTCCTCTTCTCTCTTTGACACTTGTCCGACGCCTCTCCGGTGATGAAGCTTATGAACTCCGATACACACTCTTGCACAGTCTCCTTGGCATCTTTCGAGATCTTGGCATTTGCCGGAAGGGCCTTCTTCATGATCCTGCTCACGTTAGCAATTGGCAGGAACCTGTCTTGCTCTCTTTGTGAGAACTCATTAGTGTTGCTGTTAGTGTTACCTCCGGACTCATTGTCTGAATCCGCCATCAGGTCCCACCCAAAGCTTCCAACTCTCCGTCAATCTTTAACCCAATTGGGTAAGAATTCGAGCTTTTGGTAAGGTACAAGCTTGCTGAATTTCTTTGTTCCTGAGTGGTGCAAGTTCGATGTTTTACACTGAAACTCGACAGGGAAGCTTCGAATTTCAAAAGTCTTGACTATTGAGACTTCTCCACCAAATCAGGAGTCACCAAAATACAGCTCGAAGGTAAGAAAGGATGAAATTCTTTGATTACAGAGAGATAAAGTTTTGATTTTTTTTTTTTTTTTTATGTTTCAGAGGTTAAAAACAGAATCTGAGCACGAAAGATTTCAACTTTATGAAGCTTGGCAACCAAAGACGGAAGTTGGATCAGAGAAAAGTAACTACTCAAAGCTCCACTATAAAAATCGAATAAGAACTCTAAATTGAAGAACCCCACTTATGAGTTGGGCTAAATTAGTGTTCCCAACCAAACAAACAAGCTATTTTTCTGTAAAAAATCAAAAATTTCACAGCTGAATTGAGTGTAATTCAGTGAAAGAGGGAAGAAACAGAGACTACCAAGTTGAATTCTTCACAGAATCCAACAAAAAGGAGCTGACTTTTGGATCTCTTTGTTACAGAGGGAGAAAATTACGACCTATCTATAAAGAAAAATCAAAGTTGGATTTCAAAGCAGGAAGAAGAATTGTCGGCAAATTGAGAAAATTTTTGGGAAGAACAGAGTAATAAAAATTCGATCTTTCAACACTTTCGATTAACCAAAATCAGAAATCAAAACTCAAAATAAGAAATTTCGACGAATTGGGGTTTGAATTTAGTGAACAAATAAGAGACTGGGATCGAATTAGAGCTCGAAATCCAAACCAAAAAGGTTGAATTCCATCGACTGAAACCAAAGAGAGAGAGACAGAGAGAGTGGGGTGTTAATTGGGAAGTGTATGGGTGCTAATATTATAGTATTGGGATGACACGTGGCAAAAGGAGGACCGTTTATTTGTCGATAAAGGTAATGTGGATAAGTTGTGGTGTTTCAATGGGGGGATAAGGAGATACATCTCAGCCATTGGATATTCCAAACCTCTGCCATGTAAGCATGCTATTGGATTTCGTGTTTGGATACCTTTCTCATAGTTAGTTATTATAGTTACTTTAACAGGTAAATCAAACGCTACTCATCTATAGTTCAATAAAAAATACTAGGAAATCAGACTTTTGCACTCAGGATGACGTGTCATAATCTGAAAAGAATGATGAAATCCCCAAAGATTTTATGTGTATCTCAAAGTTGTAAAAAACTCTTCTAACGATGCCACATCATCTTGATTGCAAAACATGTTTACAAAACATGATTTCCTAATCTCACTCTAGTTCAACAGTCTATAAGATAATCTATATAGGTCTACGAGTTTTACATTTTACAAATCCATCGCACTTTTATTTTTATGATTAAGGCTTGTTATATGATTCTTGGATTGGAGCGTTTGCTTCCATAAATCGTTAAAGTGTAAACAAGAGAGTCTTGCATTTGTAATTCTTTCTTCTTCTTCTTTTTTTGTGAAGCACTCCAAGCGAAATGCTCTTAGGGACTTAAATGTGGCAACTCTCGATAGATCGTTGTCGAAAACCCTTAATTCAAGATGAGTATCATGCCCCAAAGAAGGATGTGATGTGGCAATTCTCGATAGATCGTTGTCGAAAACCCTCAATTCAAGATGAGTATCATGCCCGAAGAAGTTGACGTAGTAGCAACCTATGTCATCATGACACCCATTAACAATAATAATTGGTCTAGTGAGTAATAGGGTTTTACTTTTGGTGCACATTGAAGAATAATAATGCATAGAATTGTTTATATATTATGTTATATGTATATATTATCTCTAAGGGCTAAAAGAAAGTTTTTCCACTACTGAAATGGACAACCTTTGTCCATACTACTTTTTTTTTTAGCACTTATGTTTCAATCGATTAAAAACAATGATTCTCTCCATCAAAAGTAATTTAGTATTGGACTCTGACATGTGATTAGGAGTACAGTTAAGTGTATAAACAAGATTAACTTAGCTATCGCCTTTTACCGACAATTTTATCTTAATTGTCAAAAATTTGTAAATGGGGTTTCCATTAGGAAATGGTATAATAACAAATTTACTTGAAAAGTAGCATTCCCACTAATTTGTACACTAAACAAACACACAGGTAAACTACTATTTGAACAATAAGACAATCTGCAAATTCGACAAACATGAGAATCTCATTCTTAGTAGCTAAAGATAATTCAGTAAATGAGCACAATTTTAAACAAATATACCTCTTCCATGCGAGCAAAGTTGTCATCTACTTCTATATCCACATCTACGAAGTCTGTCCTTGTTCATTCGTCGAGCATTTAAGTTAATCCCCCTGAGTGACACACCACCTGATGTTTGATGATTTGGAGGGAAGCCTACTTATTTACCTCTGCAAGGTTACAGTGGAGTGGAATTCATCCAATCTCAGACAACTAAAAGGGCGAAAGGGAAAAACAAATCTACAAATCTAGGTAACACTGTACTGTAGTATGTACAGAACTTCATCTCCAACTCTAGCTTGTGTGATCCTTCATTTCATGGCCCTAGAGATCGTAGCTAATCCCCTTCTTTAACACGGCAGATCAGAGGTATACTGTATGATGGATGAACAATGTAAAGATACTACCCCATTTTAACTTAACTGCCAGTCAAGCCTTCACTGGTTTACCTGGAATTTTTGCCTTCTCTGTTTCACCTTCTTCTTCGTCTTCGTTTTCATCGTCCTCCTCAGCTATTTTAGTCAGCTCTTCCTGAATCATAAGCTTTATTTCTGATCGTTTAGGTGTTAGATCCGCATCAAATTTTTGAGCTGAAAAACCACAGGAGGTATGGTCACATTATTCAGTACCATAAATAGAATTGGTCATCTGACATACAACTTGATTGCAAATTATGCTTTTAATAATCCAAAAATACAAACTTAGAATATAGATGTCCTCTAAGTTGTATGTCGGTCAATTGACAGTTTGACATGTACAAGCATGTTGATATGTACAGTGCAGATAGCATTGTCCTTCATATTATAAAACTTGAAATTCAATAAGATGGCAAACATAAGATTAGAGAGACATACCGAGTTGCTTGACAATATCGGTAAATGTCGCCTGCAATGCAAAATCATGTTGAGGATGGTCATTACTTGGTAAAAGAGCAAAAGTAATGTTAAGAGGGAAAGATGATATCAATGCAAATCTTTAGCATGGAAGATGAATAGATCAAAACCCCAATGATTGGGGAGGACACTTCAAATGCAAAACTGATATAGAAAGCATCGAATACACCAGTGCCTGCTGATTGCAGTTTCATTAACCCAGTAATTTTTATTTTTTTCGAACTTCTTGTCAATTCAATCCTTTTCTTAGTCGGCAAGAGACAGACAACAGCACAATCAGTGGTGAACTGGTCATAAGATCTTCCTACAGTAACTTATCAGCTGTTTCCTACTCAAACTTTGAATTCTTTCTACTCGGAAATTATATTCAACAACTGAATGATCAAAGAATAATTCTCACCTTGTTGAAGTCGACTTCTTTCAAAATTTCACAAGTTGCCTCCCTTAGTTCCTTTTCAGTTGGAACAGATGCCACCTTCTTTCTTTTATTCTTTTGCTCTGCCACTGTTTTCTTACCTATTTAAATGTAGGATAATAAGTTTTGGATGAACAAATTCAGTGGCTTATCCTCTTTAGCATCAGTAACTACAGGTTACATAAAGAAGAGAACGAAATAACAAGAAAGTGACTAATCATTACCCGATTTCTCCTTGACGGATTTTTCCATGGACACGGATTTCTGAGTGGATGACTTCTTTGTAGCTGTTTCTCGACTTCTCTTCTTTGTAGAGATTGTCGGATTTACGTCATTCTTATCGTCAACCTTAGATTGCCTTGACAAAGATTCGGCAGGGCTTTTCTTGAGCGATTTGGCAGGAATAGCTTTGTTGCTCTTTGCTACTTCCTTCGATTTACGTTTTCCAGAAGATTCCTTTTTCGATGATGATTTGAGTTCTTGTTCCGCTTCTTCCTCAGACTCTTCTTTAGAATCATCAACCTTTACTTCCTTTTCAGAGTGCTCAGCCACCTCATCCTCAGATGCATCAGGAGCATCATTTTCTCTCTCTTCATCTTCCTCTTTTTCAGACTTGTCTTCTGGCTCTGATGCATTCTTCTCCTCCATCATTTTCGCACTATCTTCAGTCTTTCTTCGTTTCTGTGAAAAATAACATAACATTGAACCTCAGAGCTGCTAACTAATGAACTAAGAAGTTGAGGTGGCATTATCTTCTAAGTGGTTATGCATGAAACATGATATATTTAGGCACACACATGCAACATCTATCATATTCTGCTGAGCTTTCACATGAAAATATATAGCAGGCAGGACCAGCATTAAGGGGACCATAGCAAAGTTGTTTTCCTTTATGAGGAAGGCCAAATGATTGTGCTGGAGCTAGTCAGAGAAGATATTGTAATCCATGCTGATGCCTTGGACTGCACGGTGCTTTGCGCATTTTCAAACAAATGTAGCGAGTAGCGGTGAAATGTGAAAATGTTTTCATCACTTGACAGTGGTCAATCCTTGCTCTGATATCCCAATATCAACATTTTTACATTAAAAATAAAAATAACTAAATAAAAAATATATTTTGCAGATTAAAAAAAAAAAAAAAAAAAAAAATATATATATATATATATATATATGAATTCAAAAGGAAATGTGTATACCCTTGCTGAACGCTTGGCAGTTGGGGCTTCAGATATTGAGCTGTTTTTCAGTTCCCTTTGGCGCTTTTTAGATGTGCCTGACTGGTAACATTTGAGAGAAAAATGGCATAAGATATATAACAACAACAAGACCATCTGAAAAAAGAATAGACCATAAAAAAAACCACCTAAATAAATAGTGTATATTTCACTACCCAAAGTACCTTATCCTTTTCTGACAGCAATACATCAGTTGTAGCATAAGGGGCTGCCAAAAAGTCTAGTAGCTTGGTCACAATATCTTCCTGTCATCATGCACCCAAATATGGCTACGATTTAATCTAGCATAATCTATGAATCCTATACAAGCATCACTTTTCACCAACAATACACATCAACTACAGATGACAAACCTTCTTTGTGGTAGTCTTTGCCACTGGTACATCAAGAACATCGCAAAACTCCAACAACTTCTCTTTTACACACTTGTCGAACTTTTCTTTTATTCTGGACCTTTGCTTTTCCTGATACACAACAGCAATGTAAGCAGTAATAATCTTTACCAATCTAACCAAAAGTGTACTCAAAATATAGAACATCGCGCCTCTTATCAAATCAAATAGCTCACCTCATTCTCATGCCACACAAAGCCAGAGAACTGAGAAATATTGTATTTGACGTTAAATGCCTGCAAATGAAGACAGAAATACCAAGGAAAACATTGGATTGTCTAGTACACCAAATAAGATATCAATATTGCGAAGTCCTTAAAAATTAATCTATAATAACTTCTTTTTTACCAGAAAAACATGTATGTATGATATTGTATTTAGTAAAGGCATAAAGCCAAAAGGATTACTGCAAGCACTAATCAATACAAGAGATATGTCGTATATAAATGTGCATCTTCTCAGCAGAGAAGGATGTTGTGCCAACTAAACATACAAGAAGAAAATTAAATATCCCTAAATCTGTCCAATTAGATGCCCAAAGCCAAATTGTAATCTTCAGATCTATCCATACCTTACATATCTCCTTCTTATGTTTTTGAAAATTCTATTGTTTCTTTCCCTCCAAATGATCAAAACTAAGGCATGAAATATGGTTGGAGGGAGGATTGGAAAGGGAATGTTAATGTTCCACCCACTCTAGAATAGACTAGGAGAAGCTAGTTTGAACACCAAACTCAGAAAGAGCAGATCTCCAGAGCAAAATGGCAAAAGAGCAGGACAATAAGAGATGATTAATGGATTCCTCATGTTGATGGCAAAGGACATAATGGTTAGGCAGTATGATACATCTCTTTATGATATATAAAAACTTTATGCAATAAGCTCGATTGATTCAGTATAATAACCAATGGTTTGTTCACACTATTTAATAGGTGGGACACCATGAAATCAGAGAATCTGTGAAGCTCCTAACAACCAAAGATCAGCTTAACAAATTATGGGGAAAAGCTCTTTTGAAAGTCACCAATTTGTACCTGGAAAATAGACAGTGACAATTGAACAAACACAAACACACTAAAAAAAAAGGCCATGACCATATGCCAATCAATGAAATATGACCGGTCAGTGGTCACATGCATTTAGGTGGTATCAGTGTCAAAAAAAAAAAGACAGGAAACAATCCTTTTAGTGGTGAAAAGGATAAAGATAAAACTAATGCAGTAATGTAAATCATGAAGCCAGTGTGGTAGGGCTAAAAATCAACTAATCTCATGTGAATCACGATCATGAAAGCCAGTGTCGTAATGCTAAAAATCAAAATTTCCATAAATCGAGAAAGCAATCACAATTGAGATAATTCAGCCATGAAAGTCCACAATATATTTCCAACAATTAACTATTAAATTTACATGACAATAATGATCGTAACAGAAACGTATCAGGGATGGATATGTCATGCTACCTTCCCTCTCCTCCCAAAAAGTATGACATGAAGTGCTTTGAAAGTCTCATCAGTTTTCTTTCTTGATAGCTTGAAAGCCACTGAAACATGACCATTAAATACATTAAGAACTTAATCTTATCATTCTAACTCGTCAGCTTTTCCTATAGAATGAATACCATGTCGGAAATATCAGCAATACAAAGTATGGAAGGAGAACAAATGTGTGCTTATGAATTGAAACAACCATTTTATCAAATTTTTAGGAGCAGATCAGTGGTATGAAAGCATGAGTACAAACTTAAAGATGTTTCAATACAGAGCAGAAGGCATAAAATTACACTCAAATCAGTAATTGTAATCAACGCAATGATGGTCAAGATACAGAGCCTAAATCAATCAAAGAGATGTGAATGCATATAAAAAGAATGGTGAAGTTTGCTAAAATTACAGCAAAAATACATCAATCATGAGTAATGTAAAAATATAACTGAAAGTTTTGTGTTTTCATCTAAACACCTGTTTCAGCTCAAACATCTCTTTCCTTCTCTGATCAGCAATCTCTTATTGCGGACCATACAATTACCTCCGAAATTCTATGTTCGTGTATTTTACATCTTTGGAGCTGGATAGTATTTATCAAGCATTTAGGAGCTCCTAAGGATAATATTATCATTTGTAGCCTCATGTTCACCTGTCGAGACTCACTCGATCTTTACTCTTCACCACATCTATAGCTCTAACATTTTATGCCTTCATTCGTTTGAAGGATGTCAAGAATAAATCCAGTTGTGACCATCATGGAACAGCGAGGTTCTTCCAATGGAGAGCTTGCCACATACATCAGGTAAGTC
The DNA here is from genome assembly GCA_003290165.1 of Berberis thunbergii. Taxonomy (NCBI): domain Eukaryota; kingdom Viridiplantae; phylum Streptophyta; class Magnoliopsida; order Ranunculales; family Berberidaceae; genus Berberis; species Berberis thunbergii. Next base: position 323,819 of record QNQO01000909.1, on the reverse strand, counting down.
ATCTGCGTATGTGGAAGCAAAAAAAAAAAAAAATGAGGTGGTTCTTAACATTTTTTTTGTTAAACTCCAAATTCTTCAGAGAGTTTCATCGAGTTCCATTTTTATTTTTATTATAAGTAGTTGCGTCAGTAAAATGAGGAGGATGGCATACAACTGCACATGGCAGTGCACATTAATAAGACTTTTTGGGAGCATAGGTTTTAAGGCTTTGATATGAGGTTATGGAGTGTGGGTGGGTGGGTGGAGGGAAGGTGAGACGTCCTTTTACAATGTTTAGCATGGAAAACCATAACGAATGGAACTGAGAAGTAAAAGAAGCAAGATAAGTTCATTTTGGGAAGATCTCGCAGAATAATTCTGGGAGGACAGGTAGATTTGCAAAACATGTATATGCCAGTCCTACCCAAATATATACTCAATCTCCATAATTATCAATTTATCATGTCGTATATCAAAAACCTAAATTTAAAATACATGTATCATACATCATATGACACATTGCATACAAATTTATATTCAATATATTTAAGCATAGACCTATTCAAGCAAGGACGTCCCAGAGCACTTCCACTGATATATGGCCTGTGTTACACATACTAACAAGGTTTGGTTATCATCCATCCATTGACAGTACATCCTTGCATCATCTTATATCGATATCATCATTATCATCATCATCAAAGCCCATTCCCGATATTTTCGGGGCCGGCTACATGGATTTTGGTTCTCCAAGCAATGCGGTCGTCCCACATATCCTCGCCTAATCCAAGCTCAATGATATCTTCATCCACCGCCTTCATCCAAGTTTTCAACGGTCATCCCCTCCGTCTACACCCCCATTAACTTGCCAATCTAGACATTTTCTAATTGGCGCCGTGTTTGGTCTCCTCCGCACATGACTAAACCAAGTTAAATGTCTTTCTCTAATTTTGTCCTCTATAAGTATCTCCTAATTATTTCATTTCTAATTTTATCCTTATGAGTTTTACCACACATCCACCTTAACATATGCATTTCTGCTACTAACATCATATGCATTTCTGCTACTGACATCATAGGCATATGTTGTCCCGTAGTAGCCCAACATTCTAAACCGTATAGCATAGTTGGTCGAACAAGTCTTATAGCATTTCCCTTTTAGCCTTGCAGTCATCCTTCTATCGCATAATACTCATGACGTCATTCTCCATTTCAACCAACCGGCTTTAATCCTATCGTCTACATCTTCTCCAATAGCCCCATTCTTTTGAATTATAGATCCTAGATATTGAAAAGCCTCACACTTCTGGACCTCTACACCTTCGATCTCAATTGCATTACTTTTCCCTCGTGGTTCACAACCAAAGTTGCACACTAGATACTCCGTCTACGAACGGTTAATTCTAAAAATTTTAATCTCTAAAGCCTCCCGCCACCTATTTAATTTCTTACCTAAACCTGGTTAAAATTAGATATATCATGTATCATATCGTATTTATCGTAAGATATTTATCATAAGATACTGTCTATCACATACCATGTCTCTCCCATTCTGAGGCATGTTAAATCACCATTCAGCTAGCTATTGATGAAACTATGGTTTTAGATATAAGTAGAAAAACTGGACTTACTTTCTGGAGAAGATAGATGAACTGCCTCATTACCTCATAGAGCACAATTCTCAAATGTGGATATGTAGCTACTCATGTAATTATTTTTTATAGTTTGACACATCTAGACCTAGCATTCTTAGACCACTCACCTTTCATTTTGAAGCTAAACAACCATGGGGAGGTCAAGATCTCCAGAAAGTCTTTGTCTGATGTACAGTAGGATTATTTTATTTATTTAATTTAGTTTAATTGTTGGGTGCGGCTTAAGTAAACCCATTAGAATACGTGGAGAATAGGGCTCCAATAGAGCCTAAGGTTAGGTTTATAGATAAGGCATAAACCATTATGTAGCTTGGATTGATGAATATGAAAAATTGAGTTTTGTTTCTCTTTATTTCGTAGTTTTAGGTTTAGATTAATTAGTTTAGAATACATTATTTGGTAATAGAGTTGATGCTCTCGGATTCGTGGGTTCAATTGGAAAAAAAATTTGAAGGAAATAAATATATATATATATATCTAACATTTCAAAGGGCATTTTTCACTGTTCATGAACAGTCTTTTGAGTCTATATGTCCTACGTGGCAACAATTGTGTTTATGGCTAAGAGATAAAGTCTGACTGAAGATAGAGGAGAAGATAAACATCTAATCGTCGCCACTGTTAGCCTTGCACAACATGCAGCCTGAGTTGCTGGATTCGCACACCATAGTTGTGCAGATCAGATCTGCCGCCAGTTAGATCATTCAGCTCCACGACGTCGTCTCCAGCTACCAACCAACAACATTTTTCCTCACTGCCATCACGAACCAGCCCTGTGTCGAGCAACCTATTCATTTGCACTCCCCTAAATCAAGACCCTCATGTTGCTTCAAAACGTGTGTTGTTTTGGAGAAGAAGGTGACAGTAGCTAATTGCACCCCAAAGTGGTTGTGTACACCCCTGTTCTGGTTGTTTTTTAATCAGTCTCTTAAATAATCTGAATTTGTAGATCCATCCTTCTAGTCCAGATATTGCAGAATAATCCCTCCCTGGTCTAGCAACAGCAGTTATGCGCACTCCTAAAACAGTAAGAGCACCCCAATAGTGAAAAAATAAAATAAAATGAGTGTTATATTATTCCAAATATCCATACCCATACTACTCTCTGTCCCCATACCGATATCCATATCCATATAGCCCAAGCCAAAGTCGAGTCCAATACCCGTGGTGTCCAATCCTCATTACCAGTTTTCATATCCTACACCACAATATACCTATGTCCCCTCTTATCCCCAACCTTAACCCATTTTTCCTATAACACCACCTCCCCCACCTGTGTGATGTAGACCTCACTACCACCTCCACTATAATGCAAGTTGAGATAAACTGAGAGAAGTTTTTGAGGGACTTAGCAGAATGATTGGCGCCCCTTGCCCCATTTTTTGATCTTGGAGAGAACAAGAAAAAGCTAGGGGCTAGGACGGAGTAGAGCTACAACAAATGAGAGCGATACTATGCAACACCTCATTGCCTACACCTCATCCACCGACTTCCAGGATATTATATAGATCCATCGTCATTCGTATTCGACTTCAAAAATGTAAGTCATTTGACTTAGTGCGATTTATTCCAATATTTGGTCCTATGCAGTTAAAACGACGTTATAACGCTTAACGGGAGTGAGCCGTTATGTTATGACATTATCACGTTATGGTATCTCAGCTCCGATATGACAACGTTATATGGCCGTTATTAAGATAAAGTTTTTTTCAATAACTCCGTTTTAACGTTTTGTTCTAATACATAAAAAAATAAATTAAAAAATTATAAACAAATACCCTTTTACTCTCAATCGAACCAGAACCTTAGACTCATAGGAAAGAAGGAGAACCAGAGCTTAATATCACCAATCAACGGAGAACAAGAGAAGAATGGAAAAGAAGAAGAGTCGATCACACTCTCTGTGACGATCTCACTCTCATACGAAGGGAATGTGTTTTTTATTAATGTTTTTTTTTCTTCGAAATTAATGTTATGAACATGATTTACTTTTTTGACTCTATATAATACATTAATATTTTGTGGAGGTATTAAAAATATATTTAAAAAATTGTTCCATTATATATCGTTATATCCCGATATATCCCATTATAGCCTATAACGCTATTGGATCGTTATGGGTCCGTTATCCGTTTTAACTGCATAGATTTGATCAGAATGTAGAGGTTCCCATAAAGGGAAAGCAGTGAACGACACGATCAATATTGACATTTTTTTTGGCACAAGCTTATGCGCAAGAGTATACTAAGCAAGTTTATTGTGGACATCCATATAGAATAAACTTCAAATGCAAAATGATTTTGGATGAGATGGGATCATTGCTAATGACTGAATCCTTTATTTGCAGGTAATGACGTCGGGGCTAACTTTGTCTAAATTGCTGCTTTTTCAATTTGGACTTCCTTCTTATGATTTATGAAGCTTTGTAAGACGGTTCTCATTTGAATATCAAAAGCCTATTAATTCATTTGTAGAGTATTAACTAAGTTTAGAGGGGTTAAATTTGAGAATAATGTTATTGGTTTGGGTGAGCTTTTGGTTGGGTGAGTGGTGCTTCTTCATTGTTTGGTCAGGCAATCTCAGCCTTCCTTGTGCTTTTATTGTTTCATATTTCCTTCAATATATTACTCTTTGTGGAAAATCAACAACAATCGAGAATAATGAACGTACAAAAGAGTACCATAGCTCCGTGTTTACATATTAAAGTACAAAACTAACAGCATCCTGAGTAATCAATATACTAATCAAATTACGAAACGTATCTGTTCAGAGTCATACCATTTGGTATATCTTTTAAGGCTGTACCACGACCCTGAGAAAAAGAAAGTAACATTCAGTCTAACAGATATTTCTAAGCCATAGAACCAGTAAAAAACAAGTTAAAATTTGAGAGCATAATAAAAAACCTTCCCAATAAGGAATTCCTTCGCTGGTTCTTTTTCAATAATAGCAACCAATCTCTCAACAGTCTTCCGCTCTCGTACAGGACGGTCTGTGGAATAAGAAGTAGGAGTCCTAGGTTCATTAGCTTTTTTCTCACCCACCTCCTTTTTAGCAGTTCCTTCCACCCTAGAAATCAATCCCTTACCACGCATTCTTGGTTTTTTCTTCTCTACTTTCTTTTGAGACACCTCTTTTTCCTCACTTTCTTCAATATTTTCCTCAGCAATATTATTTTTCTTATCTTCCTCAGCGTTATTTTCTTTCTCCGGTTTTATGACTTCAATGTTTGCTTCCCCTTTTTCATTTTCACTCCCCTCATTGTCATTTTTTATCTCCACTTCCTTGCTATTTTTTATCTCCTCCTCGTTATTCTTTATCTCCTCCTCTTCCTTAACGTTATCCTTTGCTTTCCCATCTTCCTCTTTCTCACTGTCTTTATTTTTATCAACCTCAGTTTTCACATCTTCTTCTTTTGCTTTTAGTTCATCTTTGGCCTCCTCCTTAGCTTCTGTCACAGCTTCAGTCATATCCTCAGGCTGACAAGTTCCATTTGCCGAACTGTTAGCAGCTTCTGTCTTCTTCTCTTCTTCCACCATACCTAATACACTGTTTCAAGCTCAGATTGTCAAAGTATTGCCTTGCTTCTACATGCGACTCTAGTTGAATGTTTCATTGGTTTCAAGAAATATCGCAACAGGATATAGTTAAAAATAATTAAGAATCTAATACATCGATTCTTGAATTATGATTAGCAAATCCAGACACATGTACAGGCAATGACACCAGACAAAATGATATCTGAGGAAACTGAAGAAACGGATACAATCATACAAGTATGAGCATCCCAACATTTTCCAGTACCTATAACTTGGATAATTAGGCTATATGTATGCCAAAAGTATAAAATTCGAAAACGAGAGCGTTATTTTTAAAATATTGGTCACTTTAATTTTCACAAGAAATTACAAAATTAGTTATAAATGAATCAATGACACAAGATTTCACCCCCAACGAAATAAGCTGTGTTACATTCACCCCCACAATTCCATTAGCAAAAACAAAATTTCACTACACCAAATTGGCATTTTTGTAACAACCCCCAAAACAGTATCACTTTTAAAGTGTAACAATCCACCTAACAATTTTACACATTTATACAAAACAAAATGATACAATGATTGTATCACCATGAAGAGTATGGTCATAAAAGTGATACTATTCATGGTGATCCAACTTATTGTATCATTTTTTTTGAGTTACTGTTTTTCATTTTTTTTTACTAAATTTAGTTTTTACTTGAAATTGTTTGATGGATTGTAACATCTCAAAAGTGATATTGTTTTGAGAGTTGTTACAAAAGTGCCAATTTGGTGTAGTGTTTCCCGAAGAATAAACAGCACACCTAGAAGATCAAAGTTTGAAACTTTACAGTGAAACTCTGTAACTAAAGTTCTAACCATCACAAAATGAGCACCAACAAGCTCTTAACATACAAAGCCTCCAAATTTAACTCCAGTAAATTTTTTTTTTACAAATTTACCCTAACAAACCAAATAAAATCAGAGAATTTCTGAATCAAGCATACCTTAACACTCTACAAGCTCATAATTCACTCAAAACTTTCCAAACTTCCAATTTAACACCAAAATTAAGTTGAAAAAATCAAAACTTGACATGAATTCAACAAACCCTAAACGAATCAGAGTGAATTCTAACTCCAAACTACCTTCTACATAAATTCATGAAATCTAAGTAAAGAGAGAGTAATTGGGGCGAAATTAAAATATGGGTTTGAACTTACAGAAGATTCGGAGCTCAAAACGAATCAAAAGTTGCGAACTTGACGTTGAATTCGACTTAGTTGAGTGTTTTTCTTCGTTAAAAGAGTGTTTTTTTTTTTTCAGTTGCTAGTTTGAGACTGTGTGCTTGTTTTATTCAGTTATTTGAGACCGGACTTGAAATCCGGATTTTATAACACTTTTGTACCGTTGACTAAATACATTAACCTCGAGATGCGTTGTATGTACTAGATTGAACTCAACCTCAAGAGTCAATTAGACTAGAATTTGCAAGGTCAAAAATCATTTTGAACTTTAATGGTTTGTTTAACCATGGTAATTTTGTTAGGTAGTGGCACATTAGCGACAAAAACTGATTTTTTTACTTACAGAACCTTTTAGTCTCACTGTAAATTAAGGACCTTACATAAACACGACTAATGAAAATTATATCATTTAAGCTTTTTTTGAGCTTAAAATTTGAGGAAAGTTAATAGAACAACAACAGAAACAATGTGTGAAAGTTTTAGCTCATTTCGACATGTGTGCATCGAGATCAACGTTATTTGGTATAAATGAAATTTTTGTATTGATATCACGAAGTGAGCGAGGGTCCACTTTGGGCGAGATACAAGCCGAGCTATCGACTGGCTTAGCGTCCATTGTTCAAGACCACCCGAAAGAGTTTTCCTTAAACACTCACAAAACCGTTTATCAAAATATTTAATGGCGGAAACCTAAACACATATATCGAGAAATGATGTTGAAACAGTCTAAACTTTTGACACATTGTTTCTAATGTCAATCTTTATTTTCTCTGAAATTTTTAGTTCAAACGAATTTTAAAACAATTTTATAAACTTAATAGATTCTTTACTTTTCACAATGAAAATTAAAGGAGTCTTCCTTAGTTAATAAAACCATTTTTTGTCCATAAACTCTCAATGTCTTGATTTATTCTTTTTGAAAAAATTATTGTAATATATATTGACAAGTTATCGTGAAAAATCAAAATTTTCATCTTTTTTTCAAGAGACTAAAACATTGAAATAAAATTAACTAAGATATGTATTTGTTGAAATTAGGGACTTAATGGAAGATTGGAAATCAATTCACAAATAGGGACCATAACCTAAATGGTTCGATCTCTTGGGTGCCAAAGTTTGAAGTGTCCTATTATCAATAAACACGATAGAATCGATCCGTTTGTATGATATGGTTCAAGAATTTCAAATAGTACATGCATCATATAATTTGTGGACTGGTAGGTATGAAAAGTTGAAATGCGAACAACTTTTACTATAAAATCTTCGAATAGCTTTTGTTTATTTCTTTATTATTCCATACAGTTTGGGTCTTCCTTTTCTTTTTTTCATTTTTTAGTCTCAAATGTACTTTCTCCAACTTCGTAACCTTCTAAATTTATTTTTCATTTTTGTTCCCCTTATATTCATCTCATGTAGTTCATCTTCATCGTATAGAGAAAACGAATTCAGCCAAAATTTCTCTCTATTTTTTATCCTATTAAGGTAAAAAATAAAGTCAAGACCCAGCTTAATTCATTGTCTCCACTTTACAATTTTGACAATATTTTAACTTTGAATTTTATTTTAAAACAAAGGATAATGAAGACTTTTTCTTATTAAAAAAAAAAAAAAAAAAAAAGCTCTACTTTATATACAACTTTTTTTGTGCTAATTATGACTTTTAATATCTCAAATTTTGGTTTTCATTTCGTTAACATTTATATTATGATTGCATCTTGTCATCTATTTAATAACATAATATATTTTACTATTTATTGTGAATTTATCTTATATGTTTTAGTAGATAAGATTTTCATTATAACATTTAATTTGCTCTTTTAGGAGATGGTGGAGTCTATTGGCAAGGTATAGGTGGTCACGAAAATTTATAGGCACTTTAATATCAAAACAGTACGAGGAATATTGCAGTGCAATATTTGTTGAAAAATTCAATTCTTTGTGCTTGATTAGCTATCTTATGTTACCAAAATGTAAACCAATGCGTAGCAAAAGGTGTGGCGGACTCACAACTTAATTTAAGGCATCTAGGGTGGGACAAGGCGTTTATGAAATAACCCGGCGAACTCACAACTTAATTTAAAATGTATAACTGTAAATTCATACTCGTAGTCATTTGATACTTTTTTTTTTATCAATATCTAGATTAATCAATTGCTACTTATGGAAAAAAAATATATTTATATATAACAAAACTAATTTTTTCTATAAAAATTGAGCCAAAATAACCAAATTTTGTTTTGGTTCTTGATTAGGAGCCACCCGATTTTAAATTGCATTTAAAGAAAGACCCTTCATGTGATTTTTTCAATTTTTGGGTGATTTTCACGCACACTCGTCATCCTCCTCTTCTACTCACTAGATCAATCTCTCGCATGTGTTACTTCCTCCACTCTCTCAGGCTCGTCTTCCTCCTCTGTAACAAAGCCTCTCTCTCCAAATTAACAACAAAATTAAAAGTAATCTATGTGCACATTCTTACACCATGTCACAGAATTCGTAGTGTTCGCAAATTAACATGTACCTTATAATAAAATTATAACATTACATAAGTATGAAATATTAAAGGTCATTTCTTGTTTCCAAAGCCTAGTTTTCATACCCAAAAAAAAAAAGGTAGAATGTGTATTTGAATAAGGTAGAGTAGGCAACCAACTCAACACACTTAGTTAACCCAACCTTGTTTAACTTCCCAACCTCTTTGATTAAGAGCAAAGGACATTTCCACCTCAACTCCACCCAAAACTACATAGCTGCCCCCCCTTATTGCATTTTCAACTACTTCTCATTTCATCCATCACCAAAATACCCTTATTTCATTTAGAGCATCCACCATCGTAATTTTTTGTGTAAAAAATTATAGGATGTTTACACGACCAATGATCAGAGTGACATGTTGAAGGCATGACACAATAGTTATGTCAAAGGCACGAATACGCAATATAAGAAGAAGAAAAAAAATTTAGGTGGTTGATTACCTAAAGGAGACCCAGGCATGCGTGTGGAAAATGTAATATATTTCTTAAATAACTAATGCTCGTTGTGCAACTTAGTTTCATAACCAGAGCCTGTTGAACACATCACCCTTTATGATTGATCGATCCTTTTTTAAAAATTATTTATTATCTTTCAAGTGACACTATTTATGGATTAATGGAAAATAACGTGATGACTCAAAGTAATGGAGCAAAATAGTCCATCCTTCATGGAATGAACACATTAAATTTATCTTCGAAGTCAAACTATAATGTTACTAGAAATGTAATCTAACTACACCACTAGCTAGAATCGTAATTTGGTGTGACATGGATGGCAATGTCTTTAATCCATTTCACCTTAAAAAACACCAAACCCACCATATATCCTTCATTCCTTCCATTGTCTTTATATCTATCAAGAACAATACAAGGAGACCAAAAAACACAGACAATATGGGCAGTTTTCATGGCTACTCATTCCTTACCATGTTCTTCTTCTTCTTCTTCTTCTTCTTTATTGCACCTTTGTCGACATTCGGATGGAGTAGTAACCCATCGGTGGATCTTTCATCACGGTCTGAGTTGGTTGAGCTAGCTGGATATGGTGAGAAGAAGCTCTCCTCTGTCCTGGTGACTGGTTCAGTTCTTTGTGAGGCTTGCTTGGGTGCTGGAGGAGTTGAAAAGCATTCTTTGCCTGTCTCAGGTACACATGCATTATTACTTTCTTTCTCCTAAATTTACTTGATTAATGCTTTTGTTTGGAATTCAAATCATCTATCAATGATATATAGAACATAATGTTTTCATAATTTTCTGAGTTCATCAATTTGAAAATTTACAGGATATATTAGTCAAGGTTAATAGCATGGCATCAACAATCATCTTATATATGTTGATAGATTAAATTTTTTTTTGTTGCAAAACTACATTATCAATTTATCATCAAATTAGTATGAATAAGTAACCATATTCTTTGTGTGATAGCAAGAATTTTAATGAAATACAACAAAATTAGAAGGATATTATAGTGAAATTAATACTATATAAATTGATGATAAATTACATTATAGCAAATTAAAACGAAAAATATAAAAATAATGTATTTCTTTTATTGAAAGTTATACTTATCAATTTTATTGAAAAAATTATTATGTGAAAATGAATTTTATATTATCAATGCTTACTTAAGGTGATAAACGAAATATAATGTGATGAAGTAAAAAAAAAAAAAAAAAAAAAAAAAAGATTTAGCAGCTTTCTAAGATTACATAATGTACTAATTAAGACACCACGGTAGTTTATAAAGATATATATGTTGCTGCAAATAAAGCAAATGAAGATGTAGATACATTTCAGTTCAATAAGTAAATCTAGTCAATTAACCTTGATGTAATCTCCGATAAATTTTCGATTTCAACCATTATACCTATTTGATTAAATTAGAGGCCTAACTTTGTGTATTTACAAATATAATGTAAATATGCACCTATGCATATATATATATATATATATGTCAAATATGTTTCTGCTGCCCCATCATCTTAAACAAGGCAAATTTTCAAGCTTGAATTTGAACCTTTGCTTAGAGGCAAAGTGATGCACAAGTCCATTTTGGAATGAAACAGGTTACCATGCATGTAACATCTAAGAGATGGACAGACCATCTAGTCTACCCATAACTGATAGTGATATTTTACTTCTTAAAAATATATATCCCGTCAATATCACCGCTAGTTTATGTTAGAAGTGCAATATAAGTTAGACAAAATTTTACATGTTTTTGTCAAGCTAAATACTTTGATGAATATATATATTTGTTCGAGTACAGTGGTGAGGCTAGAGGCGTCGGCCTTCATGTTGATACCATATTTTCATTATTATTTCATGAAAGACTAACATGAGTTTGTGATCTTCAATAAGGTGCATTGGTGGGAATTTCATGCAAGACTGGAAGAAGAAAGATGAAGTTGATGAATTGGGAGAGAACAGATGAGTATGGAGAGTTCATGATTGATCTACCATCTCACCTTCATGCAATACCTTATTTGGACAAAGCATGCATTGTTAAGGTTCTTAGGATGCCAAAGAATTCTCCATGCAAGAGAGGCTCTGTTGGCAAACCAAAGGGACTAAAACTATCATCAGTTGGAAACAATATCAGAACCTACACTGTTGGAAGTCTACGGCTTCAGTAGTTTCAACGTGGTGGGTGTGTTGAAGAAGCAAAATGATGGAAAATGGAGGAACCGTACTACCGCGTAGTGATCATCAATGATGAGGAAATATACCAAAAAAAAAAAAAAAAGTTAGGGTTCGGAGCCATGCTCTCAATTTAGATGGCGCTTTCGGTCACCATACTGAGATACATGGATGATTGTAAATATATAAGTAGACTATTTTGTGGAAGTGTGTAGTCAAGTTTAATATTGGCAATGTCGTTACGTGATCATGTAATGAGCTTCCCCTTGTAGAATTTTGAGTTAAATTGGTACACATTGTAATATCGTTTATACAATCACTCAACCGAATCATGACTAGATTATAATTAGTTTGCAAAATGTCAAAATATATAAATAAACGCAACATTTTCCAAATCCAAACAAGTATGAAGTACTCAAACAGTATTATAGTCCTATAGTTTATGAGACATCAAACAGTTGCCTTATCTCTATACACATGGCATATGTCAACCCTGATATAGAAAGGTCTCAGTATGGTCTAAAACAGACTCAGCCTCAGTCTAATCATTGTTCAGCTCGTAAGTCAGACACCCTAGAATTTAGGGCCCTAACCCAAATCACGTGAGCTCAACATGGTGTGAATTTTGGAGCTTGGCCCAAAACAATAAGACCCGAACACAAATCTCTGGGCTGTCACAAGTTCAAGATCTATTTGTACAACTCTTGATCCAATTAAGTATTGGGTCCCAAACAGAGTCGGGTGTCAAATGAGACTCAGTCATGGATTGCTAAGACCATGAGCCAATTTTTCCCTCCATCACGACCTTGATGGTAGAGTTAGTAAAGGAGTGAAATACTCGCTATACAGAATGGGAAAGGTAAGCACATATAACCCAATTTTAAACAGTCTATGTCAACTATGGGTGGGCATTTAGGACCGAACCGACAACCGGACCGATCGGGTCGGTTCGGATCGATTTTAATTAATTAAAAAAATTTCGGTTGTAAAAGCCCGGCCCGACCCGAAGTTTCTAGTCCAGGCCTCGGTTTCCCTTTCTATAACCCGTCGGGTAACCGACCTGACCCAGGTTAAATAGGTTAGTTAAATAGTTAACTTAAAATTTTTTTGTTATTGAGGATTCTCAATTTGAGCAGAAATTCTAAATGGCGAGGAAACCAGAAAGGAAAACAGCGAGGGAGGGAGGGAGACTCTCCTCACAGCAGCGAAGGCGGAGGCCTACTCCCAGCCCTATTCTCAGCGAAGGTGGAGATCGACCGCCTCGCTGTCTCAGCGAAGGCGGAGGCCGAGCCGCCTCCCTTTCTCAGCGAAGGCGGAGATCGACCGACTCCCTTTCCCAGCGAAGGCGGAGAAGTACTCCCAGCCTTACTCTCAGCGAATGCGGAGGCCGAGCCGCCTCCCTCTCCCTCCCTTCCCCGCCTTTCCCTAGATCAGATCTGATCTCAGATCTTGATCAGATATCATATCTTGAATCTGATCTTGTAATTTGTTGTATATATATTTTTTGATATATTTTTTGTTGTACGCTATAATTTTTTTTAATTTTTAAAATTTTGTTGTATGGTTCCAATATATTTTTTTTTTATTGTAGAAACATTTTTGCTCTTAGGACCGAGACCGGCCCGTAAATCGATTAACCAGGACTTCGGTTACCCGGTCAACTAGGTCCGGTTTCGGTTCTCATAAACACAGGCCTGAATTTCTCGGGCCAATTTTTGGTTTTTAGCTTTTGGGCTGGTTACCCATACTTGCACAACCCTAATGTCAACCATTGCTCAATCACATGATTTTATCATTGGAGTATCTTCAGCCACCACAACAGTGGTCCTTAATTTACCATTGGTCATTTTACATGTAAACAATCGACACGAAAATATTTGGACACGTCAATTTGGCGCTATTTATAAGAAACATTTAAGTTTTCTATAGAACAAAAACATCAGCTATATTGAATCAGCACCAGATCCCGAGCTATCAGTAACATTTTTCTTAATACTGCTCAATCTAATTATTTGTGTCTCAAAAGACGCTCTTCTCGAATCTAATCTGAGATTGCACCTCGACTCTAGGTAGTTATAAAAGTCTTGAAACTTCTTCGTGTTTGTGCAATGGTAACAAGTTCCCAATTTCTAAAACTTTAACCACTCTCGTAGGTTGGATGATGGCGATGTTGAGAAGAGGAAGAATAGCAGCAACCACGTTTGTGATTGGTCTTCAACACCTAAAACAACTGCTAATAAGAAGCAACAAAGTGATCATTCACTTGTTCTTTCATCTGTGAGAAATGGGTCCAAATCTGCAACTCTTGGCCTTGAATCATGGGATTGTACCGAATGTTATCACTTTTAACATCATGGTTGATGCTTTTTGCAAAGACAGAAAAATCAAAGAAGCGTGTCAAGTGGTTGAAGGAATGTCTGAAAGAGGTATTGTTCCTAATGTGATAACATATAACTCGCTGATTCACGGCCTTTGTTGTTCAAGTAAAGGGAAAGAAGCATTTTATCTTTTCAATGAAATGGTGGATTGTGGAATCTCACCGACTGTGCACACGGATTCAATTTTAGTGGATGCTATTTGTAAAGAAGGATATCGACTATTCAAACTCATCATACAAAAGGGAGAACAGCTTGACATATGCACATACAATGCTTTGATGGATGGTTTGCAATGCCAAATGGATGAAACAGTAAATGTTTTTCATTCAATGGTCAACAATGACCATGAACCCAATGTTTGTAGCTACAACACTTTGATAAATTGTTACTGCAAAGCTCGTCAACTAGATAAAGCCATGCTATTATTTCAAGAAATGTGTTGCAAATGATCAACTGCTGACACTGTCATGTACAACACCCTTATAGATGGCCGATGCAAAGTTGGGAATGTTTTGGATGCACAAGATCTTTTCAAAATCATGCAAGCTCAAGGGAAAACTCCAAATATCATTACTTTTAACTCACTATTGCATGGGTTATGCAACAATGACTGCTTTGCTGAGGCCGTGAAGTTGCTGCTTGACGAGATGGAAAGCAAGGGAATAAAAGCTGATAATGCAACCTACTGTATTCTCATTCATTATATGTGCAAAAAAGGGAAAATAAATGAGGCAAGAAAATTCATGTACAGTTTTTCTAAGAAAGGGTTGCAACCTAATGTCATAACATGCAACACAATGATATACGGCTTTTGTAAAGAAGGAATGTGGGATGAAGCTCGAGAGTTGTTCAGGGAAATGGGAAACAAGGGTTGCCTGCCAGATGATTTTACATTCAATATAATGGTTCAAGGTTTTCTTCGAAACAATGATGTCCAGAGTGCAATTAAATTTCTCAAAGTGACGACTGAAAAGGGGTTTGCCTGCAATGCAGATACCTCATCTAGAATAGTGAATTTGCTTGTGGTAGATGGGCCAAATCGTGAATGTACAGAGATGCTGCGTACCTTTTTCTTGGAGGAGCAAAAGGAAGTTGGGGTGCTTAGTCCTTAGAAGATACTTTAGTGGCCAGTATGTTGTTACTTCATGCTGTATTAAATATCAATCTTCATCTCTTGCAAATTTCTGTTCAGCATATGGTTCCCCATAAAAGGAAGTGCATTCGATGGCAATGAAGTTTATTTCGTCATTCATACATGCACTATATAGTCTTTTTCTATTTGGATTCTTTTCTATTTGTCGACTCGTATGGCATACCAAAAGTTAATTCTCAAATGCAAACAGTGTCTTGATTTTTTATTTATTGATCGAACTTGATTGGTTCCAGATTCAATTATGATCACATATAGATTTAGTTCATGTTTGTGCAAAATTATTATTCTTTGTTCATGTAGATGAAACTTCCCTCATATTCATACATGGTGCTGTAACTCCTTTACCACAAATCAAATTCTGATTGGTGAGTTCTTACCAAGAAAACGGAAATTTATATTTCTCAAGTTGGGTTTTCTTATGTTAATATTGGCATGTCTCTCTAATAGGGTCTCATGTAATTGTATAGCTTTTTAATAACTCCTGACAGTCAGTTTCTCCTTTTAATAACTTCTTTTGCTCATTTCCTTCTGACCGGCATTGCATATAGGAGTTTGTAGATTGCAAGGTCAATATTTAGTGAGAATGTAAGTTTGAGTTCAACAAGTCTCTATTAAGCATTACTGTTGGTCTCTTGTAACTGGCATAGCATTTAAATAATTTCCGACTGTCCGTTTCTCCTGTTAGGTTTTCTTTTGCTCTTGTGAACCTGTTTATAAAATGCTAGAAAAAAGAAGATACTACAAATCAAATGAAAGTTATCTTTCCAATAGTCCAGAACAAAAAAAATCGTCCTTACAAGTGTTGGACATATTACTTTTTTCTGCAATACGATGATGCCTATATATGAACTTTCCAGTTTCTCACATCATGTATTTGTTCTTTTTAAGGGTTTGATAGAGCAGGGAAACTGAGGGCAATATCAGGTGGTGGCTGGTATGACAGACTATTGTATACATTTTTATCAGCTTGTGGATTTGGATTTCGCGATGCCGTCATTGTGTAGGTATTGAAACCTCTTTTATGTCATCCGTTCTTAGTAGGAAAATATCCGTTATTGCTGATAATGGCAAGGGAAATTTATTTTATCGTGCTACAAAAATACTACCCATCTATAACAAACTTGTCTGGGCTCATCATTTTTGAAAGAAGCTACTCAATGCTTTTTGAAATTATCAGTTAGACAATATATCTAGTTAAGAGTTCAATTTCTTTGGTCTTAGAAAGAGAGAAAAATAGAAGTGATTAATGATTAATAATTACCAACCCTCTTCGTATCAAGTGTTGGTTATGCTTAATTCTGAGATTCTGCTGTCCTCTGAACAATGTGGTGATGTGGGTTTTGTTGCAGTCAAGGAAAAATGCTTCTACCAGAACTTATCCCCAAGCTTTCAATGAGCGTAGGGTGATTTTTAGTGCTTTCCGTGGGGATTGTGTGTGCAAGCTCGCTAAAATGAGTAGGTTTTTAGAAGGCCATTGTTAGAAGACGTTGTTCATTGGAGATGCTCTAAACTCAAATAAATTTTCAGAATGGACATTATACTCTAATAGGCTCAACAAAATGAACCATCAAAATCAAAACCACCCTAACCTATTGAGGCTATTATGAGAGTAACATTTAAGTTTCCAAAGTTAAGTAGAGACAAGATCACGCCTGCAATATATGATACGCTTCATTGGGGTCTCACATTTTTTCAATTTACATGGTGAAGATGAATGTTGAGATGAGGTAGTTGCTATTAGTTATGATAAGTTTTAAAAGTCACTCAAAACTAGTTGTTTTAGGGTGTTAGATCCATAGGATCCCTTGTAGACAGTAGTTCTGGCTCAATACTTGAACTCAACAACTCTTATTTCTTTCACTCTATTTATTTAAGACAGCGACTAAATGACATCACTAATTCTGCTGAAGGATATCACCACCCTATATTTTTTATCTAATTTTTTTTTGGATCCACTAAAGGTTACCACTACCCTCACCTTCTCTTCTCTCTTCTCAAAACAACACCACTCTGCTCGCCCCACTACCGCCTCGCCTCGCCATCTCCGACCGACGGTGGCGGGGGTGGTGTTTGATAGAGAAGAAAAAGAGAATAAGATGAAGAGATAGAGGAAAAGAAGAATAAAATAGGAGGAGGAAAAAAAGAAGAAGAAGAGGTGAGGAGGAAGTGGCGGCCTAGTGATGCCGACTATGGCGGAGTGGTGCTTGATGGAGTAGAGAGAGAAGAAAAAGAAGAAGAAGAAGATGTGAGGGGAGAGGTGGTGGTCCGGTGAGGCCGATGGTAGAGGAGAGAGGTGGCGGTGGTGGGTGATAGTGGTGTTTGATGAAGAAGAGAGGGAGAGGAGAAGAAAAGTGGTTGTGTTTTTTTGTTGTTTAAATTGGTAATGTCCTGGTGGTGGTGTCCTTTAAAAAAAGAGGACAATGATAATCTTCTACACCACAGCAGAATTGGTGGTGTCATTTAGTCTCGCTGCCCTTATTTATTTCTATTTTTAAATCATTGCAGGTTCTTCCATCTACTACTACTTGGCTTAGGTTGGACGATGGCGATATTGAGAAGAGGAAGAACAGCAGCTGCAGCTGTGTCTGTGTTTGCTCCACAACACCCAAAGGTCACTTTTTCCTCTTCCCCACTTTATCTTTACTCTATATTTCGGTTCAAAACAAGTGTTAATGAGAAGCAAAAACCACACCCATTGGCATTATCTGTGAGAGATCGGTGTAAATCTGGAACTCTTGGCCTTGAAGAGGCTCTGGGTTTGTTCCATCACCTCCTAAAACTACAACCCATTCACAACATTGTGCCTTTCAACCAACTATTAGGAGCCATTGTTAAGATGAAACACTACAACAATGTCTTCCCTTTGTTCACTTTGATGGAATCCACAGGAATCCAACCTGATATTTGTACCCTTGACACACTCATTAACTGTTACTGCCGTTTGGGTAGACTCGATTTTGGTTTCGCTGTTCTAGGACACATTTTCAAATGTGGGATGAATCCAACTCAAATAACATTCAGCTTTTTTCTGAAGGGGTTCTGTATGGATGATAAAGTAGACCAGGCCATTGATTTGTTTGAAAAACTTAAGAAATATGGGTACCCGAGCGATGAAGTTACTTACGGTATAATTATTGACAAGCTTTGCAAGGATAAACGGGTGAAAGAGGCAGTGAATTTAGTCCAAGAGATGATTGGGAGGGGAATTCCACTGGATGTTGTTACCTGCAGCTCTTTAATTTGTGGTTTGTGCAATTCTGGCATGTGGGAAGAAGCTGCCATATTTTTTGATAATATGGTGAATCATGGGATCGTACCGAATATTGTCACTTTTAGCATCATGGTTGATACTCTTTGCAAAGATGGGAAAACCAAAGAAGCATGTAAACTGGTTGAAAGAATGTCTGAAAGAGGTATTGTTCCTGATGTGATAACATATACCTCATTGATTCATGGCCAATTTATTTCAGGTCAAGGGAAAGAAGCATTATCACTATTCAATGAAATGGTGGATTGTGGAATCTCACCGAACGTGCACACATATACGATTTTAGTGGATGCTATTTGCAAAGAAGGGATGGTTGAAGAAGCGCAGCAGCTGTTTAACCTCATGGTTCAAAAAGGGGAACAGCCTAACATAATCACATACAATGCTTTGATGGATGGATATTGTTCGCGAGGCCAAATGAAAAAAGCAGTAAATGTTTTTTATTCAATGGTCAACAATGGCCACGAACCTGATGCTTTTAGCTATAACATTTTGATAAATGGCTATTGCAAAGCTCGTCGACTAGATAAAGCCATGCTATTACTTCAAGAAATGTGTTGCAAAGGATTAAATCCCGACAATTTCACCTACAATACCCTCATAGATGGGCAATGCAAAGTTGGGAATATTCTGGATGCCCAAGATCTTTTCAAAGTTATGCAAGCTCAAGGGAAAACTATAGATATCTTTACTTTTAACTCATTATTACATGGGTTATGCAACAATGACTGCTTTACTGAAGCCATGAAGTTGTTTGGAGAGATGGAAAGCAAGGGAATAAAAGCTGATAATGCAACCTACTGTATTCTCATTCATTATATGTGCAGAAAAGGGAAAATAAATGAGGCAAGAAAACTCATGTACAGTTTTTCTAAGAAAGGGTTGCAACCTAATGTCATAACATGCAACACAATGATATACGGCTTTTGTAAAGAAGGAATGTGGGATGAAGCTCAGGAGTTGTTCAGGGAAATGGGAAACAAGGGTTGCATGCCAGATGATTTTACATTCAATATGATGGTTCAAGGTTTTCTTCGAAACAATGATGTCCAGAGTGCAATTAAATTTCTCAAAGTGATGACTGAAAAGGGGTTTGCCTGCAATGCAGATACCTCATCTAGAATAGTGGATTTGCTTGTGGTAGATGGGCCAAATCGTGAACGTACAGAGATGCTGCGTACCTTTTTCTTGGAGCAGCAAAAGGAAGCTGGGGTGCTTAGTCCTTAGAAGGTACTTTAGTGGTCAGTATGTTGTTACTTCATGCTGTATTAAATATCAATCTTCATCTCTTGCAAACTTCTGTTCAGCATATGGTTCCCCATAAAAGGAAGTGCATTCGATGGCAATGAAGTTTATTTCGTCATTCATACATGCACTATATAGTCTTTTTCTGTTCGAGTTCTTTTCTATTTGTCGTATGGCATACCAAAAGTTAATTCTCAAATGCAAACAGTGTCTTGATTTTTTATTTATTGAACTTGATTGATTCCAGATTCAATTATGATCACATATCGATTTAGTTCATGTTTGTGCAAAATTATTATTCTTTATTCGTGTAGATGAAACTTCCCTCATATTCATACATGGTGCTGTAACTCCTTTACCACAAATCAAATTCTGATTGGTGAGTTCTTACCAAGAAACAGAAATTTATATTTCTCAAGTTGGGTTTTCTTATGTTAATATTGGCATGACTCTCTTGTTCTCTGTTTCTCTAATAGGGTCTCATGTAATTGTATAGCTTTTTAATAACTCCTGACAGTGAGTTTCTCCTTTTAATAACTTCTTTTGCTCATTTCCTTCAGGCCGGCATTGCATATAGGAGTTTGAGTTCAACAAGTCTCTATTAAACATTACTGTTGGTCTCTTGTAACTGGCATAGCATTTAAATAATTTCTGACTGTCCGTTTCTCCTGTTAGGTTTTCTTTTGCTCTTGTGAACCTGTTTATAAAATGCTAGAAAAAAGAAGATGCTACAAATCAAATGAAAGTTATCTTTCCAATAGTCCGGAACAAAAAAAATCGTCCTTACAAGTGTTGGACATATTACTTTTTTCTGCAATATGATGATGCCTATATATGAACTTTCCAGTTTCTCACATCATGTATTTGTTCTTTTTAAGGGTTTGATAGAGCAGGGAAACTGAGGGCAATATCAGGTGGTGGCTGGTATGACAGACTATTGTATACATTTTTATCAGCTTGTGGATTTGGATTTCGCGATGCCGTCATTGTGTAGGTATTGAAACCTCTTTTATGTCATCCGTTCTTAGTAGGAAAATATCAGTTATTGCTGATAATGGCAAGGGAAATTTATTTTATCGTGCTACAAAAATACTACCCATCTATAACAAACTTGTCTGGGCTCATCATTTTGAAATAAGCTACTCAATGCTTTTTGAAATTATCTGTTAGACAATATATCTAGTTAAGAGTTCAATTTCGTTGGTCTTAGAAAGAGAGAAAAATAGAAGTGATTAATGATAAATAATTTCCAACCCTCTACGTATCAAGTGTTGGTTATGCTTAATTCTGAGATTCTGCTGTCCTCTGAACAATGTGGTGACGTGGGTTTTGTTGCAGTTAAGGAAAAATGCTTCTACCGGAACTTATCCCCAAGCTTTCAATGAGCGTAGGGTGTTTTTAGTGCTTTCCGTGGGGATTGTGTGTGCAAGCTCACTAAAATGAGTAGGTTTTTAAAAGGCCATTGGGAGAGATTTTGCCCTCCATCTCGCACAAAGCCTCTAAAGTGGAGATGAGATTTATTAGAAGACGTTGTTGTCAAACAAATACCTATTTGAGATGCTCTTACATTACCACCACCAGTTGCAGTAGCACTATTTATCAATCTTTGGTTCTCTGTTGCAGGTTTTCTCTTCTTGTTGTTGTGATAACCATGTTGTATAATTACTTTAAACAGGTTAATGACGGACTAATGTTATGTGGATTCATTAAACTATATTTAGAAATGTGTCTATTGTGGGTGTTACATTTTCAACGTTTGTTAGTGTAAGGGTATCTTTCTTGTCTCGGCCTTGGTCAAGACGAGTCAACTGGGTTGGCTTTTTGATCTGAGAACCTAAGAGCACCTCCAGTGGAGAGCTTAACCTCAAGCTGAAAAGGTGGAACAATTTGAGGTTGCTGGTTGGGTGTATTCCATGTGTCATTTTAACAAAAAAAAAAAGTTAAAAAGCATTTTTGGGGGAAAATAACAGTATTAATACTATTTGCCTTTGGATATATGTTCAAAATAGACATTTGAGCTACAAACAAGTCTAGGGAGCCAAGCTAGGCGCGCTAGGCCCTGCTCTCTACCCTTCATCATGCTGGAGATGATCATAATTTTGGGTTGAGCTACCATTTTATTTGGCTAGATTCGCCTAGTCCACTGAGCCCATATGCTTTTTTGACAATGGTTTAGGCTAGAGCTTTCTATTGGAGCATGGAGATCTACTCTCAAAGCTCAAACAAAACTCACATTTGGCTTTTAAGCTTGCCCATTGGAGATGCTCTAAACTCAAATAAATTTTCAGAATGGACATTATACTCTAATAGGCTCAACAAAATGAACCATCAAAATCAAAACCACCCCAACCTATTTTATGCTATTATGAGAGTAACATTTAAGTTTCCAAAGTTAAGTAGAGACAAGATCACGCCTGCAATATATGATATGCTTCATTGGGGTCTCACATTTTTTCAATTTACATGGTGAAGATGAATGTTGAGATGAGGTAGTTGCTATTAGTTATGATAAGTTTTAAAAGTCACTCAAAACTAGTTGTTTTAGGGTGTTAGATCCATAGGATCCCTTGTAGACAGTAGTTCTGGCTCAATACTTGAACTCAACAACTCTTATTTCTTTCACTCTATTTATTTATGACAACGACTAAATGACATCACTAATTCTGCTGAAGGATATCACCACCCTACATTTTTTTTGGATCCGCTAAAGGTTACCACTACCCTCACCTTCTCTTCTCTCTTCTCAAAACAACACTACTCCGCTCGCCCCACTATCGCCTCGCCTTGCTATCTCCGACCGCCTGTGGCGGGGGTGGTGTTTGATAGAGAAGAAAAAGAAAATAAGATGAAGAGAGAGGAAAAGAAGAATAAAATAGGAAGAGGAGAAAAAGAAGAAGAAGAGGTGAGGGGGAAGTGGCGGCCTGGTGAGGCCGACTATGGCTGAGTGGTGCTTGATGGAGTAGAGAGAGAAGAAGAAGAAGATGTGAAGGGAGATGTGGTGGTCCGGTGAGGCCGATGGTAGAGGAGAGAGATGGTGGTGGTGGGTGATAGTGGTAAACATGGAGAAGATAGGGAGAGAGGAGAAGAAAAGTGGTTGTGTTTTTTTGATATTTAAATAGGTAATGTCCTTTAGCAAGTGGTGGTGTCATTTAGAAACTAGAACAATAATAATCTTCTACAGCAGAATTGGCGGTGTCATTTAGTCTCGCTGCCCTTATTTATTTCTATTTTTAAATCATTGCAGGTCGATGTAATTCTGTCACTCTCTTTTGTTCTTCCGTCTAAAAGCACAAGTGACATCTAGCAACTCACTGTAGGTTGGACGATGGCGATATTGAGAAGAGGAAGAACAGCAGCAGCTGCAGCTGTGTCTGTGTTTGCTCCACAACACCCAAAGGTCACTTTTTCCTCTTCCTCACTTTATCTTTACTCTATATTTCGGTTCAAAACAAGTGTTAATGAGAAGCAAAAACCACACCCATTGGTATTATCTGTGAGAGATCGGTGTAAATCTGGAACTCTTGGCCTTGAAGAGGCTCTGGGTTTGTTCCATCACCTCCTAAAACTACAACCCATTCACAACATTGTGCCTTTCAACCAACTATTAGGAGCCATTGTTAAGATGAAACACTACAACAATGTCTTCCCTTTGTTCACTTTGATGGAATCCACAGGAATCCAACCCGATATTTGCACCCTTGACACACTCATTAACTGTTACTGCCGTTTGGGTAGACTCGATTTTGGTTTCGCTGTTCTAGGACACATTTTCAAATGTGGGATGAATCCAACTCGAATAACATTCAGCTTTTTTCTCAAGAGGTTCTGTATGGATGATAAAGTAGACCAGGCCATTGATTTGTTTGAAAACTTAAGAAATACGGGTACCCGAGCGATGAAGTTACTTACGGTATAATTATTGACAAGCTTTGCAAGGATAAACGGGTGAAAGAGGCAGTGAATTTATCCCGAGAGATGATTCGGAGGGGAATTCCACTGAATGTTGTTACCTGCAATTCGTTGATTCATGGCCTATTTATTTCAGGTCAAGGGAAAGAAGCATTATCACTATTCAATGAAATGGTGGATTGTGGAATCTCACCGGACGTGCACACATATACAATTTTAGTGGATGCTATTTGCAAAGAAGGGATGGTTGAAGAAGCGCAGCAGCTATTTAACCTCATGGTTCAAAAGGGGGAACAGCCTAACATAATCACATACAATGCTTTGATGGATGGATATTGTTTGCGAGGCCAACTGAAAAAAGCAGTAAACGTTTTTAATTCAATGGTCAACAATGGCCACGAACCTGATACTTTTAGCTATAACATTTTGATAAATGGCTATTGCAAAGCTCGTCGACTAAATAAAGCCATGCTATTACTTCAAGAAATGTGTACCAAAGGATTAAATCCCGACACTTTCACCTACAATACCCTCATAGATGGGCAATGCAAAGTTGGGAATATTCTGGATGCACAAGATCTTTTCAAAGTTATGCAAGTTCAAGGGAAAGCTATAGATATCATTACTTTTAACTCATTATTGCGTGGGTTATGCAACAATGACTGCTTTACTGAAGCCATGAAGTTGTTTGGAGAGATGGAAAGCAAGGGAATAAAAGCTGATAATGCAACCTACTGTATTCTCATTCATTATATGTGCAGAAAAGGGAAAATAAATGAGGCAAGAAAAATCATGTATAGCCTTTCTAAGAAAGGATTGCAACCTAATGTTATCACATACAACATGATGATATACGGCTTTTGTAAAGAAGGAATGTTGGATGAAGCTCAAGAGTTGTTCAGAGAAATGGGAAAGAAGGGTTGCCTGCCAGATGATTTTACATTCAATATAATGGTTCAAGGTTTTCTTCGAAACAATGATGTCCAGAGTGCAATTAAACTTTTCAAAGTGATGACTGAAAGGGGGTTTGCCTGCAATGCCGAGACGTCATCTAGAATAGTGGATTTGCTTGTGGTAGATGGGCCAAATCATGAATGTACAGAGATGCTGCGAACCTTTTTCTTGGAGGAACAAAAGGAAGTTGGGGTGCTTAATCCTTAGAAGGTACTTTAGTTATAAATGTTGTGGCCAGTACGTTGTTGCTTCATGCTGTATTAATCTTCATCTCTTGCAAACTTCTGTCCATTATACGATTCCCCATAAAAGGAAGTGCATTTGATGGCAGTGAAGTTGATTTCTTCCTTTATAGATTCACTATATATTCTTTTTCTGTTCGAATTCTTTTCTATGTATTGTACGCCATCCCAAAAGTTAATTGTCAAATGCAAACGGGAGTGATGTTTTTAGTGTCTTGATTTTTTTTTTATTGAACATGATTGATTCAAGATTCAAGTATGTTAACATATTGATTTAGTTCATGTTTGTGTAAAATTATTATTCTTTTTTCGTGCAGATGAAACTTCCTCAGATTCATACATGGTGCCATAACTCCTATACAACAAATAAAATTCTGATTGGTGAGTTCTTACCAAGAACACAGAAATT
This sequence comes from Berberis thunbergii, assembly GCA_003290165.1. Classification (NCBI taxonomy): domain Eukaryota; kingdom Viridiplantae; phylum Streptophyta; class Magnoliopsida; order Ranunculales; family Berberidaceae; genus Berberis; species Berberis thunbergii. The sequence goes on along the minus strand of QNQO01000909.1, from coordinate 298,685 downwards.
TATATTTTTCAAGTTGGGCTTTATTATGTTAATATTGCCATATTGGCATGATTTTCTTGATCTGTCTCTCTAATAGGGTCTCATGTAAATGGCATAGGTTTTAAATAATTCCCAACTGTCAGTTTCTCCTTTTAATAACTTCTTTTGCTCCTTTCCTTCTGGCTGGCATTGCATATAGGAGTTTATGGAATGCAAGGTCAATATTCAGTGATAATGTAAGTTGAGTTAAACAAGTTTCTCTATATTAAGCATTCCTGATGGTCTCTTTTAACTGGCATAGCGTTTAAATAATTTCCGACAGTCTGTTTCTTCTGTTAATAACTGTTAGGTTTTCTTTTGCTCTTTTTCTTCTGGCCAGCCTTGCATATGGGAATTTATAGATTGCAAACTCAACATTCAGTGACAATGTCAGCTTGAGAGCTAATAATTACTAACCCTATACGTATCAAGTGTTGATTATGCTTAATTCTGATATTGACGTTGGTTTTGTTGCAGTTACTCAAGGAAATAAGCTTCTACCAGAACTCATCGCCAAGCTTTTAAACCGTTTATGTCAACCGTTGCTCAATCACATGATTTTATCATTGGAGTGTCTTCAACACCACAACAGTGGTCCTCAATTCACCATTGGTCATTTTACATGTAAAAAATCAACAAGAAAATATTTGGACACATCAATTTGGCGCTATCTATAAGAAACATTTAAGTTTTCAGTAAAACAAAACATAAGCTATATTGATTCAGCAAAGTCTCGAGACATGGTTATCAGCACCAGATCTCGAGCTATCAGTAACATTTTTCTTAAAACTGTTCAATCTATTATTTGTGTCTGAAAAGAGGACCCGGGAGGAGGGGGGGGGGGGGGCTCCCGCGCACAAATGGCAGCCGTTGGATCCCAATGAACGGTCCAGATCTATAGACTTTAAACTTTTTTATTTCGCAATTTTTTATTGTTGAATTGTACTTTAAGCTTTTTTTTTATTAAGCCCCCCGGGTCCCACTTCTTCCTCTTGGTCTGTTCCAGCGCACATCTCTCATTATTCCTCTCCCAACGAACAGTGTGAAAGAGAGAAAGAGAGACGGATCGAGCGAAGAAGAACAGTGAGAGAGAAGAAAAATGTCGTTGAAGGGATGCATTGCGACCGATCTACATAAAACCCTAACTTAGTCCTGATCCATTTCAGTCCAAATCGGCGCTTCTTCGACGCCAACTCGTCGTGGGGTCTCTTCAATCTCTTGTTGTTCTTCTTCATGGGCTACAATTGCGAATCTCTCAGTCTCCAATACAGTGGAGGCCGACAAGACCCAATCGAAAATGGGGTCGATGAGTTTGGCAGATCGGCTGAGACTCAGGAGCTTGACTGAAGATGGGCTATCTTTCAAAGAGAATTTCATCGTCAAATGTTATGAAGTGGGTGTCAACAAGACTGCCACTGTCGAAACCATTGCCAATCTCATGCAGGTGACAGCCACAGAGAAATCCTCCTCCACGTTCTGTTCTTCACGCAGGCAGCCATAGAGAGATCCTCTTCCACGCTTTGTTCTTTACGCCTCTTATCTGTTTCCTCTTCAAGTCGTCTTACCTCATCACCGCCACCGCATCCACCATCATCACTAGTGATTTCAGACAACATATTCAACAATTGATGGAGATTTAATTGGAGGAAGCCAAGATTGTGGTGGTGAACGGTGATATGGAAGAGGAGGTGGAGACAGTGGCGAAGTCGACGATGACGATGAACAGAAATGTGTTGAAGAGATCTCTCATCCCCCTCATTCTCCAACCCTAAGTCTAATGAAGATTCTCATGCTCAACATAATTGGGTTATTTGCAATTCAACAACCACAACTATGGTGTCTGATTCTCCTCCCCTTTCATTTAATTTTGTATTTAAAATTTGATTTCAGGATGGGAAACCCTTCTTACAATGAAATTTAGGAACTATGTACATGTCAAATCCAATTCTATCGTTTGTAGTTGTGAACTTGATAGTGGGTTGATTTTTGTTTGATTATCTGTGATTGCGATTGTGTGTTTATTCTGTGGCTGTGATGGTGGGTTCTTTCTCTTCACTTTCTTTATCTTCTGAATGTGGCATTTTGAAGAAATTCACAGGGAGGGAGGGGTTCTGGCGGTGGGTGGTGGTGAATCACTGACGACCACCCCTCCGTCTCCCTCGTCTCCCTGTCTGTGCCTCTGTATCGCAGGGAGAGATGAAGAAGAATAATGAGGAAGAATGGGAGGATTGGGAGAGGAAGAATGAGAAATGTGCGCTGGAACAGACCAAGAGAAAGAAGTGGGACCCTGGGGGCTCAATAAAAAAAAGAAGCTTAAAGTACAATTCAGCAATAAAAAAATTGTGAAATAAAAAAGTTTAAAGTCTATAGATCTGGACCGTTCATTGGGATCCGACGACTGCCATTTGTGCGCAAGAGCTCCTCCTGCCCTTTGTGCGCAGGAACCCCCCGGGTCCCTCAAAATACATTCTTCTCGAATCTAATTTGAGATTGCACCTCGACTCAGGTAGTAATAAAAGTCTTGAAACTTCTTCGTGTTTGTGCAATGGTAACAAGTTCCCAATTTCTATAACTTTGACCACTCTCATAGGTTGGATGATGGCGATGTTGAGAAGAGGAAGAATAGCAGCAACCATGTTTGTGATTGGTCTTCAACGCCCAAAGGTCACTTCTCCTTCTTCGTCTTCTCTTTATCTTTACTTTATATTTCGTCATAAAACAACTACTAATAAGAAGCAACAAAGTTATCATTCACTTGTTCTTTCATATGTGAGAAATGGGTGCAAAGCTAAAAAGTAATTTTGGGCAACAATAACAGTATTAATATTATTTGCCTTTGGATATATGATCAAAATAGATATTTGAGCTACAAACAAGTCTAGGGAGCCAGGCTAGGCGCGCTAGCCCTAGCTCTCTACCCTTCATCATCTTGGAGATGATCATAATTTTGAGTTGAGCTACTATTTTCTTTGGCTAGCTTCGCCTAGGCTAAAAGCTCAAACCTGGGTTTGAGCTTTCTATTGGAGCATGGAGATCTACTCTCAAAGCTCAAACAAAACTCACATTTGGCTTTTAAGCTTTCCCATTGGAGATGCTCTAAGCTCAAATAAATTTTCAGAATGGACATTATACTCTAATAGGCTCAACAAAATGAACCATCAAAATCAAAACCACCCTAACCTATTGAGGCTATTATGAGAGTAACATTTAAGTTTCCAAAGTTAAGTAGAGACAAGATCACGCCTGCAATATATGATATGCTTCATTGGGGTCTCACATTTTTTCAATTTACATGGTGAAGATGAATGTTGAGATGAGGTAGTTGCTATTAGTTATGATAAGTTTTAAAAGCCACTCAAAACTAGTTGTTTTAGGGTGTTAGATCCATAGGATCCCTTGTAGACAGTAGTTCTGGCTTAATACTTGAACTCAACAACTCTTATTTCTTTCACTCTATTTATTTATGACAACGACTAAATGACATCACTAATTCTGCTGAAGGATATCATCACCCTACATTTTTTTATCTACTTTTTTTTGGATCTGCTAAAGGTTACCACTACCCTCACATTTTTTTCTCTCTTCTCAAAACAACACTACTCCGCTCGCCCCACTATCGCCTCGCTATCTCCGACCGACGGTGGCGGGGGTGGTGTTTGATAGAGAAGAGAAAGAAAACAAGATGAAGAGAGGAAAAGAAGAATAAAATAGGAGGAGGAGAAAAGAAGAAGAAGAGGTGAGGGGGAAGTGGCGGCCTGGTGAGGCCGACTATGACGGAGTGGTGCTTGATGGAGTAGAGAGAGAAGAAGAAGAAGACGTGAAGGGAGAGGTGGTGGTCTAATGAGGCCGATGGTGGAGGAGAGAGGTGGCGGTGGTGGGTGATAGTGGTGTTTGATGGAGAAGAGAGGGAGAGATGAGAAGAAAAGTGGTTGTGTTTTTTTGTTGTTTAAATTGGGAGTAAGGCTAGATGGCGAGGAAATGAGCGAGGAAACCAGCAAGGGGAGTGAGGTGGAGGGAGGGGAACCATTCCCTCCCCTCGGGATGCGCACGTTGAATTTTCTTGCATGCATCCCGAGGGGAGGGAATGGTTCCCCTCCCTCCACCTCACTCCCCTCGCTGGTTTCCTCGCTCATTTCCTCGACATTTAGAATTCCCCTTAAATTGGTAATGTCATTTAATAGGTGGCGGTGTCCTTTAAAAAGTATGACAATGATAATCTTCTACCGCAGAATTGGTGGTGTCATTTAGTCTCGATGCCCTTATTTATTTCTATTTTTAAACCATTGCAGGTCGATGTAGTTCTGTCACTCTCTTTTATTCTTCCGTCTAAAAGCACAAGTGAAATCTAGCAACTCACTGTAGGTCGGACGATGGCGATATTGAGAAGAGGAAGAACAGCAGCAGCAGCTGTGTCTGTGTTTGCTCCACAACACCCAAAGGTCACTTTTTCCTCTTCCTCACTTTATCTTTACTCTATATTTCGGTTCAAAAAAAGTGTTAATGAGAAGCAAAAACCACACCCATTGGCATTATCTGTGAGAGATCGGTGTAAATCTGGAACTCTTGGCCTTGAAGAGGCTCTGGGTTTGTTCCATCACCTCCTAAAACTACAACCCATTCACAATATTGTGCCTTTCAACCAACTATTAGGAGCCATTGTTAAGATGAAACACTACAACAATGTCTTCCCTTTGTTCACTTTGATGGAATCCACAGGAATCCAACCCGATATTTGGACCCTTGACACACTCATTAACTGTTACTGCCGTTTAGGTAGACTCGATTTTGGTTTCGCTGTTCTAGGACACATTTTCAAATGTGGGATGAATCCAACTCAAATAACATTCAGCTTTTTTCTCAAGGGGTTCTGTATGGATGATAAAGTAGACCAGGCCATTGATTTGTTTGAAAAACTTAAGAAATACGGGTACCCGAGCGATGAAGTTACTTACGGTATAATTATTGACAAGCTTTGCAAGGATAAACGGGTGAAAGAGGCAGTGAATTTATCCCAAGAGATGATTCGGAGGGGAATTCTACTGAATGTTGTTATCTGCAATTTGTTGATTCATGGCCTATTTATTTCAGGTCAAGGGAAAGAAGCATTATCACTATTCAATGAAATGGTGGATTGTGGAATCTCACTGGACGTGCACACATATACGATTTTAGTGGATGCTATTTGCAAAGAAGGGATGGTTGAAGAAGCGCAGCAGCTATTTAACCTCATGGTTCAAAAGGGGGAACAGCCTAACGTAATCACATACAATGCTTTGATGGATGGATATTGTTTGCGAGGCCAAATGAAAAAAGCAGTAAATGTTTTTTATTCAATGGTCAACAATGGCCACGAACCTGATGCTTTTAGCTATAACATTTTGATAAATGGCTATTGCAAAGCTCGTCGACTAAATAAAGCCATGCTATTACTTCAAGAAATGTGTAGCAAAGGATTAAATCCCGACACTTTCACCTACAATACCCTTATAGATGGTCAATGCAAAGTTGGGAATATTTTGGATGCACAAAATCTTTTCAAAGTAATGCAAGCTCAAGGGAAAACTCCAAATATTGTTACTTTTAGCTCATTATTGCATGGGTTTTGCAACAATGACTGCTTTATTGAGGCGATGGAGTTGCTTAACGAGATGGAAAGCAAGGGAATAAAAGCTCATAATTCAACTTACAGCATTCTCATTCACTATATGTGCAAAAAAGGGAACACAAACGAGGCAAGAAAACTCATGGACAGTCTTTCTACGAAAGGATTGCAACCGGATGTTATAACATACACCACAATGATAAATGGTTTTTGTAAAGCAGGAATGTTGGAAGAAGCTCAAGATTTGTTCGTGGAAATAGAAAAGAAGGGTTGTCAGCCAGATGATGTTACATTCAATATAATGGTTCGGGGATTTCTTCGAAACGGTGATACTCAGAATGCAATCAAATTTCTCAAGGTGATGTGTGAAAGGGCTCTTGTTGCCGATTCAGAAACCTCGTCTGTAATAGTAGATATGCTTGCAGCAGATGGGTCGGATCGAGAATGTACAGAAATGCTTCGTACTTTTTTCTTGGAAGGGCAAAAGGAAGGCGAAGTGCTTAGTACTTAGAAGGTACTTATCTTTAGTTCTGAATGTTGTGTCCAATATATTGTTACTTCACGCCTCACTAAATTTCAGTTTTCATTTTGTGCAAATTTCTGTGGAATACATGATTCCCTATAAAGGAAGTCTATTCAATAGCAATGAAGCGGATTTCTTTGTTTATACATACGATATATAGCCATTGTTTATATATAACAATGACACCGACATGGGTTGTGGTGTGACACAAATACGAGTTGTCGGACACATCGGCCAAAAAAAAACATAATATGGAACACATTGGGGGCAACCTGTTCATTTTAGTATTATTTAATTTCGCAGCAGTAAGCTTTGTATTGTTAGTCGTATTCTTTCAGTTCTTGGTGAATATTGCTTCACATGTATTACTAACTTGTCATAATATGCTCGTAACCAAGAATGCATGGACATAGACATGACACGCTGACTCAACAATATTCCAGAAACTAGGACTCGGGAACACGTCAACACGTCATACTGTTATTTTTAGTAAGTCATATAAGCATAAACAATAATCTAGTAAAGTGTCTTCCTAAAATGTCTTCATCTTTGTTGCAAGTAGAAAAAAATAAGAAGAATAAAAAACATAAAGAAGAAGATGACACTCTGTTGTAAGAAAAAAAAACGAAGTTGAGAAAAAATATAGTAAAGAAGTATACAGCTTAACAAAGAAAAAATGACACTATGCATGCCCAAGAAGAAGATGACACTCTGTTGTAAGAAAAAAAACAAAGTTGATAATTTTTTGATGCGAGATATGGAACGTGCATAGACCGCAGAGCTAATTGATTTTGTTTTCTTTGATATACGGCTTTAGCATTTTCAATATGTTAATCTGTGTTTCTACCTCAGGTTAGCATGCCGATTTTGTGTCTCATTGACCTCTAGCTCATATTAACAAAATGTTAAAGAGTTTCTCAGCTTTATTTTATTTGGAACCTATGATCTCTGGCTTATTCTTTTTGCCTCATGCATCGTGATGGAGACATGATGACACCCTGATATTTCATGAACAATGATAGGACATTCGTATTGCATGAACACTCATTAACAAATAATGTTTGTATTGTAACAAACATATCTTCATATTTCAATTTTATTTGTGAAATTTTGAAATCTTTCATATTCTTTGATGCTTTCTCACTTCGTGAACACTTTTTCAGAGTTAATATGTTTGAGTTCTGGTGGTTGCTTTGGGAAGAAAGCTAATGAGAACCGAGGAATAAGAGGAAATGATATGCTCTCAAGATTAAATCTTCACAAAGTGTCCTAATCAGGTAAATTTTCTTCACACTCTTTTATGATAGGGCAAAACAGATTACAGAAAGTGCGAACTGAACTGGAACAGGTAGCACAGTGGAGAGAGAAGAAAACTTATGAATGTTATCCTATGGTAGAAACCCATCCCAATTATACATAAGAAGTATCCTTAACCTGTTTTAATGATGTGCCACATTTTTGAAAATTCTCCTTTATGGACAATATCATGTGCTGCTTCAGCTTGTTTTTCTCCTCGAAGATGCACAATCAAAACCCTTTCCATCCAAATGACCCACATGATAGACTGGGGAATCTTGAACCATAACCTTGAGTAAATCACAATGCAAAGGTAAATGGTCAATAAATCCTCATATTTGTTGCAAAGAATACAGTGATTTGGAATGTCCAAACCCCTGAAGATTGTCGACAGTCAATATTCTCCCATGGACGACTGTCCAAAGGAATGTGAAGACATCAAACAACCCAGTCCAATTTGCAAACATGAAGAATTTAATTGTCTTGTGATCTCGTCTTTCTTCTACATTTTTTTGTACGACTAAATACTGACTCGGCTTTAGGTGGTCTGGCAGGGGAAATTGGAAAACCTGTATACGTCAAACTAGAGCTCTTTGATTTGATGATTTGAATCGAGGCTGATTCAAAATGAAAATCTCTATCTCATTTCTCTTGCATGTCATCTATTCCAGCGTCAAGAAGATATCAAGTTGGGGAGAAATTTTGCCAATGTGGCCATGACAACGAGTTGATGATTGTTCTTACTTTGCACTTGCCTGGACTAGGTGGGGGTTTGTGCATGTGTTGCAGCTCATGTTTGCGTTGCATGTATGTTTTAACCCGATATGGTATTCTGTAAGCGGCTTTCTTTCACTCACAGAGTGAACATGTTTATCAGTTATGAGAGATATACATACATAAGAAACATACACAAGAACGATGAGCTCCTCTTAGATGAGATGGCAGAGACAACAGTCTGAAGGTTCACCGCCCAAAAACATGGAAAAGTGGAACCTGCTCTTGCTTTGTGCGCGAGGGATCATGCTGAGTTTTGCTTACCCTGTATAAAACTTTGACAAATCAATTTTATTTGAATAACTGATGCATGGTCTCAATCACGGGATTTATAATTCATTGATGCAATACATCACTGGCTAATACAACAATTGTACCAGATGTGCAGATGCCCGCTTGGCACTTGTTTACTTACAGTCGGAAACCTTGCACATAAAACTCAAACTTGTAGAACTACAACTACGAACCCTTTATTAACAAATTACTAAAGCATGATCAACAGTCATCCACAAATACTATGGGCCCTGAATGGTTCTATTCTCTTCATGGAACCATGGCAGGATATGTTATCAGTTCTCCTTGATACCAGAAACTATGGAATTCATGGAACAAGTATGGTCTGAAACTAAATTAAGTTTAATGAGCCTCCATGAAAGAAACTTCAACATGGTGTCATTTACATCAGCAGTAAATTGTCAAAATCTGTCTGTCAACGAGTAGTTTATCTATCTCTGCATACCCTTGTACAGCATCACTGTGACATACTTGGCACGAAACCGGTTGGTTGAACTGAATCCCATAACAGCTGAATTATCCTTTCCTTTCTGCACAAAGACATGGTTAAGTACCACATGCTGGGGTCTTGTTAAAGACTGGTTGTCCACGGAGGTTGATGATGTGTTGAGCAGTGTCATTTGTAGGTGGGATGGGACCATTGGTGGTTCCTTCGCGTAATCCTCTGAACCAAGGTTTGCGTTGTTATAGCTTGACTCAGGTGATTGAGGTGGTTCGAAACCAGAAACACTTTCCAGGTCCTCAGGAACATAATCCTGCAGCACAAATCAATCAAGATTAGTTTGTAAACTGTAGTGTAGCTGGTTGGGTCCTCCTCAAGTCATGTGCAATATTTGGTAGTAAGCATATTTTTAATGAAGGTCAAGAGAAGTCTAGTACCGGCATGAAATAATGGACGAAAAGACGAAGCTAATAAGGATTATTGATGAAGTATGTGAATATAAAATACAAATACTTTAGGAACATTTGGTCATTGCCAATGATTCTAAAGATAAAAACATAAAATAAATTCAGTTATCGCAGGGACAAATCATCAACACCAATAATATATGCTACGAATCTATAACATACACCAGGTATAATACTATATGAAGGCTGATGGTACCAATCACTATCTGGAGAACTCAAAGGGCTAGGGCTAGGGGGGGCACATGGGAGCAGAGTGAACTTGTCAGTGTACCTCAATCTTGAAGGAGCCTTTTTATGAATACTTGGGGGGAAATATAAATATATCATTATCAGAAGCCATACTATGTGTAATTGTCCTGTTCTCATACTTGAGAGAACAGTGCCATTGGTGTGAGTCTATGGATGTACCTCAATCTAGAGGGATTTTGGTTGTCGCTTTTCATTTCATTGCTGTTGGATGGCTTTGGTGCCAGTGGTGTGAATCTATGGACGTACCTCAATCAAGCTTAGATTGGTCATAGGGGTGAGACTTAAGATCGTGTTCAAGCTAAGAAGAGGACTTTGAACATTGTCTAAACAAGGGAAACTGCATAGTTGTTGACTGATACAAACGAGAAAATTTTGGACTTCAAACTGTCTAAACAAGATCAACTACATGCGTTTTGACTGATACAAACAAGAGAAATCTGAGAACATCATGATCATCCATATTATAACTGGGAAGAATTTCAAGATCTTTCGGTTTCAGATAGTTGCATACGTTAAAATGGATGCTTAGCAACAAAATATAGAATACAACAGAGTCAGCAATTGGATACAAAAACAAAAGTTCAATTTAAGATAAGGTATGTTTAATATGGATTACAGTAATTAAACTATTGACGCATATACAAAACAATAATACAATGAAAATGAATTTTATCACTATTCAACTGCATACTTGAGTAATGTAGAAATCTATCTGTTTTATCAATTTTTTGAACCTTCAATACAACAAAATCATGACAACGCATGTCAAAATTTTCTAATTCGTCTTCTCTACCTTGAGAGTTGTTCAAGGCTTTGGCCGGGTTAATATAGGTTACGTTATGTAGAAACCACCAAAAGCTATATGTTTACTTGTTGAAAAGAAAATGAATATTTATATGGAACGTACGTGAGAAAAGGTTTATGGAACAACCTTGTAATCATGCAGATGAGAAATACTTTAGAATATTTTGTTTTAACTATCATAATTGAGACCATAAAGCATGTTCTTAAAGTAAACTTTTAATAATAGGAGAGTATCAAAGGTTTCTTGAACGACCCTCGTAGTCAAGTATTAAATGAGAATAATACGGGAGATCGCTACAACTAAATGGACAATCTTAGAGGCTTAGATAATGCAATGGGATTTGATGGACTCAGCAAGGTTCAGTAATGAATGGAGCTTGCATGTCTCCGTTATACCCAGGCAGGTATTGATTGCCATGTAATATCGTTTTTGCAATCCTATAAAGCTAGAAAGCCTAAAATGAAACCGATAAATATCTCTGAGGGGAAGAAATTGTAAGGTAGTTAAAGCATGGCAAATCAATGGGTCTATTTGAAGCCTAAGCTTTAGGGGTAAGTAAGTAAAACTTCCCCCTTTGTCTCATATCAGTTGCTTGGCCTTGAGCATAGCAGTTTTTGTGCAGCTCAGGTCTTCCCTGATTAAGGTTTTCCGGGTAAATTCATGCATTAATTTTGTTTGATTTTTTTTTTTTTTTTTTTTTGAAACTTTGGATGACGAAATGACAATGACACAGACATTATATTATAGCCAGGAGAGGAATGAACATTGGGAGTAATGTTTGGAGGGTAGAGATGCATCATCGCCAATGAGAAATTAGCCAAAGACCCCTAAGAAAAGCGAGCGTGGTGACCAGCTGGGTAAATTATCCTTGCACGGGCAGCCAAGAACAACCCAGGAACTTAGACGTGTCATAAAACACATAGGGTTATGTTGAGGGAACCTTAATGAGTTTGGGATCACATGCAATGTGGCTTTAATATAAAGCTATTCAAAACCATCTATACTTCCAATACATCGTTTACTAAAATCCAACAACTACGTAGATAGTTATGACAATTTTCATTTTGAGAAAAAATAAAACATGATACTTTCTCTCTCCGCCACATATACATTCCACACACTCATTTTTAGTTTTATGTTCTTTTCTTTTGGCCTTCTACATGTTTCACATTTACAAACATGTCATTATAGATAATGAATCTCAACCCTCAACAACTTTCCCAACTTTCAATCCTAGCCATCTTTTATCTCCAAATTCTTATAAATAGTGAATCACCAAGCTTTTATATATATTTTTTCAAAGATAAAAAAACACTTTAGTCTTAATGTTGCATCTCAAGGTTATGGGTTGGAGCACCCCTATCCCTCAAGAATGCAAAAGTATACAAAATATGAATGCATACACACTATACACAAAGAGAGGGCGCGACTCCATGTAAGATGCACTCAAGCAGGACAAATTTGTTGAAAACACCTTGAACAACAATGATGAGTGGAGATTTGTTTCTTCTAACATGCAGTCTTTCTCCACATGAAGAATGCAATCTTGAGACGAATAATTGCTGTCCAAACAAGCTTATTGGATGAGTATGAGAATTCATGACCATGTTAGGTTCCAATAACATGGAGGGAAAAGATTTAACAGAGAAGACACCATTGCATCCCGTTTCCAAGGACATCCATCATCCTGCTGAGTTTCATAGTCAGCCTCGTAGACTCCTCCGACCCCCACAAGGCCTGCCTAAAGTGAAGTTCCACCCAGGTAGATTTCCCACTACATTACCAAACACGAATATATATTTGAATCTTCTAGATGGCAAAGTGTACATATTACGAAATGTTAAGGAGTTTGGATGTGTAAGGTTCTTGTTTTGGATTTTCATATAATTGACAGGAATTGGCCACATTTACTTCTGTTTTTAATCACTTCCTGTGAAAATTTACAACATATTTGATTTTCCATGCGGTCTAATCGAGGTATGCCAAAGTTGGAAATGTGCATTTCATAATGGAGCGGTAGAATTGTACCCTTATGTCAAATGTTGGAACAGACCAAAGAGTGTTCAATGGGACGAGCGTAAAAGAACAAAAGATTTGTAGGGAGGTGGGAATGCAAAAGCAAAGCTTAGAGACAAAATATTTCTAGCTGATTAGGATAAGAGAGGTATGTACCATCTAATCTCATGTTATCATGATCTGCCATTAATGAATAAAGTTTAAACTTTACAAAAAAGAATGGTGTTTTACTATTCATTGCTAACTGGGACAAACATCAAATGAGAATTGGAGATAAAAGAGGGCCAGGATTGAAAGTTGAGAAGATGCTGAGGGTTAAGATTCATTCTCCTCTACAATGGCATGTTTGTAAATATAAAACATGTAGAAGGGTAAAAATGAAAAAATTTGTGAAAAAGTTAATGGAATGTACATGTGGCGGAGTGAGAATTTATTGTGTTTTCCTTTTTTTCAAAATGAAACCTATCATAACTATTACGTAGTTGTCGGATTTTGATAAAACTTGGTATCATTGAAATGCAATTTTGAAGATCTTTCCAACAAAACCAATTATCAATACAAACACTTATCATTTCAAAATATATATTTTATTTTATGTAAGTATTTTTTAAGATTTTCATCCTTAAGTATAATATTTTTCAAAGAAATTGACAAATATTTTATAAAACATTGAAACAAATACTCCAAACAGTCAATCGATTCTAATTTTAACCGAGTTTGACTCTAAAAAAAATTAGTATTCTAAAATATTATATTTTTATGAAACTGATTGAGGGCAATGGTGAGGATGGTGATGTAGGTGTCCAATGTATGATAATTAACAGTAAAAATAAATAAACATATGTGGAGTGTCAACGACACAGGTAATATGCTAATACATAATAAATTGAAAATATTGTAGAACCCAGACAAAATGAAAAGAGAAGGGTGGAAGACACATTACCTGCAAGTCCAAAATGTTGTAAGCATTTCCCATGTCATCTTGAACCCAAGGTAAATCAGGTGCATACCTCCTCTCTCCATCAACAATAAACCTATACTGGTAAACACCTGATGGGAGCACCTTCATTATGATGTAGTCTTTGCCTGATCTCTGTAAAGGCTTCCTGGAAAAATAAATTTACATTAGAGTTCCAAGACAATATGTACATCCCCCCCTCCCCCCCCCCCCCCCCCCCCACCCCAAAAAAAAAAAAAAATATATATATATATATATATATAAATGATAATCCAATAATTTCTGCATACTTTATCCAGTTATCCCATGATCCTTCCACAGCCACTTCCTTGCCACCATAGCTCCATGTGATCATTGTCGGTATCCTTTCTTCACAGTACATGTCAGTATCGTTAGCATTTTGCATCCATGTTATGTGCATCTCATCAGGTCTTTGCAGTGGAGCCATTGGGACCTGAATATCAAGAACATGGGTTTCTGTTGACTTGAAAATAAGCCAGAATAATAGGCCAAGAGATCGTAAATAACAAATCAAGCATCCATATTAATCATCTAAATATGTCCTCAATTTTAATCACAATTCACAAGCCTTGACAACTTAACTAGTTTTTAGTGCTCCATTCAACTAATTTGAATTTCCATGGGAGTGATCACAAGCATGCTACTCATCATCTAAAATTTATATAATAAGGTAGAATGAGTTTAGAAGAGTAGTTGGAATATGAGTAACCTCACCTCGGTAGGCAAAAGGGTTTGCAAGAGACCCCCCTCCACCCAACTTACACCATAGCATACCTCGTAAACTCCGTTAATTGTCGCACACCACCTAACCATCCAAAAAAATTGTTGATCTAATTTATCTCGATCTTAATTGTTCCGACACCCTGAAATTTACTCAATTCTCATCACTCCCAACATCTTCATCTCACCCAATCTAGCAAAGTGCCTCTTGACCACCAACCACTATATAATCTACGACATATATTTAACAAGATAACTGAAACAAAACCGAACATGATGCGTTTCTTCCAATCCTCACCCAAAAGAGAGTATCATGCTCAAAAAATTCGATCACATTGACTTCATTTAAACATTTTCTCAAACACAGCTAATACAAATACGATTCCTATACTCTTCTCAACATATTTGCTTCAAGAAAAAACCTCTCATAAATCCAAAATCAAATAACCCATTAATCTAAACATCAAGAATAGAAGAACAAGTAACTTATACTGACCTGAGGAGTGAACATCAAAGGTGACTGTGCTGCAACAGGGCTCTGTAGAGGATATTGACCCATCAAATCTGCAGGCCCTCCATCCTCATAATAGCTAATGGGGTCTATCGAATTGGGAGATTCCTCCATGGATTGCCCATTGAACTGACCTTCCTCAACCTCAACTTCAGATGCTGTGTTGCTCATCCCATCTTCCTTCCCACTAACATTACCCATTAGTGAACAAGAAAAAAAGAAAGAATAGAACAAGGGAACCCCACTAAGTTATGGGACCTCAAAGACACTCCAAAGTCCAAACCACTAAAAATCACAACTTGCTACTCAATTAAGAAACCCCATCATTTATTTCTCTCTAGATTTTCTTATCTGACAAAAACTCAATTTTGGTTGGTTTTTTTTTTTTTTTATAGATAAATAAGTTTTCAAAATAAAAGATTTGGTGTGGGTTGGTTTTATGTTGTTGGCATAGTTGATAAAGGCACCCCAGATTGCCACAAACGCGAGCACGACAACATATTGACCAAGCCGAATTTGGATTATACAACGACCTTGATTACTTTATAACAATCGTAAATCGAGTCTCATAGTAAGACCTTTGATTTTCCGAACCGATATCAACTATATAACAATAGTGAAATCGAGAGATAAACTTATTGTTTTGTTAACTTTTTGTGAAGGGCGAGCAAGGTTATTTTTTGGGTCTCAGATTCATTAATTGCCTTTTGCAAGGTTGAAAACCCTAGAATTGCCTAGGTTGAAAACCCTCGACTTGTGACATCATTTGTCATAAGTTTTACTAACCAAACTAGCACCCATTGGCAAATTGAATATCCAAACTGACCCTACCTAGAATCAGAAAAAGAAAGACAATGGCTTATACACTGGGTCAGTTTGAATAATTGAGAGTATGTTGAAGAGTTTTATGACAAGTCTGCAAAAATAGTGAATTCTTAAGGATAGGCGTGGTCTAGTTAACCGATGGTCTTATTACGGGAGTACTTGGCGAACGAGCCTGCCTATAATTGGAAAAATAATGATATGTGGATTTTGCACTGATTCGGCTCGAGAAACTGAGTGCCCTGTTGTTACTATCGGTTTTCAAATTAACTGAGACTGAGCACATTTTCCATCATGTTTGAACCAATAGTAAAAAGATCAATAGGGAGATCACAATCTAAGTAACTGCAAGTCTGCAACGACTAATTTATACAGTTGCCTTGAATTTCAGTAATTACGATTTAAGAAAAAAGTAAGCACTAGCCAACTTCAAATTTACATGTCCAGAAAGAAGTAAGGAAGACGACCTTATGACACTATTGCAAACTTCACAGGTGCCATTTGTAAGTGTTGTATCTTTGGAGCAATGAATTTGGATGCCAAACCATCAGTCTTGAGAGTTTGTGATGGACATGATTGCCAGAACAGGAATTGTCGTTATGATCTTCTATATAACAATTTTCTTGTCAAACATCCCTTATTCCTGGCCATCAAGTAGAGCATGCTTTTCTACCCAAGTTTTTACACAATATGGTAAAATTACCATCATGACATGAACGAATGCTTTACCCAAACTCAACATCTCTTCTCCTAGTTCCACATTTGTTTGTTGGTGATTGGGTAGTTCATTTGGACATGAAAGTTAAGAATATATGAACTAAATGAATCTCCGCTTTGCTTAACTAAGCAACACAGAGGGTTCTTTCCTCTATTTATAATAAAGCATCAGATTACATATTGAGTTCAAGTAACAGATTACAGTTCATACTAACAAACTACAGCTCATCATCACAATGCATTAACAAACTACAACACATACTAACAAACTAGTTTGGATTCTTTCTATCATCCCCCCTCAAATGCAAGGGGCAGGGAACAAGACAAAGGTGTGACTTGAGATAGGTAAACCTTGCACTTGTAAGATGCTTTGTGAGAAGATTCGCAGGCTGCTCAGTAATAGGAACAAATTCGAGAAGCAAATCACCTCGGAGAACATGATCACGGATGAAATGCAAATCAATCTCAATATGTTTGGTCCTTGCATGAAAAACTGGATTCTTGGCAAGGTGATAAGCACTGACATTGTCATACCATAGAATAGGAGGACTAGGAAGAGGAACACAAAGCTCCTTTAACAAAGCCTGGATCCAGATTACCTCAGAAGTGGCAAGAGCAAGACCACGATACTCAGATTCAGCACTATTTTTGGAGACAACACGTTGTTTGGTAGCAGACCAAGAGATCAAATTACCACCTAAATAAACCAAGTACCCACTTGAACTGCATCTATCATCAAGATTAGAACCCCAGTCAGCATCAGAGAAGGCTTCTATAGCAAGATCACGAGCAGGATGTAAGAGCAATCCATCATGAGAAGATCCATTCAGATAACGCAGAATGCGCTTGACTACCAACCAGTGAGATGTCGTAGGTGTTTGCATAAACTGACAAGCCTTATTGACCGCAAAGCCTTATTGGCCTGGTCATGGTGACATATTTGAGAGCACCAACTATGTTGCGATAGGCAGTAGCATTCATAAGGGGAGTGCCATCAGACTGTGACAAGAGTTTGCCAACGGCTCCTGGAGTTGGAGAAGGTTTGCAATCCATCATATCAGTACGGGTAAGTAGATCAGCAACATATTTAGCTTGGCTGAGATGTAGTGCACCATTACAGTGATGAACCTTAATACCCAAGAAGTATGACAAATGCCCCAAGTCACGAAGAGCAAAGACTGAATTCAATTGAGTAATAAGTGAAGAAATATGCCTCGAAGAACTGCCAGTAACAACGGTATCATCCACATAGACTAACATGATAAGAACAGAATGTTTATCAAACCTGACAAACATGGAACTATCAGTCCAAGAAGCAGTGAAATCCCATCTTAGAATAGCACAACTTAGCTTAGAAAACCAAGCACGAGGAGATTGTTTCAGACCATACAAAGATTTCCGTAATTGACAAACTTTGGATGGATATTGTTTGTCTGAAAAACCAGGAGGTTGAGCCATGAACACTTGTTCTTCAAGATCTCCATTCAAGAAGGCATTATGAACATCAAGTTGTCGAATGTCCCATTGAAAACTGACCGCAATAATGAGAACAATGCGAATAGTAGCAGATTTAACTACAAGACTAAACGTCTCAAAGTAATCCAAGCCGTAAGTTTGATTGAACCCCTTTGCAACAAGGCGAGCTTTATACCTGTCAATGCTCCCATCAGGCTTGAATTTGAGTCGATAAACCCACTTACAACCAATCACATTTCCATCACTAGGAGGATCAACTAAAATCCAAGTATCATTCCTATGTAAGGCAAAGATCTCTTGTTCCATAGCATGAACCCAGTTAGGGTCCTAAAGAGCTTAGCGCAAAGTGGAGGGTTCAGAGATTTTAACAGTGGACAGGTCAAGCACATGTTTCTTCTTAGAAATGTCAGTCATAGATCGAGTGACCATCCGAGGAGGACGAGAAGAAGCTGGTAAGGAGCTAGTGATATCAGCTGGAGGAAGAAGAGATGTAGGATGAGAAGTGGGAGTAGGCATAGAAGCAGGAGAGGTAGGATCAGTAGACGTAGGATTAGTAGTTGTAGGATTAGTAGATGGATAGAAGGAACAAGTTGTAGAGAGAGGAGAAGGAATAAAAGAGGAAATCACAAGAGAATTGGAAGAAGAAACAGATGGAAGTAAGGAAGAAGAACGTTGCATAGGAAATTGGAACTCATCAAACACTACATTAGGAGAAATATAAACTCGACCAGAGATATGATCTAAGCACAAATAACCTTTGTGTTCTAAGCTATAACCCAGAAAAACACAAGCAGTGGATCTAAACTAAAGTTTATGTCTATTATATGGACGAATGAACGGAAAGCATAGGCATCCAAAGATATGGAGAGCCCGATAGTCAGGAAGACGATGAAGAAGAACCTGATAAGGAGATTTATTACTAAGCACTTTAGTTGGCATGCGATTGATAAGAAAGACGACAGCTTGAAATGCATATTGCCGAAACTGGAATGGCATATGAGCATGAGCCAACATAGCAAGACCAGTTTCAACAACATGTATATGTTTACGTTCCACTCTACCATTTTGCGAAGAGGAGTGTGGACATGAGAATCGATGACCAATACCAGATGCCAGTAGAAAAGATTTAAAAGCTTTGAATTCTCCCCCAATATCAGATTGCAGACATTTAATGGATGTGTTGAATTGGTTTTCAACTCGAAGTTTAAATAGTTTGAATATAGACAGAGCTTGATCTTTGGACTGAAGTGGAAAGAACCAAGTGAATCTTGAAAAATCATCAACAAACAGGATAAAAAATCTAGCACCTGAAGTAGATTTGATAAATGCAGGACCCCAGATGTCAGTATGAACAAGTTCTAAAGGACTAGATGCATGAAAAGAGGATAAAGTAGTAGGTAAACAATGACTCTTTGCAAGTTGGCAATATGAACAAATAGAGGATTGCCTTTCAAAAAAAAAAACAAACAAAGGATTGAGATTTATTGAATGGAACATTACAAAGATTCAGTACATGATGAACAATATCTATCGAAGGATGGCCTAGTCTATAATGCCATAATTGCTCAATGTTAGCAATACAAGCAGAACTAGAAACTTTAGACATATCAGACATGCTAGAACTAGACAAATTAGACATGCTGGAACTAGACATATCAGACATGCTGGAACTGGTAGCAAATGCAGTCTTAGAAGTAGGAAGAACTGGCAACATGTATAGACCATTTTCAAGTCTGCCTCGAGCTAGAACCCTCCACGAATGTGGTTCCTTCACAAAGAAATGATCGGACCAAAATTCAATGAGTACATTGTTGTCGGCACAAAACTTGGCAACACTGATCAAATTAGTGGACAAAGATGGTACATGAAAGACTTCTTTTAGAAGAAAAGGAGAAGATGGGCGATGAGAAGAAGAAGAAGATAAAGATAATGAACCAACATTAGAAATGGGAAGGGACGTACCATTACTTACTGTAACCTTGTCTGAACCCATGTATGGAGATGAATTGGCAAGACCGACATGATTATTTGTCAAATGGTGACTTGCTCCTGAATCCAAGTACCATCCCTCATTGTGGAATGGATTAGAAACTGCTGCTAAGGCTGGTATGGCTGGTTTAAAATCAGTCGAAGATCCAGTATTCAAAGGACCTACTGAATGCTAAAAGTTAACATCAAAACGATGATAACAAGCAATACCTATATGTCCATATTTACCACACAACTGACATTGTGGCCGATCACTTGACTGTTTACTGTGATTATTGGAATGACCATCGTGTTGACTATGATTGAAGCCATATTGCTGGCCATATTGCTGACCATATTGTTGACCATTGAAGTTTCTTGCACGACCTCGTCCCCTATTAGATTGGCCACCATAATTCCTTCCTCTGCCTCGACCAAATGACGGACCAAACTGCTGTTTATGACCAGAATTAGCCCAAGTTTGCTGAAATGGGTGGAATACTATCCACAGAGCCTTGTTGCTCAAGCCTATTTTCAAAGGACAACAACATACTATGTACTGATTTAAGCGAGATCTGATCATCTCGGACATTGATTGCTGTGACTACTGAGTTATATTTAGTGCCTATACCATTTAAAAGATTCATTATATGATCTTGATCTGAGACTAACTCACCAATGGCTGCTAAATTGTCTGTTGTACTCTTGATCTTCATGATGTAATCAATCATGGACAGTGATCCTTTCTTGGTAGACTGTAAGTCTAATCGCAGTTGCATGATCCTAGCTCTTGAAGAAGAAGAAAAGATTTGTTCTAAAGCCTTCCAGGCTGAAAAAAAGTAGTGTGACCGATGATTTGAACCATTATGGCCGGTGTAAGAGATGCATAAATCCAACTTAGGATTGTGCGATCTTGTCTTCTCCAAACAACAGAAACATGATTGATAACTCCTGGACTTAGCTCTTTTGTTGGACAAACCGAAACTCCTTCAATGAAATCTTCAAAACCATTTGCAAAGATTACATTCTCAATTTGAGATTTCCAAAGTATGTAATTGGATCTATCTAGTTTTACTGGCAGAGTGGGATTCAAGACTTGATAAGAAGGAGTAAAAGACACAGTGGACGTCTGACCTGTATTGAGAGAACCAAAAGAAGATGAGGATTGTGTTGCCATTGATAAGAAAAACTCTAAAGCTTTGATACCAAGTTAAGAATATATGAACTAAATGAATCTATGTTTTGCTTAACTAAGCAACACAGAGGGTTCTTTCCTTTATTTATAATAAAGCATCAAATTACATATTGAGTTCAAGAAACAGATTACAGTTCATACTAACAAACTACAAACAAACTACAACTCATCATCACAATGCATTAACAAACTACAACACATACTAACAAACTAGTTTGGATTCTTTCTAATAATGAACATCCTCTATGCTTTACCATCTTCATTTCTATTTGTCTGAAGCTCTTTAATGACATCAAGGCACACAATAGTCACTGTAAATTTTGAGATCTGACTTTTATGGTCGTGTTTCTTATGTCATCTAGCTTTCTTGACATGAACCTCGTAGGAGTGCTCTGGCTATAAGTAACATACCAAATTCAGGCAAGGTACAGTTGTTCTTGCTTCGCGACACTGACTAGACATGTCACGCCCCGATTTTTGAAGGAAACGAAAATCCCAAAAAGCCACGTAGGATTATCCGTTTCCCCCAAAACTCGGGACGTGAGAATTCAATAATAACATAAACAAATAGCAGCAACAACTAAACATCTGAAACAAATAAAAATCTAACCCGGAGAAGACTGGCATGGCTAGCTCACTAGCGAAACTCCAGGAACGCAGCTCAAAATCTCTAAACCTGAAAGGCTAATCGACTACATTCCAAAAGGAATGTACCCAAGAAGCAAAAGCTCACTCGGGTCAGCAATAAAGCTGGTGTGAGAAATCTTCATCCAAAAATCAATAAATCCGCACATGACAACATTAAAATAAACCAAACAATAAATAACCACACCATCAGGTAGTTCCTCAATGAGGCAATGGTGTTATCATCCTAATAAATAAATATGCATTATTTATTACTAATAAATAAAGTTTATGAGTTATCAATCCTCATAAATGCAACAATAATACAATTCATAATCATATTAGACTATTATTGAAATATTAAACAAACACATTTTTTTTCTACCTTTAGGAAGACATGTAGTTCTCATTCAATGGTTGAATGGACATTTAGTTTCTTCCTTTAAGGTAATCACGCACATACACAAAAAGAAATCTCGCTACTTTTCCACAATCGCACTCTCCTCCTGTGCCGAACACACCTCACCCAAGTGTGCCTCCCTTGCCTTCGAAACCACTCGGAGCGTACATGTTCCAAGTGGGGTGCCACCTCGAGGAACATGCCATCTCACCCGAAGTTCGATCCATGGCAATCATTCTTCCTAAATCTACACGTACAACCGAACACACATGGAACGGTGCACCGATATGCAAGCAAGTCTGCATACCCATAATCATATCACACGTATACAAGCAAGTCTGTATACAAAAATTTCTTTTCTTTTCATATTTTTTTTTCTTCGGAGTTGTGGAAAAGAGCATAAAAAAATATATCAACTAAAACTCAAAATTCTTTTATGGTGAGACTTTGTCAACCATAAATAAACCAACCACAGTATCCACCATTCTTTTGGGGAAAACATAACACTTTCAAAAACAAATTTTCTATGACAACGCGGGAATCAAAACCCATTCAAGATAAGGATAAAAGGGTCATTACAAAATTAGTCCTAAAAAATACTTAACAGCTACAAGCATACAAGTGCACTAGTGAAATATCATATCGATGTCATTCCATGACCTAGTGACTAACATACAAAGATGCACTAAATATAAACTAACAAAATTAATCATTAAAAGGAATATTCCAACCAGGTAGATACGATATATACTAAATATTATTATGACCAACCCTACTACTTAATAATATTGTATGAGTAACAACAAAGAAACCACTTAAGGAATGTATCAACACCCTCAGACAGGTTGGGCTTAAAACATAGCAAACTGATAAAACCCTATATATATCACATTGGAGTCAGTTCTTCCTTTGAAATATGTTACACAATTCTAGCTGTTTTGAAATTTCAATGAATCATGTGTGTATCCCACCTCCATTTCGAATACAATGTCACCTTTGTCCAAACTGATTATAATATTAGATGGTCATGCCTTCAATACAAAATGGCTGACCTTGAGAAGTCTGTGATGATATGCACATGTTAAAAAAAAATGAACTACCTTCTCTTCTCCTGCTGCTAGTAGCATTTCAGCACACCCACCAGTTAAAAGAGAACAGAGAGGACATGTGTAAATGCATATGGATATGGAATACAAATCAGGAAGATTTACTGTCTTTGACTCTCACCTTGAGCCCCGCACTCTTCTAATAAAACAATGCTCAAGGTATTCAGTTTTGCATTAAAAATTTCATCTTTGTTAATAGAAAAAGAAAACAAAAACAAACCCCAAAATGCAACTAATAAGAAAACCCCAAGCACGGTTGAATTTGACTCCAATATTAGAAATTACTCATCACTAGCATCATCAATAGTCAATCCTAGCCAAAATATGAGATCAAAAAATAAATCAAATGCTAGAAGGCAAGTATGGTGATAATACTTCTCATACTCGACCCCACTCTTTCGTTTTAGAAGGTATACAAGGAACAGATTACCATGTGTTTCCACAGGGAACCCTGCACCATATGCAAATGCAAATGCAAAGGAACCAGCCACAACAATATTTTATGCCCATAGTAATGCACAAGCTGGACTTGTATTTTCAACTACAACTAAAGGGCAGTACTCTCTCCAAGGCATTCAATATGAATGTCTAAATAAATCATAAAATTGAGGCCTGTTTAAATTCTAATTATCCTACCCCAAAGTTTCTCTTTTCTGCTATTTTCGATCCCACTTTAACTAACACATGAACAAGTATCTAAACAAATGGGTATACTAGAAATTCGATCAAAAAACATAAAAACAAAAAAAAAAACACTAAACATCAAAATCAACTCAAAGATCAGATAATGGAACTAAAAAAAATTAAATTCATGAAATTGGTATCATAAGAATCCAACCAAATGGAATCCTCACATAAGCTGAAGACACCAAACCACAAAACCAACTCAAATTTTCATCAAACGGGTATCACAGAATTCAATCCAACAACAAATTCAACACAAATTCAGAGAGATTGATGAAATGGTTAATCAAAGTTTGATGAAAACTCACAGTATAAATGACAAAAATGAAGAAACTCACATACAAGAAAGGAATAAAGAAAACTCACCTTTTTAATCGCCACATCAAGCCATCACCACCTCTCGCCCTCCATTTCTTCCCCTCGCACAATCTTCATCTCTTCCTCGGCTAATCTTCATCTCTCTTTCGCCTGACCTCTCTTTGTCACCGTCGCCAATAGGTCGTCGCCCTTTCTCTCTCGTCATGCACACAGTCGAAGCAGCTTGCACAGCAGAAGCAGAGATCGTGAAGAGGAAGGAGGAAGAATTTGTGAAGAAGGGGAAAAAGGAGAAGGAAGGAGAAAAGAAAATGGAAGGAATAGGGTTTTCTCTTTATAAGGGGGTGGCTATTCGCCCCCACCGAACTTTCGAATGCACCCACCCTATTTCACAAAATAAAAACCCTACTTATTAGTTTAATAAAAGCCCACAACCAAGCCCAAATACAATTGGATAACAACCCATCAACGTTAGGGTTTATAAAAGAAATTTTTATTTTTATATAATTAGGCGGGTATTACAATATATACAACTCAAAAGAATCTCGTCCCGAGATTCGGTAGAGGAAGGTAAGTAGGAAATAAATTCTTAAATAGACAAACTATATATCACATGGACAAACAAATAGCTCATACGTATGCCCATAACTTAATGAAGACAATCACACAAAAATATAAAAATATTCAGTAAGTACAAAAATTACGGGGTGCTACAATATATACAACTCAAAATAATCTCGTCCCGAGATTCGGTAGAGGAAAGAAAGTTAAGCGAATTTCAAAAAATACCACTTGTCAAACGAAAGAAGATTTTAAAAAATAAAAATTTCAATTGAATTTTAGTTGCATAAATTTTTATTGCCATTGAAAAAGTACAAGTATTACAATATATACAACTCAAAAGAATCTCGTCCCGAGATTCGCAAAAAGGGTTAACTAAAGATTCAGATTACAAACCGCTACAAGAAGACGACACGGAATAATGTCATCCACTATTGACATTAAAATAAGTTAGTCACAAAAATCTCATCTCGAGATTCACGAAGAAAAAGAAACAATAATAAAAGTTCAAGGTTCACCCTTGTCACTTTATCTCTAGGCAGTCACACTACTACTCTCACACAATAGTCACTGTAAATT
This sequence comes from Berberis thunbergii, assembly GCA_003290165.1. Lineage (NCBI taxonomy): Eukaryota > Viridiplantae > Streptophyta > Magnoliopsida > Ranunculales > Berberidaceae > Berberis > Berberis thunbergii. The sequence goes on along the minus strand of QNQO01000909.1, from coordinate 273,542 downwards.
TTGAGATCTGACTTTTATGGTCGTGTTTCTTATGTCATCTAGCTTTCTTGACATGAACCTCGTAAGAGTGCTCTGGCTATAAGTAACATACCAAATTCAGGCAAGGTACAGTTGCTCTTGCTTCGCGACACTGACTAGACATCAAGAAGAAGGTCGTGTAACTGTAGGATCACCAATAGAACTATCAGCAATGTTGGTAAATTTGGGGACACAAACAGGCCCTTTGTCCTCCATCTTTATCATCTTCTTTTCTACTGGGTTGAAGCTCTTCTATGCCATCAAGGTATGCGACAGTTCTCTGTATAAGTTGAGATGGACTCTGTTGTCTCGCTTTCTTGACCTGAAGCTCCTAGGAGTGCTTTGCCAATTAGAAGAAGGTTGTGCAGTGTAGACTCACCTGAATCATCACCAATGTCTGAATCATCAACAATGTCTGTTTGACAGTGAAACTGGAACCCACCAATTCCATTTGCAAACACACTCTTCCCACTCAAGTTCACAAAGTCCCAATGGAATATTGCCAGCATGAAATTACATGGAATGTAAGGTTGAAAACAAATATTAGTTAACAACCGAAAAATTGTAGTAGATTAGAAAAAATTTGAGTCATTTGACAAGTTTGTAGGATAAACACTAAGCTAACCTGATAGTATTTCATATCAGACGTACAGTCAAATATCTCGAGGTTTAAATTGAAGATTGTTTACCATAGTCATTTTTCTTATAATTCTGAGGTTTACATCGTCTGATTGTTACCTTCAGTCTGACTTTCTCAATCATTTGTACTCAAAGAGGATATGGGGTTTGTGTAAGAATTACTACGAAAAATGTAGCAAATTCTTAATGGACTGACACTTCACCTTAATTATGTGACAAGACGATACATGGTCAACTACTTGAACTATTTTCAATCTGTTGATTCAGAGTCCAAGGGAGCAAGTCAATGCCACCGTAGAACATTTCTTCATATTTCCTAACAGTTTTCATAGCTTCTGCAGCCCAGGAAACTCACCAAAACTTGCAGAAGCAAATGCGACTAGAACAGCCCAGGAAAATAATAAAATAAGCATGTGCCTAACATTTGTTTGATTATGTTGACCTGGGCAATCACCTAATGCACGCCTAGGCGACCTCTTTTGACTACGACCTATTAGCCATAGCCTAAACCTAAGGAAATCAATGCTATCAATTTTTCTAGAGGCGCCTAGGCGTCACCTAGGACTAAATAGTCCTAAAAGCACCACGGATTCCGTAGTTCATGGTAAGAAGTCTAAATGCTTGTGCGGTGACAATGCAAAGTAAACTCAAACCTTGTGACAAAAGTTCCTCCCCCATTGAGACCATTGGACGAGAACCCCAAAATTCTACTTCTAGAAAGCCACACCCAAATCCCAGGCATGGACAACAAAAGTTTAGTCTTAGTCAAAGAAAAATGCTCCATATAACATCTTAGTTGAACTCTGACCAAAAATCCAAGTACTGGACAACAAAAATTTATAGCACAATGGTAGCTGGAGAAAATAAAGTATAGTTAAGACTTCAGAGACATTCAGGGAAAAAAACCAAACGATGCTTAATTGTTAGAGAAAACTTGTTGAAGCTGACACAAAACCTCAACTATTTATGTTTTGAACGTTTCAATTATATTTTTTTTGTGGAAAATTAGTAACTGATATATAACAAAGCTGAAAAAATATGACTAATCATATAGAGTTTATAGTTGAAAACTATGATAATATTCAGACATGTCCTGTATTGGGTTTTCTTAGTCAACATATGTGCCACCTCAAATACCGATACAGGGGTTGGTTGTTGTCACATTGTAAAATTAAAACTACAACTAAGCAAGAACTCAAATACGAAGGAAGGATTGAATAATCTATGATGAACCCTAATTGAAAAACAAGTCAGAAATAAATATTCTTTTATTCAATCATCTGCCTAACAATGAACAACCTTCGCCTTATTTATAATTGTCCTAACTTCTCTGACATGCAAACAAATTTAAACCTAATTAGCTAATAATGCCTTAACTATTATGGGTTGTACTTAATAGGCCCAATCACAACATTACTAAACTAACCCGCTTACACCACACATAGAACTTCCTTAATAGTATCATATACTCGACAGAAATTTCCAAAAAATAAAGACTTATATTTAACAAGACATTAAGCAATCACATATTGGCCACAATAATTAGAACTAGAGAACAGGAAGTACCTTTTTAAGTACCATGAAAACTACCTTCCTTCTCGAAGAAATAACTACGAAGTGTCTCTGTAAATTGTCGATCTGACCCATCTGACGCAACCAAATCCGCTATTATAGATGAGGTCTCCGCATTGGCGACAAGACCCCTTTCACCCATCATATTTAGAATATAATGGCATTCTGACTATCACTATTTCGAAGAAATCCTTGAACCATTATATTGAATGTAAAATCATCAGGAAGGCAACCCTTCTTTCCCATTTCCCTGAACAACTCTTGAGCTTCATCCAACATTCCTTCTTTACAAAAGCTGTTTATCATTATGTTGTATGTTATAACATTAGATAGCAATCCTCCCGTAGAAAAAGTATCCATCAGTTTTCTTGCATCATTTATTTTCCCTTTTCTGCGCTTATAGTGATTTTTCCCTTTTCTGCACATATAGTGAATTTTCCCTTTTCTGCACATATAGTGAATAAGAATAGTGTAAGTTGTATTATCGGCTTTTATTCCCATGTTTTCCATCAGATCAATCAACTTCATGACCTCACTAAAGTAGTCATTATTGAATAACCCATGCAATAATGAGTTAAAAGTAATGATATTTGGAGAATTCCCTTTAGCTTGCATATCTTTGAAAAGATCTTGTGCATCTAGAACATTCCCAGCTTTGCACTGCCCATCTATGAGGGTGTTATAGGTGACGGTGTTGGGTGTTGATCCTTTGTGAAGCATATCACGAAATAATAGCATGGCATTATCTAGTTGGTCAGCCTTACAATAGCCATTTATCAAAATGTTATAGCTAAAATCATTAGGTTTATGGCCACTGTTGATCATCGAATAAAAAACTTTTGCTGCTTCTTCCATTTGGCCTTGCAAACAATATGCATCCATCAAAGCATTGTATGTGCGTTTGTCAAGTTGTTCTCCCCTTTGAATTATCACGTCGAGTAGTTGATGCGCTTCTTCAACCATTCCTTCTCTGCAAATAAAACTCACCAATATACCATACGTGAGGCTGTCAGGTGAGATTCCACAATCCACCATTTCATAGAACAGAGAAAATGCATCTTTCCCTTGACCTGAACAACATAGGCCATGAATCAATGAGGTATATGTTATCACATCAGGAACAACACCTCTCGCATACATTCTTTCAACCACTTTACGTGCTTCTTTAATTTCCCCATCTTTGCAAAGAGCATCTACCATAATGTTATGAGTGATAATATCCGGTACGATCCCACAACTAGTCATTTCTTCGATGAGGTTCATGGCCTCATTCACCCGATTGTCCTTGCAAAGCTTGTAAATCATTATATTATAATCAACTTCGCTGCTGCTTAGGTACCCATATTTCACAAATTTGTTAAGCAAATCCATGGCCTGGTCTACTTTGTCATCCATATAGAGACAGTTGAACAGAGTGGCATATGTAATGCTGTCTGGTTCCATCCCACGTTTGAAAATATGTCCTAGAACAGCAAAACCAAAATCCACTCTACCCAAACGGCAGTAACACTTGACGATTATGTTAAGGGTACAAATGTCTGGTTGGGCTCCTGCGGATTCCATGATTTTAAACAAAGGGAAGATTTTTTGATAGTGTTTCATCTTAGCAATGACTCCTAAAAGCTGATTGAAGGGTACAATTGAGGTAATGGGTTTTAGATTTAGGAGACGATGGAACAAACCCAGAGCCTCCTTAAGGCCAAGAGTCCCAGATTTACACTGATCTCTCACAGACAATGCCAATGGTTGTGGTTCTTGTTGCTTACTAAGAGTTGATCTGTAACGAAATGCAGAATAAAGATAAAGTAAAGAAGAAGAAGAAGAAGAAGTGACCTTTGAGTGTTGAAGACCAAACACAAACGCAGCTGGTGATGTTGCTGCAGCTGCTCTTCCTCTTCTCAACATCGCCATCGCCATTAGAGGGAGTAGAAGCAGGGAGCGAGTTGGGAAAGTTCAAAGAAACCCCTAAGCACCCTAAGGGTCATTCTCTTAATTTTTCTCCACTCTCCGTCTATTTGTAATTGATTTGTGGTCTCTTGATTTTATTTTTTTATGTCATCTCAAATTAGATTCAAGGAGTTGTTACGTGTCGTCGATTATTTGGTTTAGTTGCATTAACTCTTAGTTATTTTATTTCACCAACAACAATTTTATTTTCTATTTCCCAATAACTTCAAATCCATTCCGATGTAAGTATTCAAGTGTCTCATTCTCCTAGATATTACTTCACTTTCAAACTTAAGTTATTTTTTTTTTAAGTTGTTATGTATACCTGACTATTTGGCTCAGTTAAATCGACATTATGAAATGTTTTGACTTTGTTGCATTAATCTAAAAGATGTAGCACCAAATTATTTTTTTAATATATGAAAATCATTTGGTGGTAAATTTTTCTCGTTTAGGAACATCAACAAATAAATTATAAGAAATGTAAGTGATTGCAACTATTATAATAATACATTCAATGACAATAATTTTACATCAAAAAATTTACAAAGGCCTAAATCAATAAATAGTTTTATTTTTGGATTAATAAAAAGTGATTAAGTATACTAAAAAAAATTAAAAACTAAATCTAAAAAGTAAAGTTAGTGGCATTGAGCCAAACAGTTGAGCACACATAGTAACTACGTTTTTTAAATTGATGCACTCACTTATATATATATAACATGTATTTTTGTCAACTCCTCTGCGTTTAATAAACACATTATATACTTTTGCACTTAAATTTTTTTTTTTAAACAACCTATCAGTGTTTGCTATTTATTATACAACTTGTCATGGTGATTAATATATCTTTGATGTTTGTGTGCAAATTTGAAAGTGAATAATTAAGACATCATCATGGTTACGAAACATGTTTACAAAACATGGTTTCCTAGCCTCACTCAACTAAAATTGTCGTTCAATAAGTAGGTTTTTTTTCTGTAGTCTTTGTTTGTAATGAAACTATAAAATTAGGTTTTCTATTTGTTTAGGAGGGTAAATATGTCATATAACTTTATGGGTTAACTTGGATTAATAAAAAATTCATTGTTAGTCATAAAAGTATAAAATTAGGCACGAATTAGTCATTATATCAACTATGGTATCTAAATTGTCTATTTTATAAAAAAGTATGTCCTAAAAATCATTTTCCCAATAAAAAATAACCCTAACAAATATTTCTTGAGAAAAGATACTACAACTGTTTTTACCAATGCTTCTTTCCAAAATGTTGTATTTGACTACGAAAATATAAGAATGTTGGATGAACGGTTGTCGGACCAGAAACCATCATATGATAGATTTGACATGCAGAAGCTTATATGGAATTGATAGAGCTTAATTAGTAGGTGTGACCTTACAAGATCTATTATATATATATAGAGATAAAGTTATTTGATTATTCTATTATCCATTAATGATTTATTCAATTCCTTAATTTATGGAATGGATTTGAGTTCAAAAATTTATTCATTTATCTTAATGGAATAACTTAACAAATAAAAGGGGATTTTTAAATAGAAACAATCCTAGTAAAAACAAAACCTACTAGAGGAACATACATCTTTTAACCCTTCCCCTCAAGTTCCTACACTCTCCAACATCTCCCTAGCTTGGAAAAGTAGAAGTGAAGAAGAAGAAGAAGAAAAAAAAAAAAAAAAAAGAGGCAAAGGGAGAAGGTGACCGAGAAGTGAGAAAAATATTGTTCCACAACAAATAAAATTATAAAATGTGAGTTTTCTTCATTTCCTTTTTATGTTTCATTTAAATTCATCTTTGATTTGGATTAAGTTTAATACATAAAAATAATCCCAAAACTCCATGTTAGAGGGAGGTTTTCGTTACATGCCTTATAGACACTATGTTGGAAAAAGAGGAGAACTAAACTAGTTTTTTTATGCAATCCCTAGTCATACGATTTTCCTTGATTTGAGACCTTCTCAACAAGATTTATGCCTAATTTTAGGTAATCAGTCTATGATGTTCGAACACTTTTTTGCTATAACGAGTTGTTTGTTATTTCAATACAAATTTTTTATATGATGGTATAAAGGCGGTATTGTACAATGATGAGGTTTGAGTATGGGTTCATATAAGTTGGCCTTTAATTGGTTAGCGATGTTGTGAAGTAATTATGTGTTCTTTGATAGATTTAATTAGGCTTGATCAGGAGCTATTATTGACAGTATGGTGTTTTTCCCCATACTCAGGTGAGTAATGCATTAGGATAAAAATCGTAAACTAAGTAACCTTCGGATTGAGTATTGCAAAAAGGGGTGAACTTTGAAAAGCCTAAAATAGGCTTGAGTATTTATCTGTCAAAAATATGACGTGAGAACTTATGGAAAATGATAGCCCAACAATGACTTTTATTATTCTCATATAATTAGGGGTATCCGAAAATGCATGCTCATATGAAATGTTTTCAATTAGGCATGGATGACAGAGAAGCCCCCCTTTATATAAGAAAGCATGAGGACATGTATATTCGGTATGGTGCTGATGCGAATGTGGTAGGATCCGATGTACTAAATTAGATGACATAAGCAAAATTTGACACATCTATTTTAATTGATAAATTATGACCAATTGGTAACTTCGTTTAATATGATTTTTGTAGTCAAGTAAAAGACACAATGCTAAACAATTTTGTGAAATGCATATTTTTGAAATTATAGGCTACAATGAGTTATTCAGGTTTTAAACATATTGGACAATTGTTGGTAATTGGTTTTCTTTTTATGCTTTTTGATTGCTCGAATTACCTAGTTTTGCGAGTTTCAATAAAAAATGACATTATGAATATCTTTTTATTCTTTGAGTTTCCAAAATTATGACTGGTTGTGTAAAAATTCTCGCGCAATGAGAAATTGCATTTATTTGTTTCTAAACGTTTCATGAAGGATGACAAGGCTACTAACATTTTCACATGTCAGACATCCCTTGGTCAACCTCCACACAGTAAGTATAGGTAAGTTAAATATTTACTTTAAATATGATAAAACTTATTAGCATGAGACATTTTCCTTATGAAGAATTACATCATGTCTTAAAGGTGTTGTTTTCTACTGTACGTGACTTCGTATTATCGCATGTCAACTTATTGATTATAGAATGAAGATTTTCACACCCTTAATTGTTGACCTAATAGGCTTTGGCTTTTTGGTTACATATTTTTGGGAATGTAGCCGACTAACTTTGTTTCAAGACTAGTAGATTTTGAGGGAGATTATAGAAGTTTGTTTCGTGAGGAGTGGACATTGCTGAAAAATTGTGTTTTATCTCGTGAGTTTTATTCATTTTCATAGGTGATTGTTTTATCCTATGGGCGAGAATAGAATTTATTTATTTATTTATTTATTTGCTTTGGGGGAGAATTATGTTCTTGGTTGATTGAACATTGATAGAATTGGCCCATAAGATTTCGAGGTTAGCTTCATTTCTTTTGGTGAATTATTAGGATTGATTATTATTTTTCTATATTTTGATAAATTGTGCAATTGATTATTTCTCATGGATGTCAACCGTTGCTTTTCTGAAAATCGACTATTCTACATAAAGCACAACAATGACTGACCCATAGAATGATCTTCTTATTATCTTTGTTTAAGGTTCTAACTTAAGAGTCCAACTCTTCAATGTCATCTAGGCACACAATACTTGCGTAAAACTTGAAATGGACATTATGTTTGTTGCTTGTCTTTCCTTATCCAGCTTTGTTGAGCTGAACTCTTGTAATTCTCTCGACAGTCAAAGCTATTAGATCAACTTCAACTTCATTTGAAAAGAAAAAAAAAAGAGTTTTTCTAGGGAGCCAGGCTTGGCCCAACACTATTCATCATCTTGGAAAATGTGCATCTCGAGGATGATGGATGGTGTTGGGCCTAGCTCCCTAGTAAAACAGGAAAAAAAATACAATTTCTCTCGCTTCTCAGCATTGGCTAGACATCTAGAAGAAAATTGTGTAGCTATAGGATTACCAAGAATGTCATTTTTTTTTCTTATGTTTAACCTCACCAACCCCAAATGCTCAACTTCAACTTCATTTTGAAAAAATACAATTTTGCATTGACTAGATATCTAGAAGAAGGTTGTGTAGCTATATAGGGCTAGTAGGGATGGAAGCGCAATACATGTGCGTAAATAGTGGATGTGACGATGACAGAAATGGAGGAAGAAGAGGGTCTGCAACGATTGAAAAGAGGAGGAGGACAAAGATGGAGGGAAAGGACGGAGACATGATGTCATAGTTTAGTTTGGGCGAGGGCAAAATTAAAAACTGAAAATCAAGTTGATAATATACACCTTTTGCTATTCATTAATCAATGTTTGAAAATGTTGGTTTTGATTGTAAAAATATAAATATGAGGGCAAAATGGAAAATCAAAAAAATTAGAGGAAAGTGTTTTTTTGTTTTATAATTTATAAATAATTGGAAGACCTTAAAAAAATTATGTTAAGAGCTTAGGTATAATTAATAAATTTTTACATAAACTAGCTTTGATAGAAAATAAAAAATTTAGAAGTGAGAGATTTTTTTTTAAAATTTATAAATAAATTGGAGAGCTTTAAATAAATTATGTCATTGCCTTGTGTGTAATTAATGAATGTTTAAAGGGAAAAAATAAAAAATGTTAAATGTTAAAAAAAATCATTAATCGACTAAGATAATCGCACCAAATGTTAAAAATCATTAATCGACTAACTGGTTCAGTTAACCACTGACCACTCAGAGGCTTGAGGATGACTAGCCAGTGACTTGAACACGAACAGTCGGTAGCTAACGGTTGACTAGTCCAACCCGTGGACTAGTCGTTGACAAGTATTAACGAGTCACTAGGGGTGGGCAAAGTCGGTTCGGTTCGGTTTGAGGCCCAAACCGCTTTCAATCGGTTAGCCCAAATCCAAAACCGAAACCGATTTTGTATATGGTAAAACCGAAAATTCGGTTCGGTCCGGTTCGGTTGGGCTGAAAATTCGGTTTTAGCTATTTCAGCCCATTTTTAGCCCAAATGAAATTTGAAATTGAAATTTTTTGGCCCATTGATTGAAAAAGACAAACAGTATATGAAAAACAGTGTATTCAAGTGCGGATGTACCAAGCCAGGGGAGGGATTGGGAAAAAAAAACACTGTTTAAGGGAGGATGGTAATAGTAAGAAGATGCCTTCACCACTAGGGACATGGGAACCTTGGTTGGACAGAGTTATGGGCCATTGTAGACTTGACAGTAATGTAATGTTGGTTTGCTGCAGATGCACCTGGAAAGAAAAAAACATGCTCTCATCCTACACTTAATGTTAATGTTAATGTTTAGAGGATTGAAAACTTGACATCCTACACTGCTCTGCATGCTCTCATCCTACACTTAACGAAGGATAATGTTTGCTGCAACAACTGTAGGATAATGTTAATGAAGGATAATGTTTGCTGCAACAACTGCAATTGGGTACATACACAAGGTATGTCTCTGCAGAAGTTGTCTCTGAAAAAACATACACAAGGTAAACACAGAAGTCGTCTCTGCAGTTGCAATAGGGTACATACACATGGTATGTTATGTTGCAATAGGATACATACACCTGGAAAGAAAAAAACATGCTCTCATCCTTCACATTAACATAACTTATGGCCAAGAACTCTACATGCAGAGCAGGCTAGCACCGGGAATGAGATGCCATACTTGATTCCTGGATGTCCAGTTAAGATCAGTGGAACTAGAAGGATAATGTTTGCTGCAACAACTGTAGCAATTCCTTGCCACCATGCCATACCTAGATCAACCAGGCTGCCAGCAAGATAGTAAGATGGCACATTTACATTCAAACAGTATATACTGTATATTCCTTTTGTAATTTACATTCAAACAGTATATATTGTACAGTATTTACATTCAAACAGTATATAGTAAGATGGCACATTTACATTCAAACAGTAAGATGCCATGCCTAGATCAACAAGGCAGCCAGCAAGATAGTAAGATGGCACATTTACATTCAAACAGTATATACTGTATATTCCTTTTGTAATTTACATTCAAACAGTATATAGTAAGATGGCACATTTACATTCAAACAGTAAGATGCCATGCCTAGATCAACCAGGCTGCCAGCAAGATAGTAAGACAGTATTTGTACCTCTGACAAATACTGTAACAGTATATTCTCAAGTATATGTAAAACAATATTCTATAATGTCCATTTAGTATGTAAAACAGTATATGAAAAACAATCACAATTATACTTGAAAAAAACTAGTATACTTGTAAAAGTACAAGTATATTTGTAAAATCACCTTGAACTTGAAGTATAGTTGATTGAACATGAAATCACCTAATAACCAAACGTGTAATCTTAAAACTGAAAGTCTGAAAGTAAATAATATAAACCCAAATAGAGATCTTAACTACTTCAACTTAAAAATAGAAATTCATTCTTCAGCAACTCAGCAATTCAGCAATCAGCAACCAACAATTCAATCTTCAGAAATAGAAATATGTGCAACCCCAACCCCAGACTCTAGTTCATAGAAACAAAAACAAAACCAGAATTAGAAATCTGTAAAGTCTAGAAATGAGAAATAAATAATATTATAATAAACAATTAAGATTACTTGCTTCAAGTTTCTCCAGTTCGGTATACAAATCAAGCTCAGTCTTGGTTGGCTCTTTATATAGGGAACACATACTATTACCCATCAGCCAATCATTGCAACATACTAGACATTCAACCATCTTGGGAGTTAAGCTGGCCCTAAAAGGATCAATGACCCTTTTTCCTAAGCTGAAAGCACTCTCGGATGCAACAGTAGAGGCAGGAACAGCAAATACATCTCTTGCAAGCTGAGATAAAATAGGATATCTAGTTGCATTCTCCTTCCACCAGCCAAGAAGATTGAAATTGCTATTTGAAGGGTCTTCAGCTGGTTCTAGCAAATATTTGTCCACCTCAGTTTTAATCTCGACAACATCCTGCTCCTGCCTGAGCTTCATAAACTCGTAAATTGTTTGAGCATGAATGTCCTCACCAACATCAACAAGTGCATTTTCTGATCTTGGCATGGTGGCATTTATAGAAGCTTGGGCAGCTTCTGGATCAGCATCAGAATACTCGTAAAAAAGCTGCAAAAACATGGTCTTGATCTCTTCAACCATCACTCCAACCATGGTCTTGTCTTGCTGCAACTTGGGAAAGAAGTATTGCAGATACAACAACTTGTACCTAGGATCCATGACTACAGCAATCACACATATTTTGTTCAAGTCCTCCAGCCTTCTCCAATACTTGTCAAACTTCTTCTTCATTGATGTCCCAATGCTGACTAATAGGGGATCATCACTACTGATGCATTTCTCTATCTCTCCTACAATTGTGCACATCCAAAGAAGAGGTTGGTTTGCTGTCACAACCTTGGTACCACTGAACTGTAGTGTTGCATCATAGAAAATCTTCAAAAACTTCACAAGTCTTGCTGCCTTATCCCAATCACCTGAATTTGGAGGCCCATCCTTTTTTTTTCCACCCACCCTTTCTAAGAAATAACTCTCCATCTGAGTATCCTCGTCCTCCAACCTCATAAAAGTCTTCTTAAACTTCACAGCTATATCTAACATGAAATAGGTAGAGTTCCACCTTGTGCAAACATCCAAAGGAACAATCCCACCCTTGTACTCTATTTTTTCCTGAGCAGCACACTTCCTAAACTTCTCTAATCTTGCAGGAGAGGATCTGATGTACTTCACACAATTCCTAATAGCATCTATAGAGGCATCCAACTCCTCCATGCCATCCTTAACAATTAAGTTAAGGATATGGCAGCAACACCTCATGTGCAAAAATATCCCATTCAACACTAGCTCCTTCCAATTTCCTATTTTTTCCCTCATATAATCAAGTGCAACTTGATTCGGGCTAGCATTATCAATCACAATAGTAAAAATCTTATCTATTCCCCATCCTATCAAGCATGACTCTACAAGCTTCCCAATGGTCTTGCCCTTATGATTAGGAATTACAACAAAGTTTATTATTCTTTTATGTAAAACCCAATTGTCATCAATAAAGTGTGCTGTTAGGACCATGTAATTGACATTCTGGATTGAAGTCCAGGTGTCAGTTGTCAAGGACACTCTCTGAGAATAGGTACTGAATATTTTTTCATCCTAGTTTTCTCACTTTGAAAAAGATCCCAGATATCTCTCACTAGAGTCCTACGGGAAGGGAGCTTGAATAGAGGCTGAGTTACCCTCATAAAATCTACAAACCCTTGACCCTCAACATGACTAAAGGGAAGTTCATCTCTAATTATCATCCTAGCACAAGCAAGCCTAGAAACCTCAGCATCATAACTAACAGACCTCATATTACCACCATTTTCAGCTGAATCAAAAGTAAGAAACCTCTGTTTTTACCTGGAATGTAGAGGGGACATTTTTTGCATTGATAGAGCATGTGAGTCCTCATACTTGAAGTCCCATTAGACTTGGAATGAACATTGTAGACTTGGGGGCAGTAGTTGCACTCAGCTTGAGGCTTGTCCATCTTAGAACCATCTGGGTTGGTGAGCTTGGTGAAGTGATCACATGCTACACTCTTGTTCTTCCTTTTGGGTAAAGAATTTTCACGAGGAACTTCAGTAGGCTGGACAGCTGGATTGACTACTAAACCACTTGCTGCAGGAGTAGTTAATGGTGTGGTTCCATTGGTTTCTATGTTAGAACAAGTTATTTGAGTCGGTGTTGGAGTCTCACAATTGCCTTCCATAATCTGTACAATGGAACGTACATAAACAATCTGAAAAATGCATATTCAACAAACTACTTGACAGACATTACACTTATTCATTCAACAACAAATGAATATTCAGGCACTATTAAGTACATACTGCATGTATAAATGATTGGAGTAAATGATCCCTATATATAATTAGCTTTTTACTGTCTTGCTTTTAACTTCTTTCATTTGGTTATTGCTGATAGTCATGCTACTCTTATTTATTTATACAGGCAATCAGGAAATTGAAGAGGACGATGTGGCTGCAACATGCATCGAGGAACGACTTAAATCAGTAGGAATTCTTTGTAATAAAGAAGAGCTAAATACGGAAAGTTATGCAAAAAATTCTGAATCCCTCAAACCAAAGTAAACCCAAGTGATAAAATTGAATAACACAATCATGTTCTTATTTTCCACCAGATATCACTGAAGAAATAGATGACATGTTATTGTCTTCATGATACCTTCTTTTAGTTCTGGAATAAATTTGTATCAAGTTGGGATCCTTTTGAAGTTTGAACCACTGTAAACCATACAAAAGTGATTTCTATGCAATACTGAGCCAAACGAATTGGGCATTGTTGTTCGCAAAAATTGTGCTATTTATTTGAAACTATATATAACACTTTTTATCTAGTATGTTGTTTACATACATTAGATCAAACCATTATCATAAATAATGAAAAAGAAAACACATAAAAAATAAAATCTTTCAATGACTAACCTGAGTTATTGGAGAATAACTAGAAGCCAATGAGGAACAAGAAAGGGCTTCAGTGGGTGTTTAAAAGGAGGCTTCAATGGGGTTTTAATGAATGATTGCAGAGAAGTTGATGAAGGATTTCGATGAGTGATTGCAAAGAAGAGGAGGCCTTTCATTGCAGAAGAGGAGGAGGTTTTAAGGTTGGATTTAGGGTTTGAGAGTTTGAGTTTGAGTGAATCTCAATTTGAGATACGGTGATATTGATTGAGAAATAGAGAGATTTAGATTTATTTAGGTTTCCTCGCTGGTTTCATCGCCATTTAGAAATTCTGCAAGAGAAGAACTGAAATAGAAAGAAACAGAGAGATTTGGGGTTTTTGCCTTTGGGGTGTGATACAGTGCGACAGGATGCAGCATAAGAATCAATCGGTCGGTTCGGTTTTTAATCGGACGGTTTAAAATGGTGAACCGATTCCGAACCGTTTGGAACCGGTTTCGGTTCGGTTTTACAAATTCTCTTATCATCCCTTATTCGGTTCGGTTACCGAACCGTATTTAAAAATCGGTTCGGTCGGTTAACCCGAATTAAATCGGTTTATGCCCACCCCTACGAGTCACAATACAAACAATCCTCCATGACTAGGGAATTTCATTATGGACAATCCTCTTTGAGCAAGGAATTTCAAATAACCATTAGGCATTGCCACAGGCCACGATGTTCACATGTCAAGGATATTTCCTCCACTACAACGTAAATCTAAAGTTCCGAACTGACTTGAGCATCGGAATGACAACACCCCCCTCCCCCCAACTTGTCTGAAGCGAGCACTTCAGGGAATTATCCCGATTGTCCCTCTCTTGAAAGACATCTCGAGAAGTCGAAGGCAGAAGTTTCCCTGATGAAAGCATAGAAGACATGTATGAATCTAGGAATGTTTCAACTACAGGAGAAAGGATTCAAGAATAATTCCACATAAAGATGACATAAATCAAACTTTAATATGCTCCGATCTTGAAACAGTCAAGTTCCATGAGACAAACAAGAAACTCGTAACATTATGACATGGTTTTCATTTGAGGATCATTGTTTAGGATGTGATACGGCAAATAAGACGACTTGGAAAAGCAACAAATAGTATATAGTACATGTAAAGAAACAAACCAACTTTCATTGTCATTTAATGGGCTTCCTTTACAACGAATCATATACTCTGACAGAAATTTCCAAAAGATGAAGACTGATATTTAACTAGGCATTAAGTCACGACAGAGTGGCCACAACTTTAGAACTAGAGAAAATAAGTACCTTTTAAGTACTAAACATACCACCTTCCTTATTCTTCTCCAAGAAAAAATCACAAAGCATCTTTGAACATTCTCTACTTGGCCCATCTGCTCCAAGCAAATCCACTATTGTAGATGAGGTTCCGCATCAGAAACATGAGCTCTTTCACTCATCACCTTGAGAAATTTGATTGCGTTTTGAGAATCATTCTTTCGAAGAAATCCTCGAACTATTATATTGAATATAAATTCATCTGGTTGACAACCCTTCTTTTCCATTTCCATGAACAAATCTCGAGCTTCTTCCAACATTCCTTCTTTACAAAAATCATTTATCTATGCAGTTTAAGTTATAGTGTCAGGTTGCAATCCTTTTGTAGAAAGACTGTCCATGAGTTTTCTTGCCTCTTCTATTTTCCCTTTTCTGCACCAATAGTGAATGAGAATATTGTAAGTTGCATTACTCACTTTCATCCCCTACTTTCCATTACACCAATTAACTTCATGGCCTCAGTAAAGCAGTCATTGTTGCACAAGCCATACAATAATGAGTTAAAAAGTATGATAATGAACTTGCATAACTTCTAAAAAGATCTTGTGCATCCAGAACATTCGGTGCTGTAAGTGACGGTGTTAGTTATTACTCCTTTGTGATGCATATCGCTAAATAATAGCATGGCATTATCTAGTTGGCAAGCCTTGCAATAACCATTATCAAAGTGCTGTAGCTTAAAAAAATCAGGTTCATGGCCACCGTTGACCATTGAATGAAAAATATTTACTGCTTCTTCCATTTGGCCTCGCAAACAATATCCATCCATCAATACATGGTATGTGAATATGTTTGATTGTTCTCCTCTTTGAATCACGAGTTCGAATAGTTGATATGCTTCTTCAACCGACCCCTCTTTGCAAATTGCATCCACTAAAACAGTATACGTGTGCACATCCAGTGAGATACCAAAATTCACCATTTCATTAAATAGTGAAAATGTCTCTTTCCCTTGACCTGAACAACATAGGCCATGAATCAATGAATTATAGGTTATCACATCAGGAACAATACCTCCTTTCGGACATTCTTTCAATCAGCTTACGCACTTATTTAATTTTCCCATCATTGCAAATAGCTTCTACCATAATGTTAAGAGTTACAATATCTGGTGTGATCCCCCAAGTCACCATATTATCAAAAAATGCTGGCAGCTTCTTCCCACATGCCAGAATAGCACAAACCATGAATTAAAGTACTGAAAGTCACAACATCCGATCGAACTCCCTTACTAGTCATTTCTCCGATGTGGTTCACGGCCTCATTCACCCGATTGTCTTTGCAAAGCTTGTCAATTCATATATCATAAGTAAAACTATCGCTCGGATACCCATAATTAACAATTTTGTTAAACAAATCTATGGCCTGGTCTACTTTATCGTCCATACAAACCCCTTTGAGCAGATTGGTGAACGTGAAGCAATCTGGTTTCATACCACATTTCAAAATGTGTCCTAGAACAGCGAAACCAAAATCAACTCTACCCAAACAGCAGTAACAGTTGATGAATATGCGAAAGGTAACAAAATCTGGTTGGACTCTCTTGGATTCCATCAATTTGAACAAAGGGTAGACTTTGTGGTAGTGTTTCATCTCAACAATGGCTCCTAAGAGTTGCATGAAAGGTAAAATTGAGGGAATGGGTCATAGTTTTACGAGACGTTTGAACAAACCCATAGCCTCTTCAAGGCCAAGTGTTTCAGATTTACACCCAATTCTCACAGATGAAAGAATACGTGAATGGTTCATTTTTTGTTGCTGCTTCTCAAGAAGAGTTGATTTGTAATGAAATACAGAGTAAATATAAAATGAAAAAGAAGAAGTGACCTTTGTGTGTTGAAGACCAGCTGCTGTTACTGTCCCTGCTGCTCTTCCTCTTCTCAACACCGCCATCATCCAATGAAGTAGAAGCTATTACTGAGTGAGTGAGTTGAGAATGCTGACATAAAGAAATGGTCCTCCTCCTTGCCTATCCTACACCAAATCATGTAGTAGAAATGAGTTCTTAGTTACTCGCTTGGTTCGATCAAAATGGAAAAAAATAAAAAATTGAGTTCTTAATTACTTGATTGGTTGATCGGTTCAAAGTGAGTGAAGAGTTCTTATTTGTTAGAAGGTAGGGAGCACAGTTTTGGGTTTTTCCAGACACACCCCTGAAGTTTATATTTCTACACATACTCCTAACTTTTGTATTTGTCGCCATCACTACCATGTCGAATAATTTAATAAGATTGGGCTAAAAGGGCCCAATTTCTAGTTTGACTGCCAATTTAGGACCAATTTAAGTTACATTTGGTTAAAAAGAATCCTACTAAACAAATTTTTTTTATTAATCCATTTGAACTCTGTTTATGCAAAATAATAATAATAATAATAATAATAAATAAATAAAATTAATTCAATGATTTTTATAATTATTCCCTAGATAATTGAAAATATAAGAGATCGAAGAAAAAAAAGTGAAAAAAAGAACATTTGCTCTGTTTCAGCATTTTCCTGATATATTTGTAGAGGAAGGAGTTAAAAAAAATGAACAAGATGGAAGAGAGAAGAGAAGAGTACCTGCTGAAAGCAACAAAAACAACGGGTGGCAACAACTTTACCTCAGTGTCATTCTCTCCTTTGTTTGAGAGCAGAGATTAATAAACAGAACAATTAATTATTTTTTTTAAAGTCAGCTGATGACTTGGGTAGTATGATTATTTTGTTGATTAGGCCTAGTAAAGTAGTGTATTAATTTGAGGGATGTTTCATCTGCACAAGAAATAATTTTTGGTAAAGATGAACTAAAGCAAAATGCAAAATGCTAACACACATAAATCTTGGGTCGATCAAGTTCAATAAGAAAAACAATAAACTAACAACATCATGTTATGGTTTTCATTTGCAAATTAGTTTCAAACAAAAACAAAGATAGTATCCATTGCCATTGTATGGGCTTACTTTACAGGGAATCATGTACTCATCAGAAGTTTGCAAAAGATGAAGACTACTATTCCATAAGGCATGAAGTAACAACATGTAAAACTAATGAAAACCAAAGTACCTTCTAAGCACTAAACAAACCACCTTCCTTTTGCCTCTCCAAGAAAAAGGTACGAAGCATCCTTGCATATTCATGCTTTGGCACATCTGCTGCTAGTAAATCCTCTATTATGGATGAGGTATCTGCATCGCAGACGAAACCCCTTTCAAACATCACATTCAAAAACTTGATTGTGTTCTGAATATCACTGTTTTGCAGAAATGCTCGAACCATGATATTGAATGTAACAGCATTTGGCTCACAACCCCTCTTTTCCATTTCTATGAACAAATTTTGAGCTTCTTCCAGCACTCCTTCTTTACAAAAACCATTTATCACTGTGGTGTATGCTATAGTGTCAGGTTGCATTCCTTTCATAGAGAGGCTATGCACGAGTTTCCTTGCCTCGTTTACTTGCCCTTTTCTGCACATACAGTGAATGAGAATATTGTAAGTTTCATTATCTGCTTTTATTCCTTTGCTTTCCATCGCGTCAATCCATTTTGTAGCGTCAATGAAACAATCATTGTATGTAATTATGTCAGGCTGATTTTCTCTTTGAATCATGACTTCAAACAGTTGATGCACTTCTTCAACCACCCATTCTTTGCAAATAGCATCCACTAAAATATTATATGTTCTTACGGTCGGTGAGATTCCAGAATCCAACATTTCATTGAATACTGATAATACTTGTTTCCCTTCACCTGAACTACACATACCATGAATCAACGTGTTACATGTTATTACATCAGGAACAATGCCTCTACGAATCATTTTTTCAACCATGCTACGTGCTTCCTTGATTTTCCCATCTTTGCAAAGAGCATCAACCAAAATGTTAAAAGTGACAACATTAGCACGGATCTTATGATTCACCATACTATCAAAAAGGCTATCAGCTTCTTCCCACATACCAGAATTGCACAACCCATGAATTAAAGAACTGCAAGTAACAACATTCACTGGAATTCCCTTCCTGATCATTTTTCGGAAGAGAATCATACCCTCTTCCAGCCGATTATCCTTGCAAAGCTTGTCAATAATTATACCATAAGTAAATTCGTTGTTTGGGTATCCATACTTCACAATTTTTTCAAACAAATCAATGGCCTGGTCTACTTTATCATGCATACAAAGCCCCTTGAGAAGAGTGGTAAATGTGATGATGTCGGGTGTTAACCCGCCTTTGAAAATGTGTCCTAGAACAGAAAAACCAAAATCCAATCTACCCAAATGACAGTAACAGTTGATGAGTATGCTAAGGGTGGAAATGTTTGGTTGGACTCCTTTGGATTCCATCAATATGAACAAAGGGACGACTTTGTCATAGTGTTTCATCTTTACAAGGGCTCCGATGAGTTGATTGTAAGGTACAATGTTGGGAATGGGGTGTAGTTTTAGGAGTCTATAAAACAAACCCAATGCTTCATCAAGGCTAAGAGTTCCAGATTTACACTTATCTCTCACAGTTAATATCACTGGGTATGGTTTTTGCTGCTTACTAAGAAAAGTTGATTTGTAACGAAATACAGAGTAAATATAAAGTGAAGAAGAAGAAGAATTGACCTTTGGGTGTTGAGGACCAAACACAACAACAGCTGCTGCTCTTCCTCTTCTCAACATCGCTATCATCCAACCTAAGCGAAGTAAGAGTGACTGAGTTAGCTATAGAGTGTTTTAGACCGAAGGGCAAAGAGTGAAAGAGGATGTTATGCTGAGTACCACCACAATGTTGTAGAAGGGGAATTCTAATTAGCCAGGAAACCAGCGAGGAAACGTGCGAGGGAGGGGGGTGGAACCCTCCATTCCCTTTGAGATGTGCGATTGTACACATCTCGAGGGGGATGGAGGTCCCTCCCTTGCGCATTTTCTTGCCAGTTAGACAATCCCTTTGTAGAAAGACCCGTGTTCTATTAGGGCATCCACGATTGATCACATCACAATATAAACAATGGTAGATTTGGAATTTTCTTGTGTTGACAGACAACGAAAACGACCAAATGTTTTTGTGAGAAACCTCATAAGGTACTTGTGAATATGGGAGGTTTCTTACGCTTCATTCTATTCTACATGATGATTAACAACAACCGAGAATAGTCACAGATTGGGCGTGGCAACCACTCATAGGCTCAGAACACCGCTGCTACAACAGCCGAACAATATTGTAATTAATTATTAACATATGCAATATGCTTTCAACAAAAAAAAATAAAAAAAAATGGGAGGTTTCTTCAAATGTTTTTGAGCACCAACATAGACTTAACACCAAAACATAAACAAGGGTCTACTTTGGTCATTTCATCCAGCAACTGACACACCAAAAAAATCTCTCTTTATATAGCCAAGCATAATCGCAGAATCACCATGGTTTTGCTTTACAAAGCTTCCAATCAGGGTTAGGGCTCCATTCCATCCACTCTCTCAATAACCCAATCCTTCTGTAAACAGCGATTCCCAAAACAAGCTCACATTCTCATTAACTTGGTCAAGTTCTGGGCTTTTTTCGCCCTGCAGTTGTTGAATTCCATGATCTTCTGTACTCCATGGATCCCTCTTTAGTTCAATCCACTCCATCATTCGAAGAAGACGAGTGGGGTAAGATTCAAAACCTTTCTTTTCCCTGAAACATTCATAAAGTTTCGATTTTTATTGGATTTGTAGTGTTGTTGTGATGATAAAGTTTCGATTTTTATTGGAATGTAGTTTTGTTGTGATGACATAGTTATCTGGGTATCTCTGATTTGTTCACTTGATGTTATTGGATGCTTTTTCTCAATGGGTGTTTTGATTTTGTTTGGATAATACTAATTGGGAAATTGGTGATCAGAGATATTTTGTTTTAGGAGATTTTGTATTTTGTCTTAAAAGTAAAAGATTATATTACTAATGAAGAAAAGGGCATTGGGGGGATTCCCGTGAGATCAAAGATAGCTTTTGGTTACATAGGTTCATTAATTATTTTTCTTAGTTGGTGTCATTTTTAGCACGTCCTTGTTCATATGCTGTTGTATATAATATAGCTGTGGAATAAGGTTCGAAGTCTCATAACGATGAATTCGACTCAACCATGTGCTTTTTCTTTTTTATGTTGGGGGTGGGGGTGGGGGTGGTTAACAGATTTGTTTTATCACATACACCATGTTGAACCTGGAACTGCTCGACTTACATGTCTCGTTTTTCCTTTTATGAGTGAAAATAATGCCTGGCCCATGCCCTAATTTTTTCTCCTCACAAATTCTGTTAAACAAGTTTCTTTTCCGAGTAATTCTTGCTGTCGAGGTTTTGGGCGAGGAAATGAGCGAGGGGAGGGAGGTGGCGGGGTGGGAGCCGTTCACCTCCCTCGGGATGCGTGCGCAAAAAGTCAACGCACACATCTCGAGGAAATTGAACGGCTTCCACCCCTCCACCTCATTTCCCTCGCTGGTTTCCTCGCCCAAAACCTCGACATTTAGAATTTCTGTTCTTTTCCACTTTCCAACCAAACACGCTAAGTTGCAATCTAAACTACTTGGTACTAAACATTGGAAATTCCAGTATTTCGAGGGTATAGCCCCTGCATGGTTCTTGCTGTAAATGCAGTTGATTTGCTGAAATTTCCATTTGCAGGTGCTTGACAAGTCACATGAATTTTTTTTTTTTATAAAAATTGATTTGCAAGACCTACAATATATGCAAGGATTTTTAGCAAAATGATTTCACAACTTAAAGCACTGAAATTAATTTGTTGAAGCAATTATTTCTTTACGCACAGTTACTCACATGTTAATTTATTGTAATGTGCATGTCATATGATCTTATTATGAAAATATGGTTGAATAAAAAGATATCAATTTTTTGACAAGTTTTATTTTGCATATAGTAACTAGTAAGTCAACACTGGACAAGAAAAAAAAAATTGAATGACTTTTTTCTTTCGCCACCAAGGATAGTGAAAATGGACATGAAAATGTATTTATTTTGGAAAAACATTAAAAAACAAATCATTTTATTTATGGTGGATTTACGACAGTGGATTTACGATGAACCAAACAGGGGCTTATAAGTTATTTATTTTCCCCCTTCTCTTTCCAAGTAAATCAAGTTCCTATCATGATTTGTCTTGCTTGTTTTCTATTCCTTTTTTATGTTCAGCATTGATCATGATTCATTCCAAGCTGTGAACCTATGATAACCTCTATTGTTCCATGATTATGTTTTCTTTTATAATTGATTCATGAGTTGAAAAGGCAGATGTTTAGTCATTATTGCTTGGCTAGCCCTTGTCTAGAGTCCTTTAAAATTCTCTTGCTTTGCTTTTTCTCACATCAAGAAGAAATTGTTTTTTACGTTTCAAAAATTTATTCGGACAACCATAAAGATATTTTTTAGTTCATTATACATTTACTATCTCTTTTAATGAAGTATAGAATCGCTCACCAAGACATGGATTTTATAAATGTACGTACCTTTGATACCATTTTAAACTATGGACAAGCATTTCATTTTTGAAAAACACAAATCACGCGTCCATGGTTGACAAAAAAAAGTATCGTATTCTATTGGGTTCAGATTGACGTCTGTCTCTAGCACAGAACTAAAATTATTAAGATTCTTCTATCTAACTGGCCCATGATTTTCAGAAGGCTCGTGCATTATCCTTGTTTCTGGCATTAGTATCCACACCATATGTGCATCATTACGTGTCCCTTCAATATGCTTAAGGCAGGATCATCCGAAGGGAACTGTGAGACTTGTCTATATGAAGACTGCAATGCCATGTACCGCCAACTGATAATAATTTCATTTTATATAGATTTGAGACGTTTACTCATGCCCGACTACCAACATGTTAGCCACGTTTGGTTTGAAATTGTGTTACAGCCCTTAAGAAATACTCAAATGTTTGGAAGAGGCCTTGATTTTGGTTTGGAATAGAACATCAATGCCCTTGGATATGCTCAACTATTTTGGAAGAGGCCTTCATTGAGGTGAATAAAATTGAAATTGTTGTCACAATTTTAGTCAGTTGTGTCCTACACACCAGCAGATCAGTGATAAACAATTATTGTTGTCGGTTACAGATTAAAGAAGTATCAACAAGCTACAAAATAAAGCACCAAATGATGTGCTGTTTGGGTTTGGATTCATTTTGCGTTTTGGATTTGGAGGAATTTCCTCCAAGGAAACACATTTTGATATCTTCAAAGTTAATATACCTTATATAATGTTTCCTGATTCACACCAATCTCTCCCTTTTTGTAAATTCCTGAAACAAAGTTCTGAGCATAGTTGACCATATTAATTTATATCTGAATTCTTGAATATTATGTTTCAGATACTGATGGGTTCGTGATCCCAAGTTTGGCAATGGAAGAACCTGATTTGAGTAAGCCAGATGTCGCTGAAGAAAAGGAGAAACCTTCTTTCCCCTCGGTGAGAATAAAAGTTGTTTCTCTCCATCTTCTAAAAGTAAAAGCCATGAAACAAGGACCAGAACATGTGTATTGGTGTCTTCAGACATGGTGCAGTATTTCAGATGTGAAACCTAGATGAGCTTGTGTTACTCAAGCTCTTATAGTAGATTTCACAAACATCTTTCCAGTTTATACTCCTTGTGTTTTATTGAAATTATCTTTCAGTATTGAAGTTGTAAAAGTAAGTGTTACGTCTTTACAGGTAATTAAGGAAGAGGCGAAGATCTACTTGGGGCCACACGGTGCCCCTCCTTCACAAGCTAAGCAACAAGAGCTTAACATGCCTGGGCGTAAACAGAGGTTCAAGCAGAAGCTGAGGGAAGCTGACAGGAAAGTCACAGGGACAGGAAGGGAGAATAAGGTGGAGAATTTGAGAGAACTCGTGGGAAGCAGCAAGGGAAGTGCTACCATGCCAAAAAATACTACAAGAGATTGGCTTGATCCACATTGCCACGAGTCTCAGTTTGAGAGGTCTTATACACATTAAGAGTCGTTTTGGTAACTGGGATCTGGGCAAACCATAAAGTTCGAGGGATTTTCTTCATAAAAGAGTATAATTTAAAGATCATGTATCTTTCTGAAATCAGTCAGAATTGCATTTTGATCTTGCTCGCAGACTATAGTCTGTTTTACTTGATGAAGTTTGATGATAATCTTGTTATGTTGTGTCAAATTCTATTCGGAAAAAAAAAAAAACCATTATACATTGAAATGCTAACGAAAAATGCAGGGCATTCTCATGGTCAGACGCTGTCCCTTGTGTAATTTTCAGTGTGTTGGATTCTGCTCTTTCCTTTTCCTGTGGCTGGTTGCAAAACCTCGTGTCAAGATTTTGGGTTAATCTTGACTTGGGGTAACGCCAACAAGGTGTTGTGTTAAGAACCTGATGTACCTGCAGAGTTTACAAGGCCAGGGCATCTGAGGACGAGAGTCTCTCTGCCAGCCGTGGATGTGTTTTCAGTGCAGATATATCGACCGATAACTATTCCCGTATCAGGTTTTCATCTGTCAACACATAACATTGATTACAGAAACAACAATAGGAGCTTTAGAGGCAGTAGAATTGACAAAATTGTATAACTCTTACAGGGCTACCACATCAGAAAATGGGTAGTAAGAAAGCAATATACAAATTCGACAGATATATGAACTGAAGTGGTGTGTTATCTTTGTCCTAGGAGGTGGTAGATGTTGTATGAAACATTTTCCATGGCCAATTCTTCCTTATCGGACTGGTACCTTGATCCAACCATTAAGGAAACCAATTGCCAAGATCACAAAGGGTGTCGACATACCAAATATGATGATATATGGTAAAGGTGTTGACATGGGGTTCTCCCCTTTCCTCTCGCCTGCTGTTTGCCAATACCTGCAGATGCCAGTCTCAATTAAGATTTCACTATGAACTGCTCATGGTACTTAAGGTTAGAATATTAAATAAACCATTAGCTTTTATTTACTTCACTTTTATATCATTCAATTTTGGTGAAACTATCATCAACCATTGGACATGAATAATACTGTAAAATGATGAGCAGAAAGAAAATTCAAAGAAGAAGCTTACTGTTCAGGTTCTTGTTCTCTGGTAATGAATTTCTTCTTCCCTCCTTTGTTGACATCTCCATCTCCCCCACCTACAAAATCCATCTCATTTATCATCATCTAAACCCTGATTATTTATTTATGGCTAATAAGCAACATTTTCATCAAGACCCATTATACTAAAATAAAAAAATTTACAACTTAAAATGAAAGACAGAGAGCTTTTAAATCTTACCTATTTTTGCATGAACTTTAAAGCACTTGGACATTTTTCTAGGTGGAGAATGGAAGACACTGTAAGAAGGAAGAGCTTTTGATGATGATGATGATGATGATGCCAATGGATTTGGATGGAGAGAAGATGGAATTATTGTTGTTGAAATTGAGATACTCATCCTTGCCAAATTTTCTTCTCCTTCTCTTGTCGTCTCTTAGCCTGTCCTTTATCCATTACATGTTTTTGATATGGGTGGTCTATGACTTCCCACTGTACTAAACCCTATCTACTAAGGAAATGTTGAAAATACCCTCTAACAGGGTAGATTTGTTTTGGATTGGTGTGGTTGAGGGCATATATACTATTTCCATTTCATGTTCATACATGCTTACAATAATGGCATGTTTAGTTGTATGAAAAATGAGCTTTGCTACAGAGCGAGGGAGGGAGCGAGGGAAAAGGGGCGAGGGATGGGTGGTAACCACCCATCCGCCTCGAGATAAGTGCATCGGATTGGAGATGCGCGATAGCGCTTATCTCGGGGCGGATGAGTGGCTACCACCCCATCCCTCGCTCCCTCCCTCGTTCCCTCCCTCGACCCCTAGAATTTTTCATGAAAAATAGATATGAATTTGATTGTGAGGCCTCTTTCTAGGATTTGGATTCACACGAGTGATGGGAAAATAATGTTATGAATAATCGATTTCTATTAATAAATAGACGACAAAACAACAAAAATCTATATAATAAGAAAATTGAAATTCATTTATCAAGGAAAATGACTAACCAGACATACCCTAAGGTCCCTAAGTTCATTTGAGAAACATATTTCCCTAACACAAGTGTAAAAAGTATATGAAAGGACGATATTTATTAAACAATGTACATTGTGTATATACAATAAACGTTCATACATCGCACCATGGTCTAATGGACAAGAAAAAAACTAGGATAAGATAAGTAGGTTAATTTCAAACTCTTTACCAAAAACATTGTGTATATATAAGAACGTTCATGATATATTGCACCATGGTCTAATGGACAAGAAAAAAAATACGATAAGAGGTAGGTAAATTTCAAACTTTTACTTAATATTAAGACTAAATGACAATTAAAGTGCGGCCGGCCTAAAATTTTCCTAACTTTTTATGCACGCGACTTGGATTGATATGTATCGTTTATGTTACATCTAACCACCACCCTTGCCAATTGGAGGCGTCCTCATCGTATTCATCGTAGAGTAGTTAGATTTTATTGAAATTATTCCATAAGTTGCAAAAAGAAAATTACAAACAACACTAACAATTGTTTACTCAAGATTAAGACTTGCATCTGGAGAATTTTAAAACTTTATCTTCATTATATTTGTCTATTTGTCTATTCTGGAAGTTAAGCATTTTTTTTAACATCCAACTCACATCCTTATGAGGTAACGGTGATCAACCAAAACAAGCTCAAAAATTTTATTCAAAATTTTCCAGTTTTATATAGTTTAAATTTGAATACTTGTACATAAACAAATGTATTAGTGTAACGACCCGATCTGCATAGTAAGAAATTGTTCATTCTGGGCCCAATCGATTCGCACGGCTTTAAAATGCGTCTTTCTACGAGGATCCAACCTCATACATATATAGCTCATGCCTCTCCCACACTCAGGCGATGTGAGACTATGTCCCCCTTTGTAACTCGTCTAACCTCTTTCAGGCCTATTGAACTCCAACCCTCACTCTCAGATCCGCCCACTC
The DNA here is from genome assembly GCA_003290165.1 of Berberis thunbergii. Classification (NCBI taxonomy): domain Eukaryota; kingdom Viridiplantae; phylum Streptophyta; class Magnoliopsida; order Ranunculales; family Berberidaceae; genus Berberis; species Berberis thunbergii. Next base: position 246,527 of record QNQO01000909.1, on the reverse strand, counting down.
CAGAAACTCACAATTAGGGATGATGATAACCATGCCTAAATTTTAATATTTCTTTTAAACAACTTGTTCATTCCATCTCATTTGAAATGTTGTAAGTTCGATTGTCACTAACTAGAGCGCATGCACCATGACTAATCCATTGAAAATTACAGGTAGAGTGAAATCACAAACAAAAAATAATCTTATATCTTTACGATTGCTTAAACGTCAATCAAGATCCATGACATACTCTTCTTTTTTTCAACAAAAAATATAGTAAACACTATTTAGAAACAGGAGATAGTGAATTTATTTAATAAACAAGTATAACTTACATCATAAGATGCTTCCAATTCTCTCTTACAAATTGAAACTTTATATTACACAATTAAGATGCAATTAAGTGAGAAGCAAATAAAGAACAAAAGTATCATGAATTTTGTTTGAAAAGCGTGCGTGTCGTTGATGAGTATAAAATTTAAAACGTGAAGGATTAAACCATCACAGCCTTAATCATCTAACTAGCCTTAACAAATCATGATGCATGAATACTACCTAACACAATCAATATAAAGTTGTATGTGCAACCCCACTTCTTTCAATGATAATGAATCAATGAATGGAGTTGCCATTTCGGCTATGCAATCAAATTAACATGTTACCTAGATCTAGTTGGAGCAAAATTGACATAATTGAATTCCCATGGTTTTTCTTGGTTGAATTCATTTTCAAAAGATGCTCTCGTAAGTTTTCTTATAAAGTTGATTTGAAGCAAATTGATAATCCACATGGTTAATTATGTTCTTATGTCACTATTTCTATTTTTATTTTACTTGATAGATTCGATGTACACGGTGTTTATTAATATTTAGTCGTGGATGAAATTCAAGTGAAAAATTAAGTCGCTTGTTGACTAATGCTACTTTCTTTGGCTCCTATGATGAAACCCTACAAGAAACATATATATGAACGATTCATTGTAGGAGATGTAGTTAAACTTTTTTTTTTTTTTTTTTTTTTTTTTTTGAAAGGCAAGCCGGTTTTATAGCTAGGATCCGTAACCTAGTCCCGAGATGTGACCTACGGGTCAAACACCACCCCGAAATAAAGATGCCTCCAGTGGATCTCGAAGCAAGGACCTGTGGAACAAGTCCACAACTCCTTAACCACTCATCATATATATTCACGGGGGAGTGGTCGAGATGTAGTTAAACTTTGTAACATGGTTTGCAATGATATCTATATATTCACGTCATCATCTTAATTTGGTACTCATCAAGAAACCCTTGATGAATGCCAATGAAGTACCAGCTCAGCTGATAACGTGAGAGACTGAGAGGAGTTAAAGGGAATTTAAAAAAAAAAACAATTAAAAGTGACTTAAAAGGAGAACTCTTTGGAAAAACCTAATCTCCAAATTTTCTAACATAGAAATCAAAATGAGGCATTCATCATACCAAACCACAACCTCCAAACCAAATACTCAACAAATACACCAAAAAGTAGATACACTTTACATGTCAAATGACATCAGACAAACCTTTTTTTCTCCAAACCAAACAAACCCTAGTTAACCTACTATAAATCTCTTTTGTACTAAACCCTTCACAAAAGTGGTGCATGACACCTCAACTTACACTTCACACCTCAAACCCTAACATTGATGAAGATTGTGACCATAACATTCCTAAGGGACCATCATAAATGACATGGAAATTTTTCCATGTAAACCATCCAAAAATCTAAAGAGCCGGGCCCTTAGCAGTGGCTCCCTTACGTGTGATTGAGTTCGAACGAAGGTACTGATGGAAGGCATGAGGTCTGCCATGGCATGCTGACAAGCTCATGAATCATTTAGGAGTTGGCATTATCCGTCGGTGGAGAACATCATGGGCCAACTTTAGTTGAACATCCAAACAGACCCTATGAACAGCTAGACCACCCTAACAAGTTCAAAGTATTTGACACTTGGCATAATCTTATTGGCTAATTGGAAGACTTTTGTAATGAATCCTCATCACTCTACTTATCCTATTTAATCACATAATCCACCTCTCACTATATCCTTCCTCTTCTTCTCTCCCTCTCTTTATATTTTTCAGAGTTTTCTTCCAAGTTTGCTTGATCAGCAATGGCAGAGAAGGTTTGTTTGTAGTGTTTCTTCTTTTCATTTGGAAGGTTTTCATGTTTGGGTTCTTGAAGTTTATAGGGTTTTGTTTATGTGTTTTTTTTCAGATGTCAACATTGGTGTTGAAGGTTGATCTTGATTGCTCTAAGTGTTACAACAAGCTTAGAAAGATTTTGTGCCAATATCACTATGGTGAGTTTTTTCTTCAACATTCCATAGAACTCAATTCAAGTTGAGTTTCATTTTTTGTCTTCTTGAAATTCAGATCTAAAACCCAAAATATATAACACCCTTTTAGACATTTAGTTGTTGTTATTGTTTCTTTCAAGTACTCTTTTCTATCTTCTTAGTGAAAAAAAATGAAATTTATCATTCAACACAAGATCTACATAGATTTTTAGTTATAAAGTTGAAAAAGAAATAAAGCTCCCTTATAAAAGTTTTTGAAGAAAAGGTTTATAGTTTGATTAAAGTTGTTTACGAAAAAAAAAGTCAAGTTAGTATATATATGCATGTGTATTACTTTACCCTGTTGATTAAGTTATTTGTTTTTCAAAAAGAATTCAAATTACATGCATGTATTACTTTATATGTTATAAATGCAAAAAAAAAAAAAAAAACTTAGATTGGTCTTTATGGTTTAATTTTGAAAACAAGAGAAATTCGGAGCCAAACGGTGGACAGGAAGAACAATACGGTGACGATATCGGGGCCTTTCGATCCGAGCTCATTTTCGAAGAAGCTATTAAGCAAGGGAGGTAAGGTGATTAAAAGCATAGAGATCAAGAAGCCACCAGAGGAGAAGCCCAAGCCCAAAGACTCCGATGCCAAGCCCGATAAGCCTGCGGATAAGCCTGCGGACAAACCACCTGCAGCGGATAAGCCCGCCAGTAAGCCACCGGCGGACAAACCTGCAGATAAGCCACCAAAGGAGGCAGCGGCTGCATCCGAGAAACCTAAATCGGATGCGCCTAAAGAAAGTAAACCAGGCCCAGAGATGAAGTTTGTTGGGCCTGGTCCGGTTCTCGCGTACCCGTGGGTTCAACCCTATGGAGCCTATCCTGTTCCATGTTATGAAGGGTATAGTGAAGGACCAAGTTTTTGAATTATGGAAGGCCAGTTACTAGCTATGAAACTTATGGAGGAAATGCAAATTATGGTGCAAACTATGGTGGAAACTATGGTGCAAATTATGGTGGAAGCTATGGTGGAAATTATGGACACAACAGAGGAAATGAGTATGGTTCTGATTATTTTAGTGAGAAAAACCCTGCTTGCACTATCATGTAATTTTGGGAAAAAATAAAAGAGAGAGAGGTAGGGTTTTCTTCTATTTGAGAAAATTAGGGTTGGGGTGGTGGTTGTACTGATTAATGGTTACAAAATGGTATCCATATGATGAATTAATAAAAGTTATATATGTATCCATCAATTGAGGGAATATTTATATGAAATCATTAGTATCTTAAATAACGAATGTTGTATTTTAGTTTTGAATTTCGAAAATACTAGAAAACTACGTTTTAGCAACCGGAGTGACGTGGTGTAATCTTGAAGGAATGAGAACAATTTTCAAAGTGTTTATATGTATCTCAAGTTGGTAAAAAAACCATCATCTGACGATGTCATATCATTTTGGTTGCAAAACCTGATTCCCTAACCTCACTCGATAAATTTAGGCCATCAACTAAATGGTTTACGTTTTTCATATATTATTTGTGAATTAAAATTTTTTTTTTTTGTGGTATTTTGTTAACTATTGAGACTATCTTTCTAGTTCAAAATTTTATAACTATAGAAAGAGCAGTACTTTATTATACAATGCAGTCGCACGCCAACACTTGTTAGCACACGACTGCATTTAAAATGTAATGAGCCCTTTTCCTTGGTAAAAATACTTGTGATAATGCTTGTATTACTAGATTAAAAATGTGTAAACAAAGGAATAATTGATCATTTTTATTTATTTATTCAAATATACCTACCAAATCAGTACTAAAAATAACAAATAGAGTGAAAAAGAAGCAAATGGCAATATGAATCACTTGCCTTGGAGCCTAAGGCCCATAATTACACAAGGGGGGGGGGGGGGGGGGGGGGGGGGCATATAATCGAATCCTATGAAGAAGTTGCAACAAACAAACCCTCACCAACTCCACAATATTCCTTTGGAGGATATGATTTGGGCATTGAAATAATGCTGACTTTCCAAAATTATTATTCAATTATTTAACACCTAACTTTCTCATTATTGGATTTATTATAAACCACTTTTTCCCTCAAAAATTAAAATCCGATTTGTCTTAATTCTTCCAAAACACATTTCTAGTTTCAAAAATGCTAGGAAATCAGGTTTTTGCAACCAGGATGACATGTCATGATCTAAAAAAAATGATGAAATTCCCAAAGATTTTATGTGTATCTCAAAGTTGTAAAAAACTCCTCTAACGATGCCACATCATCCTGGTTGCAAAACATGTTTACAAAACATGGTTTCCTAGCCTCACTCTTCCAATTTTCTTACCAAAGAGCGTTACATCTTATTTGTCCAAATTTTCGTGTTTCTTTTTATTTTTTATAATAGTTTTCATGTGTTTTAGTGTTTTAACCCATTGTTGAAATTTTCATTTTCATTTTCATTTTATATAAAATCAAGTAGAACTTTTTTTTTCTTAATAAATAATTTCAGAAGTTTTTGTGCCATATTCCTTTTTCTGCCTAGTTCAACTAAATTCTTTTAAAGCATTAAAGATCACCTACTTCCTCTTTTATGTATCTATGGAAATTTTTCCAAGTCTCAACAACCAATCAACAATATTCTCAAACACCTAACTCTATAATACATATTTCAACCCTGATATCGAAACTATATATTGAATTTTTTTTCCAACCATCTCCACAATATGATACATATCCAACCAAAGGCTTCACCTCCATGGTATCTCATTATCGGCACCAACTACTCTCAAACTAACTTTATTTTCATTCCATTATATGATCGAGTTTGCTTATACAAGGCCAAATAAGACATTTAGAATTAAAGTTTTGAAAAAAAAAAAACTATTAAAAAAAGGAAAAAATGTTTGAACATTGATGGTTTGGGAAACATGGGCCGATAACATTTATTGAGAATCACTAAATATAATAGAAATTTGAAATGGTGTTGCATTGAAGAAACAAATGATAGAAAAGCTTCTTTTCTTTATGAATCTTTTGACCATTCTTGAAAAAAAAAACTTAAAATATTGAATAATTTGCAAAATTTTACAATTGCATACAAAAACCAAAATTACGACCCATTTCAATCTTCATATTGATTAATTTGTAATCTTTATTATATAATCAATATTTGTTAGTTTCAATGCACATATGGATATTATTTTTAACTTGTTTTGCTCATAAAAATGAGTATTATATATATATATATATATATATATATTTTTTTTTGTGTTGTGAAAAACTGAATGAGGAAACATCCATAACTTAATGCTTCTTTAAATCAATTCGTGAGATAAGCTTTAAGATTTTATAAACAGTTTTTATTTGAAAAAAAAAGAAGTAAAATAAGCTCCATCTGCAAGGTAATAAAGATAATATAGTGATGGACAACAATTGCCAGGAGATAATTATCCTAAAAGCTCCAAATGCTTAACAATAAGAAGGTCACAGTAAAAGTACAATCCATTGGCAAGGTAGTCCAACAATAATTAGGCCGCCAATGGTAGTCTGGTTGGATGGTTAAGACTGTGGTGGTTTAACCCCCACGTCTTGGGTTCTATACTCACCGGCGGTACGCTTGCCTTTAAAAAAAAAACAATAATTAGGCCTCTCAATATTGGTAATGAAGATAGCAACAAAGATGAAAATGATTAGGATAGTAATGTAAGTTAGGAAATAAATGACTATGAAGAAGGAAGTGAGGATCCAATAGAAGGGTTTTCAAAAAAGTAAATACATGAAATGTGGATCACCCGTGTTGAAATAGTGTTGGCTTTAATAGTTTCACATCAAGTAAGGAGGAGTTATCACAAAAGTTAAGTTTAGAAAGGAAATGTCCACTCTTTAATAGCAACGAGGCCTTTTGGAGAAAACTTTACACCACGCAGGCCCAGATGGAAGACCCAATATGGTGGTGTTTGAGTTGGGGACAATATCGTTGCTATGTATAGTGGACCAAGGGAAACGCTCTAACAAGTGGTATCATTGATAGTTCGGTAAGGACTTGGCGAGGTGGAGGTGCAAGCAACACATCGTTCAATGAGAGTAAGCGCAGGGCAATGAGTCAAATACAGATGGAGCGCAAGTGCTCCAGGTGAACGATCAAGGGTTAGGCTTCAGACCCTTGCCAAGTGGGTATCTTACAAGTCCGGATGAGGTGGAGTTAGTGCAGTGATTGTGACTAAGTAGAGCCAACAACACCGAAAATAGTCGAGCCGTACACCGAGTACTACTCTCAAGATTGTGGTTGCGCAAGACACTCGAGGAGGAGGTGTACTTCGAGATGTTGCGGATCAGACGGATGGATTGTATGATGTGTGACGATTCGCGCCAAAGGTGAAGATTGTTGGGATAATGTTGGATTGAATAATCCCTCATCAAATAAGGAAGAATTGTCATAAAAGTTAGGTTTATAAGTGGTCCACTTCCTAATAACAACAAAGTTTTTTTTTACCACACACCACCCAGACCCAATATAGTAGTGTTCAAGTTGGGGACAATATCATTACTATGTATAGTGGACCAAAGGATGCGCGTAGGTGCACCACGCCCTAACAACCCGCTGCCATGGAGTATGAATCACTCGCTACCACAATAAAAGAAATGTTATGACTGAGTGTCATAGTAAGGAGACTAGAATAGTCTTAGGTTTTTTGTTAAGCTTTCTTCGTGAGTGCTTTCACAAAAAAATCGTTTCTTTTTTAGAGATCATATTTGAGACATCTTTATTTTATTATTATTGTAATATAAAGGTTAGGGGCCCTTAAAACCTTGTTTGCTTTCCAAAAAAAATAAGCTTCATTCCTAATATATCTAATAAAAACATACCGCAACCACATTATGTCGTTATAGTTTGCTGATTTTAGTCGATAAACAAAAGATGTTCACAGTAACAACTCACATGCTATTCTAGTAACAATTATTTATTTATTTTTTAACTCTTTCCTTTCTCCTTTTTAATACACGAAAATACTTGGAAACCAAGTTTTTTTTACAATTAGATTTGTAACCAGAGTGGTATGAAATGATATGGAAGGATATCATTAAGATACGTGTAAGCCTTTTCATGTAATGCTACGTCATCCTGGTTGCACAACTTAATTGCAAAAATCGGTTCCCTAGCAAACAAGGCAAAGTGAATATGTTAATTGGGTCCGAGTAAGTCTAGCCAATGTTTGATGGCATTTTTGAGCATTTTTTTGATTTTTTTACACTTTTTACCACTCATGTTTAAAATAAAATCACAAACACCATTTATAGAGGGTGTGAAATTGTAAAAAAAAAAACCAAAAAAAATTCAAAAAAAACCCAGCAAACAAGGTTGGCTAGAATTGTTGATTGGGTCCAGATTGATAATTCAAACAAGGCAAAAGAGAGGATGATAATCTATACAGAAATTCTAAATGTCAAGGAAGTGGGCGAGGGAAGTGAGGTGGCGGAGTGAGAGCCGTTCATCTCACTCGAGATGCATGCGTTGACTTTTTGCGCACGCATCCCGAGCGAAATGGACGGCTCCCACCCCGCCACCTCCCTCCCCTCGCTCATTTCCTCGCTCGTTTCCTCGCCACGTATAACTGCTCTAATCTATAAGAGAGAAATCAGGGAAACAAATTGGTCATAATTATTTGAAGAATTGCCATTATATGATGGGCCTGGGCCTCCTTTAAAATAGGTCAGGCCCATAATGAGTCTCACCAACCAAAGTCTCTGAATCACTCTTGATACAGACAAAAGAGTCTTCGTAAAGCCCAAAGTAGACTTTCATTGCAATTCTCCGTCAACAATCTCGTCGCGTACTTTTCATCTCATCAGTTCTACCATTGCACACCATCTGTTTGATCTAATTCCTCAATGAGTTGTTGTCACCTAAAGTTTGCTGCTTTCAGGCGTTCAGGTGATGGGTTTTGCACAAAGTCGATTCATTTTGTTGTAGCAACAAGGAATTCAGGTTTGGGTTTTCCTTATTCAAGTTATGGGTGGTGAAGCACAATCCTGAAGTTGATGGTTTGATGTTTTTGGCTCATACCCTTTACAGAATTTGATCTATATTCAAATGGGTTTTGCAAGTTTTTGATGTTTAGATGTTAGTGATTTATACTGTGTGAGAAGTTGGGGTATTTATGGATGTTTAATTAGTACTGTTTTTTTTTTTTTTTTTTTTTTTTTTTTATATATATATTTAGTTGGAGAACTTAAGGGTGTAGAGATGCTATATAAGAAGCCCCCTGTTAAAACAGCGGCCTTTCGCCGGGTAGTGTCATTGGTTCTAGTGACTCTATTGGGAATTCTTTTCCTAGTTTCTCTACTGAACACGGATAGAGTTTCAATGGCAATGATCTGGTCGATTGACAAGGATAATGACATTAATGAAGTTATCGAATCAAGCTATCAAATGCCTAGAGAAAAGCCAAGGTTACCTAAACAGACTGAATTGTCGATTTCTATGGAGAAGAGGAACAAGTTGCCCCCGAGAAATTTAGATCTTTTCCCAAAGTTAGCGAAGGATCATATTACAATTGTTATGTATGTTCATAATCGGCCACAATATCTAGAAGTAGTTGTTCGGAGTTTAGCAGCGGTTGAGGGAATTAGTGAGACATTATTGATAGTTAGCCATGATGGGTACTTCGAAGAGATGAATAAGGTTGTAAAAGGTATCCGGTTCTGCCAGGTGAAACAAATATTTGCTCCATATTCACCCCACTTGTTTCCCAATAGCTTTCCTGGTGTTTCGCCAGGGGACTGCCATGGGAAGGACAGCACATCGGAGAAGAAATGTAAAGGGAATCCTGATCAGTATGGTAATCACCGAGCTCCAAAAATTGTTTCGTTGAAGCATCATTGGTGGTGGATGATGAACACGGTGTGGGATGGATTGGAAGAAACCAGGGATCACATTGGTCATATTTTGTTTATAGAGGAAGACCATTTCATTTTGCCCAACGCGTATAGGAATATTCAAATTCTTACAGCATTGAAACCTAAGAAATGTCCTCATTGCTATGCTGCAAATTTGGCGCCATCTGATGTGCTTTCAAAAGGAGAAGAGAGAGAGAATCTGATTGCTGAGAAAGTTGGCAATGTGGGTTATGCGTTTAACAGAACCGTCTGGCAGAAAATCCACTCCAAGGCAAGAGATTTTTGCTTCTTTGACGAGTACAATTGGGATATAACCATGTGGGCTACTGTTTATCCCTCGTTCGGGGGTCAGGTTTACACACTAAGGGGGCCTAGGAGGAGTGCAGCTCACTTTGGAAAGTGTGGGTTACACCAGGGGCAAGGGGATAAGGGTGCATGCACTGATAATGGCATTGTGAACGTCGAAGTAGAAGGGATTGACAAGGTTGCTAACATCAAACCCGAGTGGCAGCTGTTGACGATCACGAATCAAGCAGGGTATCAAGCTGGATTCAAAGGTTGGGGAGGATGGGGGGATGAAAGAGACCGTCAACTATGCTTGGATTTCGCACGTATCTATCACTTTACTCGGAGCCGAGCAATTGATCTTAAGGTATAATTGCAGTACATCTCAAGTGTATCAATGATTTGAATATGCATATGTACGGGATATTTATTTTACTTCTTTGAGCATAGTGGAAAGTTTAACATAAGGTCTGCTACACCCTACTTTTAGTCTTGTTCTTTACAATATTGCATGAGTGATATCTTACTTATCATATGATTTCAACGAGTTTGTTGTGTTATAGTGGTATTGATTACTTGTTCTTTATTTGTTTGTTGGGGATGGAGGCATCAATCAATGACTGGTTTAACGTAATTGGTTTTAATAAACTCCTTCACACCACTTTACTTAATGGGGTCATTCAGACCCCTAATGTTCCAGAAAGCTATAGAGGCCATTAAGACCTTCTCTTGGGTTTTCTCCCCTTCTTCTTCCCTGAACTATTGTTCTTGGAAGTGATATCCTGATTTTTAGTGCTACTTCTTGTTGACATAGCTGGAGTATAAGGTTCTTTGAAAGCTAGCAGAATGTTACCTTTCTCCACTGGTCCTTTTGTTTTCTCCTCATTATCATCATTATCCCAGAAGGATCCTCTTGGGTGGTCATCTTTGCTTGCAGCTGGTTGATCACCATCCTCTTGATCTTTCTCTAGCCCATTACTTTGTGTTGCTTGAGCAGAAATTGCTCCCATCTCTTCCATTATGGTGGTATTTGCTCGTTCTCCATTCTCTGGCTGCTCATTCTCTGTATCGTTACTACTATTGGTGTTTCTTCTTCTCTTGTTGTATCTTCTTCTTGGACTGTATTGTTATTCTGCTCCCTCTCTTCATTCACATTAGGGTCCAATTGTCCAGTACCCCAAGCAACAGTTAATATTTGTGTTGCGCTTATGGTCTTCCAGTACCCTAAGCAACAGTTAATATTCTGCTCCCTCTATTCTTTCAGCAGCATAAGAGGCGAGTGAGTTTCCTTGTCATGGTAGAACATAGCCTTTCTGAAGAAATTCCCATGAGTGTGTAATTTTACTTGTTTTCTTGTCTTCCAGATCTTTGGTTTCTTGTTATTTTGTGCACTATTGAGGAAAACAGCAGTTTTTGTTAGTCCATTATCCCGTAGCGAAACACAGTTAGTTATTCAGATTCATATAGCAAATTAGTGATGTTTCTTGAGTTGTAAACACGGTTAGAATTTAGAACTTAGGGTGTTCTTTGGTTCAAAGGATAAGTTTCTTGAGAAAATTTGTCAAAAGTGAGATGGGAAAGGAGGGAAAGAAGGACAATACAGGACAGAATGAAGAACATGAATTTTGAGAGCTACAATATTGTGGAAAATGTTTTCTTAGGATAGCAAAGAAAATATTTTCCAAAATACATGGTCATTGTCAAGGGGGGCATACAATCGGAAAAAAAGTGTCTTTTGAGTTGCATTAGGAGATACTTAGGTGTAGCGCCCATAGAGGACAAAATTAGAGAAAGACGTTTAAACTTGGTTTGGTCATGTGCGGAGGAGACCAAGCACGGTGCCAATTAGAAAATGTCTAGATTGGCAAGTTAATTTAGGGTATAGACGGAGGGGACGACCGTTGAAAACTTGGATGAAGGCGGTGAATGAAGCTATCATTGAGCTTGGATTAGGTGAGGATATGTGGGAAGACCCCATTGCTTGAAGAACCAAAATCTATGTAGCCGACCCCGAAAATATCAAGAATGGGCTTTGATGATGATGATGATGATGCTGATGATGAGTTGCATTTCGGTCTCGCCAAGTCACAACAACCTAGCAATGAGTAGCCACTGAGCTTGACCAGAAAATAGAGCCCGAGTAACCCACCTTTCACACCAATCTGCAAAATTACAAATAGCACCAGTAAAATCACTCTACTTGTTAATTTTCGCTCTTTATTGTTTTCTTGGATTAGTATATATAGCCTACTAGGATATCACATTGTAACCATAGTAGTACTGTAATCAAATGTGAAGTTTCTTAACTTGCAGTATACCGGTATACTTAATTAGAAACACACAAGACCTTGGCTTAGACAGGCATCTGACTCTCGATAAGTGTCTGCATACATCAAGCTTTATGTTATTTTGTTCTTTAGACATTCTGAATTTCTGATAGGAAAGCACATATGTTGCTCACTCAGCATCTGCTAGTGAGTTATCACTAGCATCTGCATTGCCAACCACCACTTTCCGTTTTTCTTATCATTTTTTGTTTGGGTGGTTTTGATTTTGATCATCGAATGCTTTACAGAAATTAAGGAGTCATTATATACCGGTTTATTCTGTGGTATTACAATTTTCTTATTTCGATCTTGAGATTCATAGGAATTGTGTAATGGTAATACTGTAGTTGTCCATCGCATTTGTCAGCGTTTGGTGAAAAGGTTGACATCTTGACAAATTCAAGCTGGAGATGCTCTAGGACAGTCTAAAGTAATTTGAGTAAAACTTTTGATCTCATTGTCACGCTTACAAAATAAATAACAATAACAAAAAAGATATACCTTAATCATGCCAGCACAAACTGAACGTATAAGGAATTGCATGAAAGTTATAGCAGTCTGTATGAACTGTTTCAAGCTTTTTCAGATTGAATATCATAATAAATTAGTGACGATCTTCGAATTCTGATTACAGTTTCAATACGATAATCTCATTGCCAACACTGATGATTTGAATTGACTCAATTGAGTAGCAATCTAAACCTGTAATTCCCTGCAGATTGATCTTGTATTTTTTACCCACACACCTTGGTGAGCACCGTGATTCGCAGAATCTTCCTCCATCAACATCCATGTTTGTAATTCATTCACAAACCTGTTTGCATATGTGCAGTGTGCTAAACATAAACACCCTCAGAGTTCCATGAATGACAATGACACAACAATATACACAGCATAATAAGCCATTTCTAACCATATAGATGACAGTATAAACAAAAACAAAAACAAAATGGAACTTAGAATTCTAAAACTAAAAGAAAGCCTCTGCCAACATATGTTTACGAGCCAATCCAACTCCTAAATTTTATGAGTTGAATATCGATATATATTTTCATAGTCCTATAGTTTGTTATATTAGATTTTAATTACATATTTTTTGGGTTTAATTTTATTCATATAATTGCATTAAAACATCTTATGAAAAACAAAATTAAGGGATGGTAACAATAGAGATAAAAAAAAAATTTACGCTCCAAGGGAATCTAACTTGGGTCATTAATAATGGAGTTTTAAAGACCACCACTGTACCAACGAGTTAACAAGTCTTCATTAAATAAAGTTTTATAATATCGTGTTTTTATATTAATGCTATTTTTTTATATTTGGGGTGGGGAGCTTTGTAGGTTCGCCCCTGCCACTGGCGACGCTCCTCCAGCCTCTGCCGTCAGCAAGATTGGATATTTCCGGTCTGGGTATCCGGTTAGGCCCGATGTTTAACCAAGGGGTGAAACCTTGTTGAGGAATTCAAGTTCAGACATTCTAGGCAACCTAACATGGCACTGCACCATCTAGGATGGCGTTATGCTAACTAAGATGGTGCGGTGCTTGCACTTTAAATTAAAGTGCAAACTCTATTCTCCCCCATTTCTTCCCCAACTCGTATAACAGAGTGTGGGTGAGTTGGATTCGGAAGTTTCAAGTTATCTTTATGATTCCTCGGCCAAATTGAAATCTGAAAGTTGCCCTGAATTCCGCTCTCTGCAGGCTTCAGTTTGGGAGTGATATAAAATCATTTAACTTGCTGATTCGGACATCAAATTTGTGCACATCAAATATTCGTCAAAATGCCCCCACGAGATGAAGCTCACTTAAATGCCTATTTGTTCGCTCTTAGTCGAATAGGTCTCATGGGGAGCTTCCTCTAGCAATGTGCCAATGCCGGATATGTCAAATGAGGAAGAATCCATTGATATAAATCGGTTTCGAGTTTTGATTGATGTAGACTCAAATCGCGTGTCTCGTCATTGTCTTAAAAGACATTACAAATTATTACACTATGGTTCATCAATTGTAGCTCAATTAGTCGGACATCCACTCTCTTTGTGAGAGGTCTCGGGTTCGAGACTCACCGATTAGGATTTTGTGAGTTTTCGCCCGATTATTAAGAGCACATTTGATCCATCGTTGATAAGCCTTCGGGTATTTAATGCAGCTGCTTAGATGGACTAGATCGGAGTGAAGCGAAAGCGAGTCTTCATGCAAGGTGGAGGCGATGGACCGGAGTGAAAGCAAGTCTCTATACGAGATGGAAGCGACGAGGATATAAAGTAGCAACAATATTGTAGCCTTCGGTCCTGATTTGGTAAACCCATAAGGTCAGTCATGTATCTTTCGGGCATGAATTAATACATAAATAAAAAAGGGTCAGTGACCCAATTTAAAATATATATATATATATATATAATTACTCCATGTATGGTGCATGGCACACTCCCATTGAAGTATATGGACAGTTAAACGATAATACTTTGTTAGAGAGATCATTGATGTGACTGGATCTTAACAGTGGAAGCGGACCTTCGGATTGAGCTGTAGTGAATGCCATCATTAAGCTGTGGTGATCTACGACTCGTACATTAAATTATATTATGGTAATGATGACAACTTCCCTTTGACACATGATTGATTTGTAGCTGAATATTTTTATTTGAGTTATTCTATGCGTCGAGGGAAAGGGCGAGGAAACCAGCGAGGTAAACGAGGTGGCGGGGGGTGAACCGTTCACCCCCCTCGAGATGCGCGCGCGGAAAACATCTCGAGGGGGGTGAACGGTTCACCCCCCGCCACCTCGTTTACCTCGCTGGTTTCCTCGCTCTTTCCCTCGACATTTAGAATTTCTGTTTTTATTTTATTTTATATAGACTCATGAATTTATATTTAATGAAACTTTGACATTTGAATCAAATTGAAATTACTATTAAGTTTAATAGTGGTTAGAAAATATTTTGAACTTAGGAATATAGCCGTTAAAAAATATTTTGAACTTGGGAATATAGCCGTTAGAGAATGTTTCCCACTCTATAAATATTCATAACATCAATCTCCAAAATCCATATCAATGGCTAATTTCAACCACAATGTATCGTGTCAAGTTGTTGCAGATATTTCTAAGGGTCATTTTGCCCGAACGAGGTAAAATTTGGGCAAATGTACAAACACGATATCAAATGGATACAGAGGGTGTCAGAGATCTACATAAGCCAATATACTTACTCAAATGTCGATGTCAAAAAATTTGTAGGGCCATCAAACTGCGCAACGCGAAAGTCTCCCATGTATTCAACGAATATTAGGGGTGGGCAAACAAGTCGAGGAGCTGCAGATCCAAATCGAACAGGCTCGTTTTGCTTTAAACGATCCGATTCTTATTGTGTATATTAATAAACGGTCTGGATTGATCCCAATCCATTGTAGAATGGTTCGAGTCCAGTTCCAAATGTTTAAATTCAAACTTATCGATTCCAACCCATTTTGTTTCACTTTTCGTTCAATCAAGAAAAAAATTGTGTATTAAATCTTTCGTGAATAACACGATTTTGTTTGTCAGTCTGTCCTCTTCACCATCTCACAAACTTGAAAAACTTTTTTTTTTTTTTACTGATTTTCATCATTCGATTGACTCCAAATATGTTGATCCTATCGATCTCTCACTCTCCCATTTTCGTATTTCTCCACCCTTTCTCATCATCGTTGGGGGATGAACTGTCTCTGAGGTATGGATTTGATTTCTACTCTCTATTAATTGAACTTGCCCTTTGTATTTAGTCTTCTAGTCTTCTTTGTTTATTTTTGTTTTGCAATGGTTGAAGTTAATGGGGGTTTGATTTTCACGATAGGTTTTTGTGTCCATCAAGATTGAGCTAATAAGCGACTCCTCCAACCTCCAGGCAATCAATAGGGGTAGGAATTTAGTTCTTTGAGGTTTGAGCAAATCAATTTTTTACTCTTTAAGTCCAAAATAAAATCTTGAACCCTAAAAAAACCAAATGCTTCAGCTTGTTGTTATTTTTTTTTAATTAAATGAATGATTAACTAAAAAAGATAATTACAAAAAATTCAATGAAACCGTAGAAACCAAACCATTTTAAACGGTTTGAGCTAGATTCTTCAAATTTTGGAACTGATCCAAACCGTACCCACCCTTACTGAATATTGCCCTAATTTGAATGATGTTGATCGAGTAAGTATAATTTCATTACACGTTTTTGTTAAATTTTTATTAATTTTATGTATATTAATAATATGTGTCTTATCAATAGATGTAACATGCTCGAGCTTTATGTCAAATGGAGGTTGGTGGTGCTTAAAAGTTTGACCCATTTATTGAATGTCCAAAGTTTAAGTATCGTTACTGTTAATATAGGGTAATTCTAATTGGCGAGGAAACGGGCGAGGGAGGGGGTGCAACCCCTCCATCCCCCTCGAGATGTGTGCCTTCACGCATCTAGAGGGAGATGGAGGGTTGCACCCCCCTCCCTCACCCGTTTTCTCGCTAATAAGACAAGCCCGTTAATATATTATCAATGTAATGTCTATTTATGATTTCAAATGCATATGGCAATACAATATAATTTTGAAAAATTCAATAAATAAATAGGTTTTGTTATTACATTGTTTTTTTTTCAAGCATAAGTTGCAACATAAATAAAATTATAACAACCAACAATGCAATAACTAACAAACAAGTCGACTATTGTGCATCTTCTTGGTGGCGTTCAATGATCAGAGCACCAGTGGCAGTGGGGATTCAAGCAACAATGGTAGTGGGATCGGAGCAACGAGAGACATGACAATCAAAGCAGGGGCGTGTCGACCGAAGCAACAAACATGGTTTCATTAAAATAATTTTGATATGCATCTTCCGCATCGAGAAACCTCTAAATACTGCATCTTTGCATTTGTAAACTTGTTCATTAATACAAATTCATTTTGATAAATTATCTTAAAAGTTAAGTTGGGATTTTATCCCTTAGATTGGACAATGATCACCACAATGGTATTGGTGTTGGCACTTCCACCCTGGGACGACACTAGTATGCTTGCTCCAAGCAACGCTAAAGTTTCCGCTGATTTATGTACAACTATGCTGATGGAAGTGGAATAAATAAAAAAATAAAATGTTGAAGACAATACCCTCTTCAACATCTTTCCAACAATTGCATTGTGTTAGCATTACTGGATTTTGATAGCTGTTGACTGCACCAACGCTTTCGCCAAACAAAATATTATTTCGCACTGGATGGTGTACCTAGGAAGGATGTATAATGTTATCCTGCTGAATAAACATCCAAGGTATTGGCTAGGAGAGGAAATCATCTTAAAAGAAAACACTATTTCTAGAAATTGAACATGATTTTGCCCTGATAGCCACCCTATGATTCTAATTTCTAACAATCTGACTACAAGTGCAGCATGTACCAGTAACGATGCCTAATGATGAAGCAAGACTCAAATAGTCGCTAGTAAACATGCATGAAATGTGAAATGCAGCATCAAGAATGAATTCTCTAAGCACAACTCACAATGAGGATATATTGGCCATAATCCAATTAACAATATAAGATTTTCTATCTAGGAATAGAACACAAAACTGAAATAACGCAATATGGTAAAACTTTAGCGAGAGGTTCCACGCACCATTTCAGACTCAAAGGAGGTATCCGCCACTTGAAATGCCCCTAAAACCAGTGTAAGCTCTATGCAGAAAGAAGTTCAGCTGATTTCCTCGACTCTAACCATTCCCTAGCTGCATGTTGTGTAGTTAAAAACCAACCAGCCTTATCTTCGGCTTCATAGAAAGGGGAATCCATTTCCTTCAAATGGGATTCAAAAACGCTTGCCAGGCCTTTATCTGAGTGTTTGTGTTTCCCATGGCCAGTATTGATTGCCAGCACTTGCGGCAGCTGTTCCCCATTGTTCAGTGTTTTAGACAAGTCACTCATCCAAACATGTAATGCTGTAAGAGCAGCTCCTAGGGAGAGACTCTTCAAATTCAAAGACCACTGCGATGGAGATCTAGATTGGATAGCAGTGTAAATCTCCAGAGTAATTCCCATATGTAGTAGCTCACAAGCCCTTTCCAAGAGATTCAGGTTAATACAAAGATCAATCAAACAATTGCAATAAGCTTTTCTTACATCTGAACTAATTGCATTAAAAAGCTCGTTGGCTTTTTCTATGAAGACCCCTTCAACTGTATCTTCCTCTACCAACATCTTCACCACATCAGCAAGTTTCTTGTTGGCCCTCTCAATGCACCCAATCACCTTACCAAGTTCTTCTTTCGGGATTTGTGTCATCACATTGAGAAGACATCCACAGAACATATCATCTGGAGTTATACCCAATTCCAAGAGTCGATCGAATGTCCTCACAACATCATCAGTCCGATTTACTTTTCCATAACCCTGGATAAGTGATGTCAACACAAAAATATTAGGCTCATACCCACCTGCCAACATATCATTCAGCATGTTCTCTGCCTCTGAAACTCTCCCAGTACACGAGTACATGGTAATCATAGACGAATATGTCCAGCTGTCGGGTTCAGTCCCAGACTTCTTCAAATCATCAAAAATCTCAATACCCTCATCAGTGTAACCAACATCAGCACACATTGACAATACTGTGTTGTACAATTTTATCGATACTTCCACCCCCTTCTCATTCATCTCTCTATACACATTCAAAGCATCATTTCCATAACGCGCTTTACAATAAGCCCGTAGAAGAGCAGCATACGTCGAGTCATTTGCCACAAGCCCATTTCTGATCATTTCTTTGTAAAGAGATTTCACCTGCCACGGCCTCTTGGCTCTCCCCATGGCATCCAACAATGTGTTATATACAACCCTGTTCGGCTTCACCCCAAGAGCCTTCATCTCCTGGTACACATTCATCACCCCATCATAGTTCCCCGCCACACCATAAATCCTAATCAACGTTGAAAATGTTACCACATCAATCCTCCATTTCTCTGTCCTCGCACGATCATACAAACTCAATGCCATAGCCACATTCCCAGACCGACCATAAGCATCAATCATAGTCGAATAAGTCACTTTATCCGGACTAACCCCAAACTCCGACATCCTCTCAAACAACTCCACAGCCTTATTATGCAAACCACATGTCCTAGCACAACTAATTATCGTTGAAAACGTAAAATTATCCGGAACCACGCCTCTCTCAAGCATTTCATCAAACAACAACACTGCCCCATCATAATTCCTATTTTTCCTAAAAACCTTTAATGTCACATTAAACAAAACAACTTCTCTATCCAACCTCAACTTCTTCTGAAAAAACCTAAGCGCAATAACCGCAATTTCAGGGTTTTCCATACAATTAAGCACAATCACAGCTTCCTTTTCTAATGGGGTTTCTCCTAAACCATCAATCAAAATTTTAGAAACAATTTCCTCACTTGGTTCACAAGAATTCAAAGACTTAGCTACTTTAACAAGAAAAGAGTACCTTGCATCAAGTGAGCTCTCTCTCAGTTTTGCAGCTCTAGGGCTCTTGGGGTTGACCCATACATGCTTTCTGGATGAACTGATTAGGTTCTCGTCTGGGGTGGATAAATTTGAAGTCTTGGAAGGATTGGGAGATGGGGTTTGCGATTCTTCGAGGATTGGGTCTTGTAGGGAGACATGTTGGGGTTTGAGTGCAGAGTTGAGCTTTAGAGCAGGAATGAAGAGTTTGGGGCGGCGTGAAAAGGGAGATGGAGTGAATTGAACGAATGGGGAGGAGGAGAGTGAGTTGTAGAGTGATTGTGGCTGTTGGCAATCTGAGGAAAAGAGGTGGGAGTGTGGAGTGGAGAGGTGGGAAGCCATTTTTTCTCTGGGGTTTGGAGAGACACCTTATCTGTAGTAGACGACTTTGAATGGTGACTGAGAGACTATTTGCAATCACAATTTTCTAGCTTTACCACCACATATGTGTTACACTTGTTAGAGTATGGAAAGCAATAAATTTGGTCCGGTTTCCTTCAGTAGAAAAAAAAAAAAAAAAAAGGAAAATTCTAAATGTCGAGAAAGTGGGCGAGGAAAACAGCGAGGGCGGGAGGAGGCCGTTCATCTCCATCGGGATGCATGCATTGACTTTTCTTGCCCACATCCCAAGGGGATGAACAGTCCCCTCCCTAACTCTCTCCCTCCATCGTTTCCTCGCCATATAGAATCACTCAAAAAAAGTTGAAAAATAAAAATAAAAATAAAAATCCACGAGTAGAGAAAATGTCATATTTCATGAATACCAGCTAGATGAAAACTTTTCGTAACACCATGTACAATGAGAGTGAACTTTTAATGTTCCAATAAAAATGCTCTCTTTAATTATTTTCAAAATTGCACAATTTAGTATAAGGGTTTGTTTGGTAGCATGAAAACAGATATGAAAATTGAAACTGTTTTCATAAATTCCGATTCTGAAGCGCACATTTGGAGTTGAATTTCTGTGTAGTGGGAAAATCAGTTTCATGAAAAATCAATTTTCTACCAGTAAATAAATAATTAAACAACGAAAATCTGTATAACAGGTAAAAAAATGGTTTATCAAAAGATCCTAAACGTTATTTTTTATGTAGAAAACAACAATTCAACTCGAAATGAAAATGATTGTGTATTTATATGTGCATCATGTCTTGTTTTTTAGCTTTGCTACAGAGCAATGGAAAGGGGCGAGGGATGGGTGTACCACCCATCCTCCTCGGGATGAGTGCATTGCGTTGGAGATGCGCGTAAACACTCATCCCGAGGAGGATGGGTGGTTACACCCATCCCTCACTCCCTTTCCCTCGACCCCTAGAATTTTCCCTTGTTTTTACTTAGAGTAAGACCAACAACTAACCCAAGTCTAGGAAATGGGTCCTGGTTTTAGTTAGACAAGAAACTTAGAATATGGGCAATAATATAATTTGCTCCATGATGAAAAACAAGAAGCTAAATATCCATTCAATGTGCACAATAGTTATGAACCCTCATTTGATAGAAATATATCGGGTATGGTTTGGCTTGAGATTAGAAGCGTGGCTAGTAATATAGAATTGATTCTCACTCATGTTTTTCCAGAAGTGAACTTGGTGGCAAACTCACTGGCTAGCCTGGAGTAGGTGGAAGGTTGATCCAAAACTTTTGATAAATTTTCTCTCCCAAGTAGACCAAAGGCTCTGTTAAGACTTGATAAGAAGTGTATTGCTTATTTACGTTTTCCTAAATAGTTTTTGATATCTTGTTCTTGCTTGCTTCGTGTAAAGTCGTAATGTACCCCAGTATATAAGCAAGTACCTCAAGCTTTTGTAGAGTTAATTAAGGTATGATATTCTAAAGTTGTCCTTCCATACTAGAGGTTTAATTAAAAAAATTATCATCGAGTTTTACTTCAAAATACATGCATGAAGTTATGATATACCCCATTCCTAGCATGATGATGCAACATTAACATTTAATAAATTAGTGACAAAATTAACATTATATGCATGGGCGGACCTACTAAGGGGCGAGGGGGGGCAGCTGCCCCCCCCTCAACTTTTAAAATATTTTTAGTATATATATTTTAGTTTTAAAAAATCGATTATATAATGTATAATACAATATGTTAACTGTTTATGAAAGTTTTCAAACATGTCTTTGTTGGTGTAGTGGTTGGAGATTTATCATTTTTAGTAAAAGACCTGAGTTCGATACTCTTCGAGTGCATTTTTTATTTTATTTTCAATGCAATTTTATTAGTAATTGCAAACATTAAAAAATGTTTAATTTAATAAAAATTTATTAACATAAAATAAATGAATTGTTTTTCACAAGTAATATTAAACCCCTAACAAAAAAAATATTTAAAATTAATATCTAAAATAATAACGATAGAATTCAATGAAAATATATTCTATTAGCCAACTCGTATAAAATTTGAGCCTCATATAAACTATTTTTTCTTTGAAATTGTATTATGATCATATTAGATTCGCAAATTTCAAAAAAAAATTAGCTTCACCTAGAACTTATCCTAATTATTTTGTGATTCTCAATTCTAGACAACCAAGCTTTATAGCCACTTTTTGGTCAGGTTTTAAGTTTTTTATATTTTTATCCCTTCTATAGATAACGTTTGTGATTGTATTTTAAAGAGAATGGGTAAAGTGGTAAAAATGCTCTAGCCAGGCCAAAAAATGGCTTTAAAGTCTAGCTGCCTAGACAAACTCTTTTGTGATATTAATTATATATTTTAGTTATTATTCTTGTTTGCTCTTTGCTAAGGTTATCAATAGTGACCTTATTTTGGTTTAAAATTGTATTTTTTATAGTTGAATTTTTTTTATTAGTTACTAGATTCGGTAAAAAAAAAATTATTTTACCATTGATAACTACTATTATCAACTAATAAGTATTTTCCATTTCGCCCCCCCTCGACTAAAATCCTGGGTCCGCCCCTGATTATATGCACTCAAAAACTTAATACCATTTACGTCATTCATTTTTTTTTGTTAGTTTACAATATGCCTAGAACAAATATTTAATTAAGGGTCCTTCCTTATTTGATATCGTATTTATGATACCCCTTGGACTAACGGTCAACGTGCATGGACTGTTATTTTTTATATGGGCAAAATTTTGATAATTAAAAAAATGCCCCTAAATGATTGAAAGGCTGAGGTTAAAATGTTGGTTTCAAACAACTAATAATTGGTATCTCGAGGTAAATCAATTATTCAAAATGTAAAATATATATATATCTCGAGACACATCTAATGGTTTAAAAAACATTTCCATCAAACATCATTTTCTCCAACTCTATCTACCACCATTCTACAACTCCAACTTCACCATCACCACCAACCACCAGTTTGCCCACATCCCCCTCCCTCTTCTCTCTACGTCTTTGCTACACCTCGCACCCATGCCTCCTCGATTTCCTTTACGTCTTTGGAGAAGATGATGTTTGATGAAGTTTTTTTTAACTATTAGACGTGTTTCGAGATATCCATTAAAATTTCTTTAACATTTTGAACCATTGATTCATCTCGAGATACCAATTATCAGTTTTCGAAGCAAATATTTTAATCTCGGCCCTTCAATCATTTAGGGGCATTTTATTCATCAAAAGTCAAAACTTTGCCCATTTGAAAAATAACAGTCAATGGATGTGGACTGCTAGTCAAGTGGGCATCTCCAAAACGATATATTTTAGGGACAATCCATAATTTGGCTATTTATTTTGGGGGTGAGTTAAATTAACCTTTTTAAAAAATATTCAAAACCATTGATTTATCTCGAGATGTCAATTATCAGTTGTCCGATGTCAACATTTCAAAAATAGCCCTTCAATTATTTAGGGGTATTTTAGTAATCAAAATTTTGCTCATCTAAAAAATAACAGTCATGCACATTGACTGCTAGTCCAGGTGTATAGTAAATACGTTATCAAATAAGGACTGGCCTTTAATTAGCTATTTATTCTAGAATATCTTAAATTAACCCTTTTTTCTATTTTTTCTTATTATTTTTTTATTCGTGCACAATGTAATCCATGATAAGTTACTTCACAATTTTCATCTTCAAAACAAAAATATTAAAGATCATGTCCTATTGATATTAGAGCAAGTGGCTATCCATAGAAAGGACATTAAGGATTTCATATGGAAAATGAATGACAATTGGGAAAAAAAAAAAAAAAAAAAAAGAGGTCATTTTTACCTCATAAGTTACCTATAAAACCAAGAAAATTATGTTTACTCTACTAATATTTTTTAATTCACTATCATCTAAACTATTATAATGATATAAGCATTTGATGAATAATTATGTCTTTTACTCTGACTTTTGGTTTTCAATTTTGCCTTCCTAATTTTATAATATTTACTAGCAAATTTAAAAGGCAGATAAAACGTGATAAGGGCTTTTAATGTCTTTTGAATGGAAAAATAATATTCATACTTTACTACATTATCAAAAGTCCCGGAATGCCTATAAAGTTCACATTGTTCACAATCCATCCTATCCAAAAGGGAAATATTCTTAATAAAATATTTTATACGTATTTTAGGCATACACTGTCTGAACACGAAAGAACCCCTCCAACATTGGTATATTATAAACAAAAATTTCATTAATTAGTTGGAATTCCTTCACATTTTATATTTTTTACAATCGAAACCACCTAACATAATTGATTTGAATCCCTCAACTATCTTTAAATTATAAATACGCCGTTATATCTAACTCTTGGATTCTAATTTTGCCCTCTACATTTCATGCTTCTTACAATCAAAATCAGCTCATCTCAAACATTAATTAATTATACTTAAGTTTCTAATATAATTTATTTAAAGCCCTCAGATTTTCTATAAACTATAAATACGACCTTAAATCTAACTTTTAGATTTTCCATTTTGCTCTCCACATTCTATACTTTTTACAATCAAATAAAGATGCCGCAAGCTGAATTTAAATTCATAATCTAGTGATATCATCCGTTAAGCTCTAACATTTGAGCTGTCATGCCACTCGACGGGTTACCATTTCAATGTTCTTTCTACTCATTTCTTCTCCCTTTCTTTCTCAAACTGTATGAAAAAATATCTGGATAAAGTTGAGACAAATCCTTTTCCTTACGAGTTGGTTCGTGAATAACCCTTTTCCCATTCCAATTCTATTTCATGGTGACATATGCCCCCTTATGGCAAAGATGTAATATCCACGGAAAACATACAAGGTGATTTGGCGAATAAAATCTCTCTCAATAAAGAGAATAAAATGATCCAAGATAGAATCCAAAATGAGAAAAAACCAAAAGAGGTGAGAGCATAGGGAAGAGTAGTGGAAGTATTACAGAATTCAAGCTCGATTTGCGTGTGTTTTTGGCTTTGTGTGTTGTGACCCTTAACTATTGTTCAGTTTGTATCTCTATTTTCTGTTTGGTGCTTTGAGTTGAAGTTTTGAAAACCCAAAAATTAGCTGTTATGATTGAATTGGTCACTGGATGCAAGGAATTTCAGCAGATTAAGGTACACTTTGCAATGGGTATTTCATGTTTTTGAGTTTGTAATCTGTTCTTTGTTAGTGGATTAATGGTGATTACTTTTTTTTTGGTGTGTTCATTGTTGTGAAAGGGTTGTAAGAATCAAGTGGGAGCTGACCTTAGAGGAAACTGCTAATTAATGGGTAATTTGAAATTTTGACTTCTTTTAGTGTTTGTTGTGGATTGAATGGTGATTGCTTTAGCTTCTATGGTTGTGAAGAAGTTTTGAGGAATCAAAAAGAAAATAGAAGCATTAGTGTTCTTGCAGATGAGGTTTTGTGTTTGTTTGCTGTGGATATAGTGGTGATTACTTTGGTTTTCATGGTTGTGGAGGGGTTTTGGGTATCAAGAGAAAGAACCCACTTTAGATAACTTATTGTGGAATCTAGTTCGTGTTTCACCTTTTCCACTTTTGTGGGAGAATATATTCATGAAATCTATTTGAAATTTTGTATCATTTCTTTTGGGCATTTTTGTGGTTCTTTGGGATCTGAAATGGACGTGGGTACATCTGTTATTGACTCAAAGGGTGGTGGTTTTGTTGGATGTGGTTGAGTGCATTCTTTGTGATTGGGATGGACTAAGTTGAACTGGGATTGAATGATTTGATTTCTGTTTTGCGGAGATTCTACTGTTTTAGTTAGTGAAAACACAAAGTTTCAGTTTCCAGGAGTTGTAAATTTGGTTTGCTGAGTGGAAATTATGGTTTTCTAGTGAGTGAAGATACTCGAGTTTTTGTTCAAGTTGTCGTACATTTCGAGATTAGTTTGTGAGGATTCTGGTGCTTTAGTTATAATGACCATAGTCAATTCTTGGTTTCAAAGTGTAACTTGCCCCCTCTTGAAAACACTAGTGTAGGGATATATATAGCTATGGTGCATCAGAGAACCATGTTGGCGGGGACGAAGGGATGATAGATGTCGTTCAAGTCAAGCAGAGAAACGTGTTCGCAGAGTAGCTCTCCTCGATCCAAGCATACAGCTCATATGGTCTCACAGACTACTGCTGATGCCAGGCTTCATGTCGACTTTGAAGAATCCGAGCAACAGTTTGATTACTCTACCTTAGTTAACATTTCTAGTGCTGACAGCAGTGTTCCCTCCTCCACGATATCAGCCTACCTCCAAAAGATACAGAGTGGAACTCTCATCCAGCCCTTTGGTTGTTTGATTGCTGTGGATGAACATAATTTTACTGTTCTTGCATACAGTGAAAATGCGCCTGAGATGTTGGACTTGACCCCATATGCAGTGCCCAACATGGAGCAACAAAAAGTTCTCCAAATTGGAACTGATGTTCGGACTCTTTTCAAGTCCTCGGGCGCAGCAGCACTGCAGAAAGCTGCCAGTTTTGGTGTGATAAATCTCCTCAACCCAATACTTGTACATTGTAAAAGTTCAGGCAAACCTTTCTATGCAATTATGCACCGCATTGATGTGGGGATGGTTATCGATTTTGAGCCAGTAAATCCTGCTGATGTTCCCGTAACTACTGCTGGGGCGTTGAAATCGTATAAGCTTGCAGCAAAAGCTATTTCCAGGCTTCAGTCTATGCCAAGTGGAAATATCTCCTTGTTATGTGATGTAATAGTTCGGGAGGTTAGAGACTTGACAGGTTATGATAGGGTCATGGTGTACAGGTTTCATGAAGATGAGCACGGCGAAGTGCTATCAGAGTGTAGGCATCCCGAGTTGGAATCTTATCTTGGTTTCCACTTTCCGGTGACTGATATACCACAAGCTTCAAGGTTCCTCTTCATGAAGAACAAGATTAGAATGATATGTGATTGTTCTGCAATACCTGTGAAAGTAATCCAGGACAAAGAAATGGGACAGCCATTAAGTCTTGTTGGGTCAGCGCTGAGAGCTCCCCATGAGTGTCATGCACAGTACATGACAAATATGGGTTCTGTGGCTTCTCTTGTGATGGCTGTGACGATTAACAACGATGATGAGGAGATGGAGGGTGATCAGAGAAAGGGAAGGAAGCTATGGGGATTGGTTGTTTGCCATCACACAACCACTAGGTTTGTTCCATTCCCACTTAGATATGCTTGTGAGTTCTTGATACAAGTCTTTGGTATACAACTTAACAAGGAAGTGGAGTTGGCAGCCCAATTGAGAGAGAAGCATGTTCTGCAAACGCAAACCGTATTATGCGACATGCTAATGAGGGATGCTCCTATAGGCATAGTTACTCAATCACCTAACGTGATGGACCTTGTTAAGTGTGATGGTGCTGCACTATACTTCAGGAACCAATTTTGGTTGCTGGGGGTAACTCCTACAGAGGCTCAAATAGGAGATATAGTGACGTGGCTTCACGAGTATCATGATGCGAGTACAGGGCTGATTACTGATAGCCTCATGGGAGCCGGTTATCTGGGCGCATCAGTTCTTGGGGATGCGGTATGTGGAATGGCTGCCGTTAGGATTATGTCAAACGACTTCCTCTTCTGGTTTCGCTCACATACTGCGAAAGAGATCAAATGGGGCGGTGCAAAGCACAACCCTACTGAAAAAGATGATGGCAGGAAGATGCACCCTCGATCATCATTCAAGGCTTTCCTGGAGGTCGTTAAGCATCGGAGTCTACCATGGGAAGATGTTGAAATGGATGCCATCCATTCCTTGCAGCTGATATTGCGAGAGTCTTTGCAAGATGAGACTGTGAACAATTCAAGGACACTAGTGAAGGCACCAGTAGCTAAAACAAGGATCGAACGGGTGGATGAACTTCGCACCGCTGCAAATGAGATGGTTCGCCTTATTGAGACAGCTTCAGTTCCCATCATGGCTGTTGATGCCTCTGGTACCATAAACGGATGGAATTTAAAATCAGCGGAATTGACAGGATTGTCTGTGCAGCAAGCTGTTGGCATGTCATTGATTGATGTCGTTATAGACGATTCTGTTGAACTGATGAAAAGAGTCCTCGACTTAGCTATGCAAGGTAATCATACGCTTCGCTTTTGACTTGTTTCTAAAATTACCATTCATGTTGTTTTTCTTCATACATTTTTCTATTCTTATTCATACTTTGGATTTCAGATATTTGTACTGGTGGAAATCTTGCATTACTTTGATGTTACATCTTGTTCTGTTTAATCAGTGACCATAAGAGCACAAAGGTGCATAGTCGCATCATAAATACCATCTGTAAGAGGATCTTTTGCCTGGCCAGCCTAATGATTAGTATCTTTTCTATTTGGTTTATTTTACTTGTTCAAAATATAGAAGTGGTAGTATAACACAAAATTTACAACATACACAGAGTCAGCTTTAGTGACACCCTTTCCTAATTTACATTCAAACTTCCTCAATATATACAAAGACAATGATGAATTCTACGCTAAACTAAAACTATGATAAACCCTAAACAAGAGACAAATAAAATAACATAAATTTCTTTCAATCAACCAACTACAATGCTCAACTAACCCTAACCGTACTTTGGCTATACCCTAACTAATATGGGCTTTATTATATTGGCCCAATTACAAATAATTCTAATCAATTAACTGCTATCTCCTCAAAATGATGTTATTGGAATCCCAACACCACTTCAAAGCTAAAAAGGTTCATTACTAGTTACTACAGCCTTTTTTGGAATTTCATATTATTGGACACCCCATCTGTTCCATTAGTATAGTTCTCGTGGCATGTGACATCTATTCTCCCAATGGCATATGTTCATCGATAGAAATATGCTCTTCTTGTTGGGAGTTATAAAAAGGAAACTTCATGATTGTTGAGTTTTTTATATTTCTGTTGTTCCAGGTGCACACATTCCTATTTTTCCTCTCTCCTATTTATATTTCACGCAAACACTTTTGGATGTCACAAGCTTATTTTGCATTTCTTGTTCTTGGTACCTAGTATATGATGCATTCTTGTTATCTGACTTCACCATAGTGGCAGTTTTTCCTTGCTGGTCTATGGCTCTAAAATCTGCCTCTCTGAATTTTATGTTTTCATGGTTCAAGTTGATACTTTGTGATATTTTCTTAATTTTATTTGTGCACCGCAGGTAAAGAAGAACAGAATATTGAAATCAAGCTTAAGACGTTCAGACCACAGGAAAACAATTGTCCCGTGGTTTTGGTTGTTAATGCTTGTTGTAGTCGGGACGCGAATAGCAACGTTGTGGGAGTTTGCTTTGTTGGACAAGATTTAACAAGGCAAAAGATGGTGATGGACAAATTCACTCGTATCCAAGGCGATTATATTGCAATTTTGCGAAACCCATCCACAATTATTCCTCCACTATTTATGCTTAATGAGTATGGTTGTTGTTTAGAGTGGAATGATGCTATGGAGAAATTATCTGGTTTGAAGCGAGAGGAAGTAATTGATAAGTTCCTTGTTGGGGAGGTATTTAGTCTTCATAATTTTGGTTGCCGAGTGAAAGACCAAGATACGTTGACGAAGTTACGGATATTGCTAAATGGTGTAATTGCTGGCCAAGATGGGGATAAACTGATATTTGGTTTCTTTCATCAACAGGGTGAGTACGTCGAAGCCTTGCTCTCTGCAAATAAGCGAGTGAATGCCGAGGGTAAGATCACTGGTGTTCTCTGTTTTTTGCACATTGCTAGCCCCGAACTTCAACATGCTCTGCAGGTGCAAAGTATGTCGGAACATGCTGCAATGATAAGCCTCAAGGAGTTGGCATATATTCGTCAAGAAATTAAAAATCCTCTTCATGGTATTACATTCATCCGTGATCTCATGAAAGATTCTGATTTGACCCAAGAGCAAAAGCAACTTCTTAGGATGAGCACTTTATGTCAAGAGCAGTTGGAAAAAAACTTACATGATACTGACTTAGAGAGCATCGAAGAATGGTAAGATTTGTATTTGATCTTCATGATTTACTTATGTAAAAGCATATGCTCATATTGTGATAACTTTACTGTTTATGTGATGTAAATAATTTTTTATCTTTATCATAGCTATTTGGAAATGAAAACTGTTGATTTCAACCTCGGGGAAGTTTTAGAAGTGGTTACAATTCAAGGAATGTCTCTGAGCAGAGAACGGAAAGTGCCACTTGTTCACGATTTTCCTGCAGAAGTATATTCCATGTACTTGTACGGAGACAATTTAAGGCTCCAGCAAGCCCTGTCCGCTTTTATGACCAATGCACTCTTGTTTGCCCCATCATTGGAAGGCTCTGAAGTTGTGTTCGGAGTTATTCCAAGAAAAGAACAGATCGGGACTAGAACACACATTGTTCATCTCGAATTTCGGTAATTTCAATTTCTTTGCATATTTTTTTGTCTGTCTTTCAATTCCATTAGTTTTTGGATTGATGGAATGCAGAGATGCTCATCTCTCTGCTTGTTAGCTATTTGTTATTCAAGTATAGGATAGGAGGTCAGTTCACAAAATTGTGTTAATTTGATGAAATTGCGGGAAAACCTCTATTTTGAAAAGCATTTTTTTATTATACATGTACACATGTAGAATATAACGTCATGTGTGCATCACATCCAGAATGCATGAATCTATATGGCGAGTCAATGAGGAAATTTTTGCTCCACTCTTGCTATCATCATCATAGCATGTATATAAACAGTTAGATATTGTTGGACAAAAGGCTGTATGTGTTAGTCAAGAGTTTGGTAAACCTGAAGGGAATTCGACTCTCTGGATCATGCAAACATATTTTGAAAAGCTACATTTGAAAGATCTTTCGTACATACCAACATAAAGAATCTTAGAAACAGTGAGAACCAGACTTACTATGTTATGCAGAGACTGATAATACTTGTCAGCACGGCTACTTTACATCTCCATGGTTCAGGGTAAAAGTCTGGTCAGTATAGAAATAGGCAGCTGGGCAAATCACTTTAGAGCTATATCGTATAACAACATGGCAGGTGGCCGGCTTGATGCTGGTGCAGGACTCGGGTACAAGGTTTGAGACTTGGAGACTAAAACATGGGGACAGGACCATATATTGCGATAGGAAATTTCAATAACAAACTTCATTTTTTACAGATATGTTCTTTTCGTGTAGATCAATAGTACATTTACGTATTGACATGATATTCTTGCAACATGCAGAAAGAATTGGAACCTTCAAAGCACAAGTAAAAATGTTAGCATTGAGTTCCAATTGGAGCGTCCTTGCATTGTATTACAGTGTCACCAATTAGTATTTATTTACTTATTTGTTGCCTTGTAATGTGGTTTTCTTTGTCAGTGTCACTCACCCAGCTCCTGGGCTTCCAGAGGGTTTGATACAAGAGATGTTTAACCACAGCCAAGGTGTCTCAAAGGAAGGCCTTAGCTTGTACATTAGTCACAAACTTGTTAAGATCATGAATGGAACAGTACAGTATCTTAGAGATGCAGAAAGATCATCCTTCATCATCCTTGTTGAGTTCCCATTGGTTTACCGTCGCACCCCAAGGTGACAAATGAGATTCTAACTGTCGTCATTATTTCACACTAAACCTCAACAACCTGACTTGGTGATGTATTTGCTTCAGAGAATAGCTTGTTGAAAGACTCGGGTAGAAGGAGAATAGCTTGTTGAAAGACTCAGGCAGGAGACCAAGACATCTTGAAAGACTTGAGTGGGAGACCAAGACATTGTCTTCTTATCTGGAAATGTTGGTTGGTTCACAACGTAGTTCAATACTGTCAAATGAGTGTTGTAAATTGCGACTTTTCTTTGTACATTGTTGCAAGTCTTGGTGAGTTACAAGTAAATCATTAAATTTTCTGCGGATGCTTTCACATTCGATAAAGATGATCATTTTCAAAACTTTTATGAGAAAGTTCTTCCTGGTATTGTACCTTTTCAAAACTGAAAATTTTAGCTCATATGGTTGATTAGATCTGGCTCAGCTTTGGATTAAACATGGGCTGACTGGCTAAATACCCCTAACCCACTTGACTTGCACCCATGTGATCGCGACAACAAAACAATTGGCAGCCTTAGGTGAAGCCCTTCCCTAACAGCTCTTGCAGAGCTTTAACATTGTAATTGATCATTCTGTCACAGAGCTTAACCATTAGTTGATCACAGTACAAATTAAGATCAATCAACAAAATACAAAATTAAAATTTCAGAAGTTGATATGATGTAGGCTTTGCTGCTTTTTCTTCTTGACAACATTAAAATGCTTGTAGCAACAAAAGAATTTTCCTAAATCTGATTCTTGAAAAAACTATTGTATCTACTGCAACAGCAAAATTGTCATCACCAACCTGACACTAAATATCTCAACTAACACCTAGAAATTCTAAACATGTTGCTGAAGGTGTCAAACCATGCTGAGACAGATACTTAGCATTATAAAACTTGCTCAAGTGCCTCAATCCATTGTCGCACAAAATTGTCACAATTGTGTGTCCAGGGCCAATTGACTGTGCTACACGAACAGCTCCCACACAGTTCATTGCAGAAGAACTTCCAACAAAAAGCCCATCGTTCCTCAGCAAAAACCTGATAGCAAAATCCAATTTATTAGACTATTAAGTGAGGTGGAAACAGACAATTAGAAATGTCGTGTCCTCCACAATGATGCGTAGTAGTTACCTCGACATTTCTACAGCTTCCATGTCTGTTCCACAGAAAGCTCCATCAAGTTCCGCCATCATAAAGTTCTTGGTTAGTCGGTTGATTCCGATTCCTTCGGTTATGGTGTCAAATGGGTTTTTCAGTCTCTTTCCTTCAGCCTCCTCTCTGGTGTACATCACCCCTCTTGTCACTCTATTGAACAGGCCAGAACCAGGAGGATCAACCAGAAAACACTTGATGTCAGGATTCTTTTCCTGCAGAAATAAGCAACAATTTTAATGTGGCATGACATCACAAGATACAGGCTTTGAACGTGGAAAACTTGGCTGGCTTGTTAATGTCAGAGTGATATCTTTTCAATTTCTCATGCCCAGCGAGCAAGAAAAAGATCTGTTTGCATGAAGAACTTGCTACCAAAACCAATTATAGTGAAAAACATTCCATGAAACAGACCAAAATGATAAGTGTCGGACTTGAACATTATGTGAACAAACCTGAAGAAACCGGGAAATACCAGCAACAGTGCCACCTGTGCCTGCAGCTGCGACAAAAGCATCCAATTCACCACTAGTCTGTTCCCAGATCTCAGGCCCAGTTCCCTCGTAGTGGGCTCGAAAGTTTGCTAGGTTCTCAAATTGATCTGCAAAGAAACCACCTTTACAGTCACTGGAGAAAATTGAGCCATGTTTCTCTTCTTCATATGTCTGACCATTCATATGTTCCAAGTCAATTTGATCAACTTTTCTTGACTTTAATGCTAATTCCTTTGCTTCCGCTGCTCTTCTCCTGGCAATATTAACATAGTGATCTTTGTGTGTAATTGAAACTGGTCGAACTCTTTCAACAGTAGCACCAAGAGCTTCAATTATTTGAGACTGAAAACGTTTTGCAGAAAAGAAGCATAAGGTAAGAATGCTATGATAGTTAAAGAAGACAATAGCTTATGTTCTAGAGTGGTCCTTGTTTGATATTATGTGCGCTAAGTAAGGAAATATTCAGAAAAGGGTCTAAACAGAGTAGGCAGAAATGAGGCACAATATAGAACAACATCTACTAAACAACAATTTCAGGAACATGTGTACACATGGATGAATCCATACTAAATCATGTATACCAGAAATATACCATTTTCGATTTCAAGGACTTCAAAGATAGACATCCACTCGACCACAGTCAAGTAACTTGAACGGAAAGTGGCCAGCTAAGTCAACTGATCAGGCAAGTGTTTATGGATTTGGCAGACACAAAGAGATGGCTATACAAGCAATCTTTTGACAAAATGCAAAATTAATAGCATGCAAAATTATGTACTTGAATGCCAAACATGAAAAACATCAGGTGAAATTAGATAAGAGAAAACTATGTACCTTCTCCAAAGCAGCATCATCTGGAATAACGAGATGGCATTTGCACCCATAAGCAGGAGCAACAGTAGCTAAGCTTATAGCAGTGCTTCCAGCACTTCCCTCAGTTACTACTCCCCCAGGTACCAGCTCACCAGATTCTAAAGCCTGCGAAGAATAGCAAAAGTTGGAACACTACATGAGAAAACAAGTGTGTTTGAACAATAAGCAAAATCGATGAAAAACAATTAAGAAAAATTCCGGCGAAAAGAGTTCCTGAATTCACCCATCCTAAATATATTATTGTACAAGACTCATTATCGACAATCCACAATCACTTCATTCATCTTCAATGTCCCTATCTAACATTTTGAAGGTTTATGATGGATGCAATAGAATACCGCTGTAAACAATGGGACAGTGTTTATAGAGCTGAGAAGTAACATAACCAACTAAAGACCAATTTTCCATTGCGACCAAAAAGACATTGAGAAGTCTCCTGTTGAACAGGTTAAGGTTCTCAAACTTAATTCCATGAATCAGGCACCAGCTTTCCTTGGGAAATTGAAGGCGAGTCTAGTATATGATTCTGCGGATAGAACTTCAAGGCTTCACGCTAGTAATATTATCACTACTTCCATTTAACTGTGATGGGATGCTGGGAACTCAAGTTTATCATGCTTTGTTAGACTCAGCCTACATAAAAGGACCAGACACGTACCAATTATTTGTGATGTGAACCGCCTAGGACCTGCTAAAGAATTTTATTAGGGCTCTGATTAAATGAGCACCAAAAGGTGTCCGATACATCAACTTCCTAAAAAAATAACTAGAAAAATGTTTTTTCAAACATTCATGGAAGGCATAGATGGGAACTGCATCTTTCTTAGCCCTAGACAAGTAGAAAACTGAACAAAAGGTTCGGATATGATTACAATTCAGTGAACGCTTATCCAACAAAAACGAACTGGGACATTATTAAGCATACAATATCTTGAAAACCAACCGCGCATATAAACAAAACAATATGCAAAGACTCTACTTTGACATCCAGTTTTTACACTAACATGGTTAGTAACGTCGCGTCCTCTCATTGGTTTTCAAAAGTCATATCGACCTTTTCAAAAACCATTAATATGAGTTGTCATAATGCAAATAAAGGTAAAAACAAGTGTGTGCAATACACACAGTCAAATTCATTATCAGCAAACAATATAGCACAACTCACTTTCCTTCTTTTACATGCAAAATTATATACGATTGGAGACACCTATCTATGCAATTAATTCATATTGCCATTGATTTATTTCATCGGCCATACCAAATTTACATCCGTTTTCGCTTACTGTGTTGCTCCCAATTCCTTTGCGACCAAAGATGCTTACTTGATATATAGTTTCATATTGTGGACAACAACAAACAAAATAATAAAAAGTTATTAGTGAT
The DNA here is from genome assembly GCA_003290165.1 of Berberis thunbergii. Classification (NCBI taxonomy): domain Eukaryota; kingdom Viridiplantae; phylum Streptophyta; class Magnoliopsida; order Ranunculales; family Berberidaceae; genus Berberis; species Berberis thunbergii. Next base: position 211,389 of record QNQO01000909.1, on the reverse strand, counting down.
TCTTCCACTTGCCACACTATATAATAACCTAATAGTCTATTAAACTTTCTATCAACCAAAACAATTTCAATTATCATAAAAATTACGCTGAAAGAACCATCAAACGTTCAACTCTTTCAATCATTCTCTCCACTACAGATTACTAAATTCAAATTCTAACAGGGGAAAAAAATATCAACATTTGAAATGGGTACTTTACCTCTTCAATGATCTTCACTGCAACTCTATCTTTCACACTTCCCCCAGGGTTAAAAAACTCAGCTTTGCCCAGAATCTGAACAAAACCCAAAACCCCAAATTCTCAATTTCACTAAAAAAACCATGAAATTTCAAATGGGCAAGCAAATCAAAGAATACCCAGACCAATGAAAAGCTTAAAGATGAGATTTTGATGAGATTGAGACTAACTTCACAACCAGTTGCATCAGAGAGACTGTTGATTCTAATCAAAGGGGTGTTTCCAATGGCATCAATAAGGCCTTTTTTGGGCTTCTTTGAGGTGGATTTTTTCTGGGTTCCTCTTCTGAATGAAAACTTGAATCGAGAATTTGTGAGAATGTAAGAGATTATAGCTGCCATTGAAGCTGCTGCAACAATAGCGCCTGTGGTTCTCACAGGCGCCATTGTTGAACTGTAAAACCAATTGGGCTTCTGTTTATTTGTCAAGTTACCAATTGGGTTTCTGTTTATTCTGTTCTCACAATACTATCAATTGATGAATACTACTATTTTTTTTTCCGAAAATACAAGGAAACCGCGTTTTTATAAATATGGCGACGTGGTGTGATATTGAAAGAATGATATTGCAACACTTGGTTTCTTAGTCTCATTTTTTTTTAGCCTATCAAGTTTTAAATTATTGAGCGAGGCTACGGAATTAAGTTTTGCAATCAGAATGGTATGGCATCGTCAGATGAGGTTTTTTACAACCTCGAGATAGACATAAACTTTATCAAAATTTCATCATTATTTCGAGATCATGCCACATCACCTTAATTGCAAATCATGGTTGCAAAAACATGATTTCCTAACATTTTTGTAATTATTAGGATACAAAAGTGACAAAGGATTCATATCATATCATATCTGAATCATCTTATTACCACTTACTAATAGATTGCAACAAAAATTATTTATTTATTTAAAACAAATTACTCAAAAAAATTAGGTGTGTATAGCAAGCACGCTATGAGCAATGAGCATTAGTGTTGAGACAAATTATGATACGTGCCACCATGAAGTTACTAAGTTATGCTTACCTCCTATATATGGCATTATGAAGTGACTCATTTATATTGTTGGAAGTGGTAATAACAAATATTCCGACAATCACCTATCTATGTTAGTTTAATCCCCAATTCTAGGCAGTCAAGTTAGGTTTTGGGTTTTTTTTACACTTCTACCTATTTCATAGATAATATTTATGGTTTTGTTTTAAAAAAAATAGGTAAAAATATAAAAACACCATAACCTGACAAAAAAAATGACTTTAAAACCTGACTGCCTAAACAAACTGCAGTTTATTTTTGGAATCTTGCAAATAAGAAATACACATTTTGAGGTCAAGACTTAATGTTATAAATTCACTCATTTTGGTATCCCGGGGTTACAAAAAATGGAGATGAGCAAAGTTTAAGGTTTGTTGCTATGAAGGTTATGATCATGATGGTGATGGTTGAAGGGAAGATCACAAATGCCTAAACCATGATGGAAACAAAATTTCATTTTTGGTATATGCAATAAAAAGGTTTACATTAGAAAATGTAGTCATAATATTTATTGGAAATCCTCAAACATCAACGCCGTCGTCTCTTCTCATCCAGAGCATAAAGTTTAGGATTTTCTCGATTTCAAATAATTTGCGATACAATTGTGATATATTCCCATGACAATAAACAAAATTTGTAATCATTTTACCTACCATTCTTGGAGTCACCAGGGTACGTAAGCCAGAAAAATTGTCATATTTATCAAGTATGATTAGGGGTGGGCATCTCATTCGCGATCCCGTCCGGATCCCGTCCCAATTTTTCCGAGTCATAATGGGATTGAATAATTTCATCCCGATCTAGAATGGGATGGGATGGGATGAAGATTTTCAATCCCGCCAATCTCGTCCCGTCCCGAGCTAATTTTTCAATACTTATTATTAATATTTTATTTATTTATTTATTTTAGGATTGCAATATTTGGATATCTATATAAATTCATTGATGTATATAACATTTTAGCATCTCAATTTGTCTATCACATACACATCTCTAGATTAATCAATTGGTTTCAATAACACTTCTGGCATTGCTTTCACAAGTCATAATGGCATTCACTAGTCAGTATCAGTCGTTAAATATATCTGCTTATATTTGAAGTTGTGATTTATGTGTAATGCATGTGCACCTGCATCAATCTAAGAAGAAGAAAATGTGGAGACGCACATGATTGATGATGGATTATATTTGAGTTGTTTTTTAAGAGGATAGAACCAGGAGTTTTTCTAACAAGGAAAAGTCAACTTTACTTGGTTAATGAACCCATGTCCTAGCACCAATGTGTTGGATTGCATTCATTAATGCATTAACATTGACCGAAGATGGGTCAATTTGCATTAACAATCAACTCATCTCGAGGTAGGGGGGACTACTAGCCAAATTCATTATTTACTTTCTGTCCCGTCTCGAACCTGTTTATAATTTTATACCTATTAGATTATCAAAAATCTTGATCAACAAATAGAGCACGCTGATCCCGTCCCATCCCGAACCCGTTTGGGATGGGAGGAGGTTGGGATGAGTCTATCCCATCTCACCCCGTCTCGATCTCGTATGAATGGGATGGGTCTATCTCGTCCCATCCCGTCCCGTGCCCACCCCTAAGTATGGCTCATTTCTCCCCTCCACTTCAACACAACTCACTACAAAAAATTTAGTGTAGAAGATCAGATCAGATCAGATCAAAGAAGATAAAAAATGATCAAAGAAGATAAAATCAGATCAAAGAAGATCAATGAAAATCAAAAAAGATTAAAAAAAAAAAGATCAAAGAAGATCAAATAAAATAAGAAAAGATAAAATCAGATCAAAGAAAATCAAATCAGATCAGATCAAAGAAGATAAAATCAGATAAAATCAGATAAAAAAAGATCAAAGAAGATCAGATCAAAGAAGATCAAAAAGGATAAAAAAAGATCAAATAAGATAAGATCAAATAAGATAAAATCAGATCAAAGAAGATAAAAAAAGATCAGATCAAAGAAGATCAAATCAAAGAAGATCAGATCAGATCGACGAAAAAGATCGAAGAAGATTAGATCAGATCGCAGATCTTGATCAGATCTGAGATCCGATCAGATCGAAGAAGAAAATATGATCATATCTTGATCAAGATCAAGATCCCAGGAAGAAGATGAGATATGATCAAGATCGAAGAAGAAGATAAGATCTTGATCAAGATCGAAGAAGAAGAAGATATGATCTTGATCAGATCTGAGATCAGATCAGATCGAAGAAGAAGATATGATCAGATTGAGATTGAGATTGAGATTAGAGATTCTTCATATAGTAACAGGTGCGATAATGGGATCGTAACTTTGCTACTCGGATTCAAGCCATACAAGTTTTGAAAAATGTGCTAATTAATTTTCTAAAAAAATAACATTATTTTTATATTAGCGACGGCAAAAAACCGTTTCTAATTGTTTTTAAAAAAATAACATTATTTTTATATTAGCGATGACAAAAAACCGTCGCTAAATATTTAAAAAAAAAATTAAACACAAAGAAATTAGCTACGGCAAATTATCGTGGCTAAGTTTCAGATTTTTTTTATTAGTGACGGCAAATAACCGTGGCTAATTGGTTTTTTACAAAAAATTAAACACTAAAGAATTTAGCTACGGCAATTTACCGTCGCTAATTGTTTTAAAAAATCACCGATCCGCGTGAAACCTCATCTCAACCGTCAATAACACCCAAAAAATTAGCTCAATCCAACGCACTAAACCAAACCACATCACCGATCCTCGTTAAACTAACACAACCAATCCCTTTCAATTACATTTCTTTATATAAATTTCAATTTTTTCTACAAACCAACTTAAACAAAAAATTTCTCTCAACCTCCAGAGAAGAAACCCACAAAGGAGAAGTCCGCCGCTTCCTCGACACCGATCCCGGCCGCCTCTCTATCCCCTCCCTTCCTCCGCCGCCTCTCTCTCGAAGATCTTTGATCTCCGATATTCTATAGATCGATTTTTTTTTTTGTGGTTTTTTGTAATTTTTGTATGGATTATTTGTAATTTTTTTTTGTAATTTGTGTATGATATTCTAGAGACTGTGTAATTTTTGTTATAATTTTGATCAATTAAGTTTATTTCTAGTAGTTGATATTAATTTTCAGAATGGACAATCATTAATAGCTAATTTCATTATAAAAAATGAATTATAATTTGTAAATTTCATTTGTCAATATGATTTGCAACAAAGTTGCCCTTAAATAGCCACGGCAAATACCGTGGCTGTTTTGTCAATTAGATTTGTACATAATTTAGCGACGGCAAAAAACCCTCACTAAATAGCGACGGCAACAAACGGTCGATAAATAGAGACGGCAAAAATTGCACTTTAGCCATTGCTAATGTCCATTGCTAAATAGCCATTGCAATTACCGTCGCTAATGTCCTTTTGAATTTACACTTTAGCGACGACTTTCTTACCGTTGCTAACTAGCCACAGCCAATACCGCCGCTGATAACCATTTGAATTTGTAACTTAGCGACGGTAAATACCGCTAGTTTTTATTTTGCCATAGTTGTAGCCAAAATATTAAATAACTTTAGCGACCGCACGTTTCAAATTAGCGACGGTTTTATGCCGTGGCTAATTAGCCACGGTAAGTTTGCCATTGCTGATTCAAATAGCGACGAATGAATTAGCTACGGTTGTTTTGCCGGCGTTGATTCCTTTTAGCTACGATTTTAGCTCAATCAGCAACAATTTTTTGCCGTTGCTGATTTGACTTTTTTTTGTAGTTGACTATAAGACTACTGAAAATAGTATCTAAAAGTAAAAGATAATAAAAAAAAAAGGAATATAAATAGACAGACTAGGCAAATTTTGCGAGCTTTATATATGATTATCTATGATGAGGATATATGTTATGAAATCACTAATTAGTTGATTAAATATTTACCTCACACACATATGGCAATTATCACACATGCGATAATTATGAGGTGGTTTGATCTTCGCTTCTTGTTATGAAATTAGAATCATTGAAAATGGTAATAATTGATATATCAATGGTCACCTATATATATTTCCTTGTTATTAGAATCTCACAAATAAGAAAGACATTATTTGAGGTTGAGACTTTATGTTATAAATTCAAACATTTTGCTATCAAATTTTTATATGAGGAGCATTTGCAAGAAAACTAATACAAACATGGAGATTGGCAAAGTTTTAATGGTGGTTGCAGTTATGGTTGTCGTGATGGTAATGGTTGAAGGTCATGAGGAGATCACAGAAGCCTCAACCATAACGCCAACAAAATTTCATTTTGGGTGTTACATGCGCTGCGTCTGGGACTGGCGTAATCATGGTGATAATGAGGCATGTGTTAAAAAATGTACTGATAGTGTTTCTTCAAAATCCTCCTCAAGAAGTGTCAATGGTGTCTCCTCTCGTCCATACTACTATTGCAATCTGGGATGTATAACTTCCATGCGTAATGCTGAAGCAAAGTTAGGAGTTGAAGATCATTCCATCAAACAATGTTCAGAGACATGTAACAAATATCTCTAGTTTGTCGATGCCTTAAATAATTTTATTTCAATGAGAAATGATTGGGAATAATATTGAATAATTTACTTCATCATATCACTTGTGCCAAACCCTACTACAATAAAAATATATGTCAAATGAAAATAAAATGTTGACATTTAAATTAATGAATAAGAAAATGATTGAAAATTTCACAAGATGGCATGCACGTCAATGAACATGGGAACAACAAAGTGATCAGAACATTCTCTCATGTTATATAATTCAAAAGTCACACAAAAACTCTTTGGTTCCCATTCACTATGGGGAATTGCATGGATCTCTTGATCTCACCATGCACTCCACCACCACTGGAACCACCACCACCACCTCATGAGGACAACAAGATCAAAGTCATCATCTTCAATGGAGGAGAAGAAGAGTTCATAGCTTCGACACCAATAAACCATATAACTTCTGGTCCTTATGATGGTTACACATTAGTACACCATGAACAACCTCATCTCCCATTGCATCCACAATGTAAATTGCTCCCCGGGGAGGTTTACTATCTCATGCCAAGGGTTTCGCTCCCTTGTAGCTCTCCTACTTCACAGAAAATGGTAGAAGAAGATGGCTTCTACAGTGGTGGTGGTGGTGGTCGGAGTGTTAAGGTTGTGGTGACAAAAAAAGAGTTGGTAGAGTTGATGTATAGTGGTAAGGATGGAGCTCCTACTGAGGAGGAATTTGCAATTCGGGTTATGGATCGGTGTCGGGTTGGGAAGGTGGGCTCTAAATGGAAACCCACTTTAGAAACTATATCAGAGTTGTAGTTTTTCTTCTGCATTTGAATCACAAAGAGTGGTGAAACCTAATAGTGAGCCACTTGGATTCTTCTTAGTTTCTAGTATCTACCATTTATTTTAAAGCTTTGGTTGGTGAAAGAAGGAATATTTCTCAAAGGTGTGTATGGATAATTAATCAGAGTGCTTAATAAGTTTACTTGAACAACAAAAAGATAATGCTCAATATTAACAAATGGTCGAGAAATAATGGTTGATTATTTCCAATAACATATTGTATGGTCACATTTTGTATGAACAAACACTCAAGACGTGAAGTTAAATCACCACAGTCTTAACCATTCAACCAGACTACCATTAGTCAATAAATTATGTTTGTGGCATTATAATCAACTTGGAAGCAAAGCCCGGCTTTCAGTTTACATCAATAAGTGTGGTCGTGTTTTTATAAAAGAAGAGTTAGAGTTAGACCTGTTAATATAAAAATGTGACTTGGAATTTAAGTTTTCTTTACAGTAAACAAACTAGTAAATCTCATTACCTATAGTTGGTGGTATAATCAAGTCATTTCTTGTAAGAACAAAACACAAAAGATGAAGAAATCCAAACACAAACAAATAAAAACTAATGTTAAAAAGTAGTGTTCTAAAAATTGCTATGTGGTAGGTGGACGGTGACTAGGAGATTAATGTCCAAAGGCCTAGACGATTTTTTTTATATTATAAATTATAATTTATAAAAATTAAGCATAATAGTATATAAATTATTTTCAATTTAATATCAAGATACATATGCAAAATATATTAAAAATATATATAGTCTTAATTTTTTAATTGTTTTTTAACAAAAATAAAAAAAAAAAAAGATTTTTTTGAGTTTGACACTCATTCGTTTATACCTATTAGAGTTTGGCCATTGTTTTGAAATTAATTGAGTTTAACACTCAATTTTTTTTACGGAACCATTAAGTCCACATCATTGACCTTTAAAGACTATTTTTGACCATTTTACCCTTACCTTGCTTTTTTTTTTTAATTTATTTATTGAGGTTTTCTCCTTACTTGAGTTTTAGGAAAAAGATTGAATTATAAATCTTCCCTATAAACCAATTCTCGGTCTATAGCGGCGATTCAATAATCCAAGTTCACCAAGATTATTACAACTTCTACAAAAAATGGACTATTTTATTCGTTGTTATTGGCAGTATTGTGGTTGCCATGACTGAAACATTATCCTAAAACACAACAACATGACAATCACTTTTGAGAAAATCATCTAATGTCATATTTTATTTGTTGTTATTTTAATTTTCATTCTCTCCCACTTCTCTTAACCCAAACAAAACTCAATCCCCACCCACTCGTTCTCTCATTTTACAATTACAATATCATTAGTAATCCTTATCCTTCAACTCCTCTTCTTCTCCACCAAAACCTAACCCCCACCCTCTCTTTACCCAAACAAAACTCCATTACATTCCTAAAAATATCAAAACCTTTAGCACTAAGAAGAGAGAAGAAGAGTTTAAAATTAAACCCAATTAAAAAAATACCCAAGGTAAGGGTAAAATGGTGCAAAATTTAGTTTTTAACGATCAATGATGTGAACTTAACGATTTCGTAAATAAACGAGTCTTGGACTCAATTATTTTTCAAAATGAGAGACAAACTCTAGTAGGTATAAATTAATAAGTGCCAAACTTAAAAAAACCGAATAAAAATTCAAAAGCCCACCCAGCCGACAACCTATGAGGATGTTTTTAGAACATTTTTCTAGGTTGTTTTGTGCCTTGTCCATGCAAAAGGACTTGGAACACTAACCCTAGAAAGTGGAAAGAACGTTATGCATTTCCAAATCTTGAATCCATATTAAAAGCAAGGGTACTGGGTACACAGCATGCACATTACACCCACTAAATGTTATGGAGAAAGAAACAGAAGATATTCCCATTTATGTCCTTTTTTTTTTTGGCTTTGGTTACCACATGTTCTCTTACCATAAAATCCAAAAGCATTTACTACTCGGAACATACATTTGATCAATCAGTCATCTGGACAAAAGGGTATATAGTAATTGTGAATTAATGACTAATTTTCCATGTAAAGTTATAAGAATTACAATCCTTCATTATCATTTTTTTGTATCCGTAAGTTCCTATTTTTACAGGGTTTAGTGACAGGTTGAAGAACTTTCATTGATAAATATACACACTATTATGCATTTAAAGGGTGCACTTTAACTTGTCAAGAAAATAAATGTTAAGGTAAATTTATGATATTATTGGAGGAGATACACGAATCACTTTCAAGTTTCAAGACAAAACGACAATCAAACAAACGTCGGTCACTTTGGAGAAAAGATAAAAAGATTAAAGTCAAAATATTCCCATAATAATATCCATAATACAATAAACTCCAACGAGTCAAGGTCTAAAGGGCACATTTTTCTTCAATTTTTTAAAACGTCCTCTTCTTCTAAAAAGTAAGATAGTAACCTTTATAACGTTTTCTAAGTTAGAGCACCATGTAAAAATTTCATTGATGCATATCTTAGTTTGGTTCAGGATTTTAAGGTAATTTTTTTTTCCCGTTTGATGTTGTAAGGTATGATGAAGGAATTTGTGAGTAGTGTAAATTTGATGTAAGTATGCTTTTGATCTTATGATCTTATTTTTGTGATTCGGTGAACCCATTTATACCCCACGCGCTTATTTTAAGAAAAAGGACAATTCATGAGATTTCTACAAAAACAAAAAAATAAACACGATATCATAAATGAAAATGACAACGCTACTCTAAGTTAACCTACACACAACCAATAAGCAAAGCGCGTCGTAGTATAGCTAGGGCAAGGTAAAAAAAAAATTACCAATCCTAATCAATAATTCCTTGAAAATTACCTTAGTAGTGATAATAAACCATGCCCCCACCCTTTGAATTGCATGTCAAATCCGCACCAAGGGCATTTTCAACCTCCCTCTCACCAAAAACCAACACAACACACTAAGTAATTAACTTCATAATCCAAGGGCATTATTGGAACAAAATCTCAACTTAAACAAATTCCAAAAGCTTTCCAACACAAACACAGAGAATCTTTTACAGAGAAAAGATAAAACTTCCAATAATTATCTCTCCATCTTTCCATCTCTCAATCTCTGTTTCTCCAAAAAAACCCATTTTGAATTTGCTCAGATTTCAGCCATGGTGATCCTAGAAAAGCTTCTGAAGTTCAAATTTCACTTCATCTTTGTTGCTCTGTTTTCACTCATCATTCTTGCTCTGTTTCTTCTAGCACCAAGATTCCTCACTATCTTATCCTATTTTTGGCCCCTATTTCTATCCACTGCCCTGTTTCTAGCTGCAGTTGTGTTATTCGGCCAGTTTTCGCCTCCAGTAGCCGAGGTTTTGAGTGAAAAAGCTGGTGAAGGGATCCTTGATTATGTCGCTGGACAACCCCTAGAAGATCGAAGGATTAAAGAAGAAGAAGAAACTGAAGAACCCCAGAAATCTGAGTAAGAAAGATTTAGATTTTTGTGCTCTAATTTGAATCATTTTAATATTTTTTTTTGTAACACATCAACTCTGTTTCTCCTCTGTACTGTACTTTACAAAAATGTAAATTTGGTAAACAATAATATTAATGACGTATGTGTCCTTTTTCTCTCAGTTTTTAGTTGATTGTAAGCACGTGATTTACACGTGATTGAGTTTAATTATTGATGATCTGTATGGATTTGTGGGGAATGAAATGAGAATGTTTTGGCTTAAGATGTTTTTTTTTTTATTTTTTTTTTCTAAGATGTAAAGGTGGTGGAATTCCACGTAAGCCCTAAGATTACATGGGGTTTAGAAAATTATCTCATCATGAAATATAAACCACTGACAAAATATTTTGAAAATTAAACAAAAAAATTGTTTGTCTTTTAGTTAGGGGTGAGTATCTCATATCGCAATCCTGATTTCATCTCGATTTTTTGGGTCCTCTTGAAATTGACCAAACTCATTCCATTCTGATCCCATCTCAATCTATAGTGGGATGGGATCGGAATGGAGATTTTCAATCTTGTCCCGTTCTGAACTTATTTATTTAATATTTATTATTATTATTATTTTTAATAAATTATTATTTTAAATAAAAGTTTAGGATGTATTGAAATTAAATCAAACCCTCGTTTGAATATTTTAGGTCAAATTAAACTCAATGAAAATTTAAGTTTTTTTTTTTTTCCATATTTTAGATTGATTATAGGATAATATTCTTGTAGAAAATAAATGCAAATGATGGTTTGAGTTAATTTTTTATGTAATCGGAGATTTGGTCAATAAGCAATATTTTTTATTTTCAATCTTATATTAGTTTTGCATAGAGAAGATGCTTGACATAAAAATCGTAAGTTCATTAAACCATAAATTTTACATGACATTTAATGTTGTTATTATGAAAATTATATGTACATAAATTTGGCATTATTGGTGCTTTAAGCAATATGAGATGAAATTCTTTTGTTATTCTTCATTGGAGGTTATTTAGTACATGATCATCTCGTCCTATCTTGTCTCGTTTCGTCCCAAACTCGTTTGGGATGGGATGGTCTATCCTGTCCCCATCCTGAACGAACGTGGTAATTAGAAAATTATCTAATTATGAAATTTAAACCACAAACAATATTTTTTGAAATTCAATATTTTTTTTAGTTTGAAAAAACTTAGGCAAAGTACATTACTTTGTTTTATTTAGTGTTTAGTAGAAAACTTCAAAATGGTCACATTTTCACCATTTTTAGTACAATTTGCTTTCAATAGTTACTGTTTTTAATGGCACAAATCTTAGCTACAAAATACACAATTCATATTTTATTAATTTGATAATCCCAAAGATTACAATATTACAAAAAATAATTTCTAATGAATTGAATTTTAAACTTTGAATATCAAAGTCCCTCGTAATTACAAAAATAGAAGTTGATCAAATTATCATATACTTTTTCTTTTTCCAAACCACCCATTTTCAAATTATTATTATTATTATTATTATTATTATTATTTATTATTATTATTATTATTATTTTTTTTGTGAAAGAAACTAATCAAATTATCAACTACTTTCAATGTACCATTTACCAAAATCTATCCAATTTTATTTGATTAGAAAACGGATTATTCAGTAAGATGAGACACCTTATTTTACAATACAAAATCAAATTTTGATATAGCTGAAAAAGGAAGAAATGATGAAACTGATAGGGAAAATAAAAAAGTTGGGAGAGATCAATTTGAGTAGAGTTGGACAAAATAAAAGGGATTTAAATAACAGTGGAGAAGAATATTTGGAGTACGGTGGGTAGGTAAGACAACCGTTACGTTATGTTCGAAATAGGAGTTTGGTAAGATCAAAGGTTCAAATTAAGAAATATCCAAGGAATGTGATTTATATTTCGAAATTTCACCGAATATTTCTTATTTTGAAGTTATCGAAATCTCTTTCAAAATCCGAAATATGTTTAAATTTTCTTGAGAATTTTTTTTAATCTCTGTATATTTTAACATATTATAATGTTATTTTATGTTCTAAAAAGCGCTAGGCGCTGGGCGGGCGGCGAGTAGGTGCCTAGCGCCTAGGCAGTCTTAGGTTTTTGTATTATAACTTTAATAATTTACAAAAGTTAAGCATAATACCTTATCAATTATATCCAATTTAATGTCAAGATATATATGCAAAATTTAAAAACATGAAAAATTAACAATCATGAACAAAATTGATTAAAACTTAAATGACTGAAGTTGGCCATGATGGGTACTTTATATAAAATTAAATCTGTAGACAAATATCAAAACCTACTCTTTTATTTTTTTTCAAATTGCATGAATAACTTCAGTCATGTTTGATAAAATCTACATTAGTAAAATTGGTACTGACAGATCCTTTGAGAATTCCATTAAGTAATCATCATTTGCTACAATTAGACATATACTGAATAAAAAATAATTAAATGGTTTATTTATAAAAAAAAAAGGAAATAAGAACACAATCAGCCTTATTAAAAAAAAAATATGGCCCAGACCACCTTGACAGCCCATACCCGCCCAGACTGCCCAGAACCCGCCCAGACTACCCAAAACCCGCCAAACCATTAATCTGGGCGGTTTTTTACTTTCTAGCGCCTAGGCCGATTTTTAGAACACTGATTTTAGTATCAAAAAGTTTGTTATCTAATTGATTCTTATATAATATTCAGTTTGTATGACACTGCAAGTCATGTGAAACTTTTTATGTAGTATTTAAGAGATTAAAATGCATAATTTATATAGTTAAATTTGAAATTACAACAGAAATTTTATGTTTTTTCTACACAAACGAAATATTTTTTAAAATCAGAAGTCTGAAATTAACTCAAAAAATGAAATCACAATCATTGGAAATATCAAAAGAGGACTGAGGAGAGAATATTAATGTCAACGAGAGGACATAAGGACATCGTGGATCAACAAATGGTTAGATTTGAAGTACGCTAAAGTGGACAAACTCGATCAAGTGTTTCATGTATTATGTTTCTCTTTTATTGGTTATGCATTAGTCTATTTTGTTTAGTCTAGAATGTATATGAGATCGAAAATAGTAGACAACTAGGGTGACGTAGCGTGATCTTGAAAAAATGATGAAATCCCTAAAGTGTTAATGTGTATTTCGAGGTTGTAAAAAATATTCTTTAATGATGTCACATCATCCTAGTTGCAAAACCTAATTTCCTAGCCTCACTCATGTGAGATTCATTTGTAATGATTTATAAGATGTTCGATAAATTCTATACAAACTCTTCAATTCCAATGTATAGTATATGGGATTGATGTAGCTATAGCTAGTTGGTCTTGAACCGTAAAGAAACTAGTGTAATACCCGTGCCGTTGGCACTATTGCAAGTTACATCCTACCTTCACGGCTATGTCGAATACTCACATTTGGGGTTTTGTTTCGATTTCTATAAACATTTGCATAATTGTTTATTACAACAGTTATGATGAATTAATTTTGTAAAAGTTAATACTCTTGAATGGTAAAACAATGTTAATAAAACTGATCAACGCAACCAATGTGCTAAAGAATTTAATCTCCATCAAATGTCAGCTTAACTAAAAATAAGGAAAGAATTCAATATTAAAAAAATCTCATGTTTGTCCAAGTGAGTTTTTGTTTTTTTTTTTATAGTTAAATTCATGTAATGAACCCATCCGACATGGCTACCGTGTAATGCCGTAGCATCTACTAAACTTTCAAAATGGTAATATAGCTAGCTAGGATGAACCATATAAGAGTTGAGATAACATTACAAAAATAAAACATAAAAATAAAAAAGGATACCACAGAACATATATACACTAACAATCTGACCGTCAACATTCCTAGTAACCCACATCAAACTATAAGCATGTTTTTATAGGAGAATTCAATCCATCTATCTGACTTACAACTTTGCCACATTAGTTTCTCAAGTAAAAAAAATAGGAAAAACAAAATTAATTCAATGAACTCACCAATATTGATGGGTTTTAGAGAGAACATGAACCCACATTTTCACACACCAAAGTCTCTTACCACTTCAAGGTTTTACAGAGAACAAAAACCCACCTTTTCAAACACCAAAATCTCTCACCATTTCAAAAGCAAAAAACCTCTCAATCAACTATGAATTGGTGAGAGAATTAAAGATACAAAGTAAAATTAAGGGGAGTAGAAAGTGATAACCTTATATGAAATTGTTGTTCTTCTTATGGTTTTGTTGGTTGGCAAAGCTCGTATGTTCTTCTGTTGGTTTTTCAATGGCAAGGGTTGAGCTAGGGAATAGGAAAACCAAAACCCAGGTTTCAACTTAAGATGGAAGAGGAAAGATCAATGTTGTGCATTTGTTGATTTGGAAACTTTGGCATAGTGTTTGAAATAGATAAATTAAACTCAACTCAAACCCAATACCCTACTGATGAAAGTGAGAAATTTGAGAAGAAAGTTAAGGCTTTGGTTGTAGTCTTTAAAAATCCCAAAACCCAAATTGAATGAAAAAGGGTAGCACCATATAAGGAATAAAAAGTGAGGAACCAGAGGAAGAAGTTCTTCGCATAGCCTTCTTCTTGGCCAAACCATGTTTTCTTTCCTAAAAAACAAACTTCAATTAACAGACTATATAACTAATCAGGTCAATAAACAAAAAAAAATAATGAATGCGTCACTCGTGTTGTTATTGTCACAACAGTCTGTTAGAAGTTACCAAATATTGTAGACATGCATTTAATTTGATTGAGAATGTGTATCTAGCACATAAAGGGCTATTCTGGGCAGACTATACAATGCAATGCAACAGTGGCAAGAAATAAATGCAACAGTGAACAGTGTCCTTATATTCTATATGAAATGGAACCATTCAATCCAAGAATGGAAACTTTACTATGAAAGAACATACAACTCCAGAATTCCATCTTCATCCTACTGTGGAAAACTATCATTCACATTCCAAAGATCATTCACATTCCAAAGATCATTCACATTCCAGTAGATCATTCACATTCCAGTAAATCGTGTTTTAGTTTTTGTGAGAAACTAACCTGAAATCACGTTTTAGTGTTCGTGAGAGAGACGGTTGTGAGAAACTAACCTGAAATCACATCAAGAACAATTGCAAGAACATAGCTCGTCAAGAGCACAAAGCTTGAAGCAAACCGCCCGTTCCCTTCCGTCAAGAACTTGAAGCAAACCAACTTCATTCAATAACGAAATCAATTAACTAATTAGAAGAAGAATAAGAGAATAGAGAGAAAAGAAGTTGAGGTAACTGTTAATGGCGGAAATCCAATAAATTAATTGACTCTTTTGAATTAACTGCCTTCCTGAAACAGCTCCTGAGAAGAAGAAGAGAATAGAGAGAAAATAAGTTGAGGTACCTGTTAATGGCGGAAATCCAATCAACTAATCGACTCTTTTGAATTAACTGTCTTCCTGAAACAACTCCTGAGACAACACAAAGATATACAACACCTTTGACTTGAGGAATGTTGAAAGATACCGAAATGACATGCAACTAATGTTAACTGAGTGAACAACATGTAAGGCAAAAATCAAAAAACAAATGAGGAAGCTATGGATGCTACCAAAATGGAAGCATGTACTGAAGTTGGATGTACTGAAGCTATGGATGCTACAAAAAATGGAAGCATGTACTGAAGCTACAAATATGTAGTAAACAAACATATGGAAATTGGATGCTCTATGTGATGCACATATGGAAGCTGTGAATGCTGCAGATAGAGACGTTTTCAATCAAACACATACTGAAGATGCAAAAAAAATTTCAATCAATCAACTAATGAATGATGTGATGAGTTACCTGTTCATAGTAGTGTTAATAAAGAGAATAGTAGTGAGATTTTTTATCTCTTCTTTCACCCAGATTTTGATATCTTCTTTTTAGTAAGTTTACTTGAGCTTTGCTATGATAAGAAACCAACCTGTTGAGAGATAGTAATTGTGGTTTAGTGTTTGTGTTTTAGTGTTTTAAACCCACCGTCTCTATAAATAAAAATCATGTTCTTAATTCGGATTGAAGCTTCAAAATAAATTAAAGAGCCAACTTTAACACATCGACAACTTGAAAAACAATGAAAAACAATCTTATATTAACATTTAGGCTAAGTGGATATATTCCTATGCCACTGCATGGGTCCGAATGACTATTTTAAGTGAGAATTTCAGTAACATTTGTGTTTAGGCAGAGTCTAGGCCATGCAACACACTTCGTGAATAAATTTGTATGCAAATGCTCAAATATTTGGATGTTGAACTATACACCAAGAAAATCTGATACTGCAGCCCACTAATCTGATACAGACTCCAACTGTATGACCTTCTTTTAATGGAATTGGTTTTTTTTTTTGGCAGCTGATATCCAGGTTCATGAGTTCTTCAAGACGTACTCCTTACTTTAAGACAAGGATTCAACCTCTCCCGGGTGCTCAAAGTGCTTTCCATAAACTATCTAGGTTTTGCAATCCATCGGTCGTTACGTAAGTATTAAGAAATAAACATGTAAAAGAGAACTTTATATCAACTGTAATTGAAGGTATTGATAGAATGTAATAAAGGACCTCACAATTGAGTGGATTGAGGAGCACTATCTCGGATTGTTTCAAGAAATTCGGTTTGGAAACCATTTTGCTTTGGATGGAAATTCAAGACCAAAGGCAGAAATATGCAGGTAATAACCATACACTTATAATATCTGTAATTGTAATCTCAGCTTCTTACATCTCTAGGTATACTTGTTTCAAACCTATTCCTTTAGACCCTTCACTAATTTTTTTTTACATGTTTGCTAATCTAATTATGCTATCTTACTGTTTCCCTTTTGTTAGACACCATGTACGTCATCTTCTTCATCCATTTATCTTCCATAACAAAATGGTGCCAATTGATTTTACAGATATTTAGGGGCTTCATTGATTGATGACAAATGCACGCTATGCCTTGGAGTGTGTAGAAGTTGGAATTAAGGTCTTACTGTTTGATTATGAAAGCTCGTACCGTATGAGCAAGATGGACTCAGAGACTCGACATCCTCTCGTGACCAAAGTTCATAACTAGGACGAAGTGGAGTGAGAGCTAGGTTCATGGATCACTTCTTGAAATCATGCTGTTGTCCTCAATCTACAGCCCAATTCACGTCACCCGCAGCAAATTGTTTGATCAGCTAGATGAGAAATACCAAGGATTTAGAAAGGGAAATCAGCTAGATGAAAAATACCCAAAAATCATCAAAGAGGGATTCAATCATACCTTGAGTTTCTTCTCTTTGGTTGTTGTAATTTATGCGGATAGAAACAGCCTGACAATTACAATGGTGTTTGGTAACCAAAATGTGGTAGAAAAACAAAAGTTTTTTCAGGAAAATTTACTATTTTAACTGTCTAGTAAAACTGGATAATGAATGAACTGAAACCAATTTTACAGGTTATCTTTTCGATGATGGAAAATTGATGTCTTCAAATGCTTTCATAGAAGATTTCCATTCAATACCTATGCAAGTATTTTGAAGTTCGGTCATTAATACAATCCATCAGAATTGAAACCTATCCAATGAGAAACATTAATGTTATAAAGCATTCAAGGTCCAACATAGATGTTGACATGTCAAGGTAGCAGGCACATCAAATTTATTTTGAAAATTATAAATCCATGATGAGTTATATCATGGAGTACCCACTTGCAAGAAATAAATTTCCATCTAATTAATCAAACTGGATAATGAATGAACTGAAACCAATTTTACAGGTTATCTTTTCGATGATGGAAAATTGATGTCTTCAAATGCTTTCATAGAAGATTTCCATTCAATACCTATGCAAGTATTTTGAAGTTCGGTCATTAATACCATCCATCAGAATTGAAACCTATCCAATGAGAAACATTAATGTTATAAAGTATTCAAGGTCCAACATAGATGTTGACATGTCAAAGTAGCAGGCACATCAAATTTATTTTGAAAATTATAAATCCATGATGAGTTATATCATGGAGTACCCACTTGCAAGAAATAAATTTCCATATAATTAATCAAACTGGATAATGAATGAATTGAAACCAATTTTACAGGTTATCTTTTCGATGATGGAAAATTGACGTCTTCAAATGCTTTCATAGAAGATTTCCATTCAATACCTATGCAAGTATTTTGAAGTTCGGTCATTAATACCATCCATCAGAATTGAAACCTATCCAATGAGAAACATTAATGTTATAAAGCATTCAAGGTCCAGCATAGATGTTGACATGTCAAGGTAGCAGGCACATCAAATTTATTTTGAAAATTATAAATCCATGATGAGTTATATCATGGAGTACCCACTTGCAAGAAATAAATTTCCATCTAATTAATCAAACGATACGAAAACTTGCAGAGATATTTAAGGTACCTCCATTAGGCTAGCACTACTCCGAGAGTCGAAACCATCAAGATTGTAGTCGGTGAGTCGTAGCAGCCTTCGAGAAATTGATGAAGTTTGTCTTCGATGACTACCACTCTCGTAACGATCCATCTTCTACACATCAATCATCAAAGTTAACACTTCCTCAAACACAATAAACTAAAATTTCAAGCAAAACAAAACAAAATGCAGCAAACCAAACTCAGCCAAACTTACTTCAAAAGGAGGACTATGTGATGGATCAGATAAATGCGAACGATGAGAACCAGATTGCAGTGACCTCCTTGACATCCTATCTCTATCTCTACTTCTAATTTCCTTCTTACTTCTCTTATCATCCAATAATGTAGGTGAAGGCATTTCAATCAAGGCATAGAGGGATTCAATCAAACTCTAAATCCCTGACTACAGTGTTAGAGAGAATTCAACAGATTAGACAAACTCTAAATCCCCGACTACACAAAAATTACAGCAATTTGTGAACAAAGAAATTCAATTTTAGACAAACTCTAAATCCCTGAATATGTTCCAATTTTAGACAAACTCTAAATCCCTGTCAATAGTGAAGGTTTACATTGCTCAAGTGCATACTTGCATGAAGCAAAACCACATAAAGAAGTAACAAAACCACAATTTAGTGTACTTTGACCTAAATCACATTCAAGTAAATCACCGAATCGAAGAATGAAATCAACAAAAAAATAAGAAGAAGAAGATATCAAAAAAAAAAAAACCAAACTGTTTTGCTTTGCTGAAAGGAGAAAAAAAAATCTGAAACAGATCTGAAGAAGAAAAAGAAGAAGAAGAAGAAGAAGAAGAGGAGATGTAAAAAGAAGAAGGATCTTACCTGGAAGAAGATCTGAATCGATTTCCTGTTCTTCTTCACTTCTTCAGCAAGGTATCTTCTTCTTCTTCTTTCGTCCTCTCCTTATTTGGTTCTTCTTCTCTGCTTCGAGAATCGGTAGTGGTGGTGGTTGTAAGAACCAATCCAGAAACCCTTCTTCTCCCTTTGGCAAAGTGAGATGAAGAATCAGGGGAGAAGGTCAAAACCTTGTGGAGAAACTTCTTCTTCTTCTTAGGGTTTTCATTTCTTCCTCAATCGAGATGGGGTTTGAAATCTGAGTGACCCTCTCAGATTCAGTGACCATGTTGGGGTTTTGGGGTGGGGATTTTGGTGGCTAATTAGGTCAAAATTTGGGCGAGAGGGAGAGGGGATTTAAGAAAGTTTCTAGCTTTGAGAGATTTGGAGATTTGGGCAGACGCACTTGTCTCTGCAATCACCTGTGTCCAAGCCTTCCTCCCTTCTTCAAACATAAATAAGAGCAGGCGCAGTTAACTGGCAAACAAAGTGATTCACAAACTGTCCAAGCGAGCTTCTTCGTTCATGAGAGGGAGTTGGGCGGTGGTGGGTGGTGGCGGGTGGCAAATTGGAATCACAGAGAAGGGTGAGAGGGAGAGGACCTCGTGGAGGTGTGGAGAGGAGGAAAGTATCAGGGGTTTAGTTTTTCACTTAAGTTCTACCACAAACATATCTTTGCCACGTAGGACAAAAAAACGATTTGAATTGTAATAGAGACTAGTGTAATACCCGTGCCGTTGGCACTATTGCAGGTTACATCCTACCTTCACGACTATGTCGAATACTCACATTTGGGGTTTTGTTTCGATTTATAAAAACACTTGCATAATTGTTTATTACAACAGTTATGATGAATTAATTTTGTAAAAGTTAACTCTTGAATGGTAAAACAATGTTAATAAAACTGATCAACACAACCAATGTGCTAAGGAATTTAATCTCCATTAAATGTCAGCTTAACTAAAAATAAGGAAAGAATTCAATATTAAAAAAATCCCATGTTTGTCCAAGTGAGTTTTGACTGAAATTGATGCCCGATTTAGTAAAGCAGTAGTTGAAGAAACATAATTAGGGCAAACAAAATTGCACATTCAGTTTAGAAGAATATCAAGATGAATTATTTACAAAAATTAAAAAATATTTATAATTTTGACAGAGCTTCCCCTTTTTTCAATATTTAAACTTGTCATAAGCATTTGTACCTCACATAATTTGGCATTCACAAAAAATTGTTGCATCAGCGCAATATATAATCAACGTTTTCAGTATTAAAAGAGGTTAGGTAGTAGAACATGGTTTTAAACAGTCAAAGAGACATGCATACAATATCATTATATCCAAAAAATGTCATTTTTTGAATAAAGTAATTTATTTGAACATGTCATAAGAAAATATACTTCACATAAGTGACTATAATGACAATCAATGTAATGAACAATTAAAAAATCAAAATTTCGACAGAGTTTCCTTTGTATTTTTCAATATTGAAACTTGTTATAAAAATTTATAATGGTAATCAATGCCATGAACACCACATAATATCTCCACACACCAAAATTATCATTTAATTATCAAAATATTGCAGTATAAAACATTCAAATACATCAAAGCTTTTTTCTTAAGGAGAAAATTGTCCAATTATGGTGGAAAAACTATGCATTTTTTTTACAGTTCCTTGTACGGCTGAATCCACTTGCAAACAAAAATGTGTCATACATATGAAACAACCAATTTGAAGTAAGATGTAGTATCAACCTACTATAGTACCTGTCCGAAAATCATCATTTCGGAGTAGAGTGTTTTTTGAACTAATTTGTCCATAATTACAGTTAGGCACAATGCAAGGTTAGCGATCCCTGAAAAGAAAAAGGAAATGTTTTTAGATTGCAACCAAAACTTTACAATTGAGCTATCTTTTTGGACCAACCATCAATTTAACCAAAAGTGAAGACTATAAAAAGGTGGAACAAAGAACCATATGTGGCAAAATTTCCATCATACATTTTTCTTAAGGAATTGACATTATTCTTTCGATCATACATTTTTCCATTGTATTCATTCCATCAATTATGGTAAAAAAAAATTCCATTGTATTATTTTCATTGATATATATAACCAAATGATCCATCAAGTGTTCAACCCCTCTCAAAAGGACTATACATGAAGGCGTTTCCATGGTCACCATAGTTTAGATTCATAAAAAATTTTAAACAATTCATGGTCACCATGGTAACCATGTTTCCATTCATGGCGGATAAATTCTAAATCATGGCAAAAAAAAAAAAAAATTCATCATACCTTTTTCTTTTCGAATAAGATTTTCATCAAGTGTATTTTTTTTTCCATTGAAGAATTATTTACATCATACATGTTTGCATTGTATTCTTTCCAATAGGGGTGGGCACGATCCGGATCGGCTCCAAATTTTGAGGAACCTAACTTGGACCGTTTAAATTTAACGAATCCGGTCCGATCCAGATTCCCTTATTTTGAACATTGAGATCGAAACTAACTCGGATCGTTTAAATTTAACGAATTAGGTCCTGTCCAGATTCCCTTATTTTGAACATTGAGACCGAACCTAACTCGAACCGTTTGGAACGGTCTGGTTCCTACGGTTCCAAAATGAGAATCTGGATATATTCATGGTATTGATTACTTGATTGAATTGATTCAAAGCAAGCAAATGAGAATCTGATTGTATTTCCAATCAAGCAAATTAAGCTATCACCAAGCAAGCAAGTTGCCTGCAAGCAACACCTTCCATTCGCAGCCATTTCTAAAACACTCATTTCTAAAACCAAGGAAAAACAAAAATTTCTCAAACCCAACATGATGAATGAATAGTTACAACTCAAACTCTAGAACAATGTCAAAAGCAATATAAATAACCAAATCTAACAAACCCCATAACTTAAAAAAATCTCAAATAAAAGCAAAACATAAAAGAAGGGATACCTGAACATGGCAATTGGATTGAAGGCTGAGAGAAGTGGTTCTCGCTAAAATACGCTGGGGTGTGGATTGCGCTCTCCGACATTATCACCATTTTTCACCAAGAAAAATTCTTTTTGATTAAATTATGGAAAAATAAGATAATAGAACACCCACATATAGCCACCTATCATCCGTTGGCACTACACATACATTTTTTTCTTCTTTTAGTTAAATTCATGTAATGAACCCATCCGACATGGCTACCGTGTAATGTCGTAGTATCTACTAAACTTTCAAAATGGTACTATAGTTAGCTAGGATGAACCATATAAGAGTTGAGGTAACATTACAAAAATAAAACATAAAAATAAAAAAGGATACTACAGAACATATATATACACTAACTACCTGACCGTCAACATTCCTAGTAACCCACATCAAACTATAAACATGTTTTTATGGGAGAATTCAATCCATCTATCTGACTTACAACTTTGCCACATTAGTTTCTCAAGTAAAAAAAATAGGAAAAACAAAATTAATTCAATGAACTCACCAATATTGATGGGTTTTAGAGAGAACATGAACCCACCTTTTCACACACCAAAGTCTCTTACCATTATTTCAAGGTTTTACAGAGAACATGAATCCACCTTTTCAAACACCAAAATTTCTCACCATTTCAAAAGCAAAAAACCTCTCAATCAACTATGAATTGGTGAGAGAATTAAAGATACAAAGTAAAATTAGGGGGAGTAGAAAAGTGATAACCTTATATAGAGATTGTTTATGCTTCATTTTTCATAAGCGGGTCTTCAAATGAGGTAGGAAAACCTAATTTTCGATGTATCATTCTATAACTAATATAATTATTTGTATTGGTTAAACTAATATAATTATTTGTATTGGTTAAACGAATGGTCTCCAACCTTGGACGAAACTATTTAACGAAAATTAGAATACAAAAACCGGAACTAGGAAGTACAAGACTAAAAAGAGTGTGACTTGCAATGTTTGGAAGATACAATTTTGAAGTCCATCACTCACATAATGGTGCATCAATGTGCTTCAAATCGGATGTCTCACTATACCTCGCAAGATTACTCCAATAGGTCATAGAACAAATTGGACTAAATTTCGGTCAGGTGGTATACAAAGAACAAAACTTCTTCAATTTTCATTCCCTATAGAGATGACCTTATGCAATAGTATGTATGTAATGACTCGTTCACTTTAGTTATATTATTTCCTCTCATAAAAAAAAATAGAGAGAGAAAAAATTCATTGATAAACAATTGTTGAAGATTATAATTGATGAAATGATTTATGACTCAAATGAATTATTGTGGTGTTGGGAGTGATGATTCAGTGGTTGAGCAGTGACCGATGGTATCATTAGGTCATGGGATCGATCTCAGCCGGCGGTATTCGGGGTGAGACGGGTTAAGGGATAAATAAATAAAAACTATTGCGTGTGTTTATCAACAACCAACTCGTCCTTATAAATGCCTTGGCTGTTCAAAACGAATGAGAGAAATGGCGCGAAAACGTCCCCGAACAGAACCCTACGATCTGCTCTCGAAAATCAGAGGTAATTCGAACAAATAATTGCTTCGATTTCACTTCAATTCAAACAAATCATCACCACCACATTTCGATGATTTTCACTAACAAATTCGTAGAATCGCTTCTCAGAGTTCACTCGATCACTTATCAATGACCTGTGCGATGGACGATCTCCAAGAATTGCCCTAAATCAGTATATAAATTATTGCACTAATTCGAATGGAACATGGTAATAATTCTTAGATCATTGTTGAATATTGATACTGCGTTACGTTCATATTGAATTGAAGATTTGTTGTTTTCATTACAAGTTTTTGAAGTTGGATTTGTGAACTGGGGTTTTTGAGGTGAAACTTGAAATGTTTGATGAAATGCTAGAAAAATATAGGGGATTTTGGATTAAATGTTTAAGAAAATTTGATTTATTTTCTGATATAATGCGCGATATCACGGTTTAGTTTTGGTGGATTTCAGCTATTGCAGGCTTTTGCAGCATTGGTTTGCCCAGTGGTGGGAAGGAGATAGTATCACTTAATAGAGAATGCAATGCACGTAGAATGGGTTAGTGAAATTGTTTGTAGAGTATTGTTGGTTTTGGTTAGTTAATTGGGGTGTTTGTTAGATGTTTTGTTGAAGGTTTTGCTGATTGTTCAGCAACTTCTGCAAGAAAACAAACATGGGTCGAAGAGAGATATCTACTACATGCATCCATCTGCGTTTTCAGGTACACTCGTTAGGCATTAGCTTTTTCAAGATCAAAAGTTGACAATGTTGTTGGGAATCAAAGCCCTCGACTAGTTTAGTTAGCATTTGTGTATGTCCATAGCAATTGTGAATTTGTGGTGGCATGGTAGCTATAGTACTGAAAATTTACCTAATGTCTCTTGCAAAACGAGATCTATGCTTGTCTTCATTATTTTTAATTGGTTAAACCTCAATGCTGAAGTTATTGAAGTACTTTTTTTACAAGGTTTGGAGCTTCAATACATATTGAACTTGGGTCTCAATATGTTTTCGATTTCTATTTTCAATTCAGATCAAGCAGTTGTGGATCGAGCAATCAATGACATATGCATCATGTTACAATGCAGTCGCCATAATATTAACGTGGTATGTTTACATAATAGTTTATTCTTGTTGAAATTATTTGGATTATGACTTTTGAGGATGATGAATGTAGCTCAAGTTGAATTTCATAGTTACAATCCATCTGCCATTATAGTGATTTTGCTTGTAACCTTGGTTACTCATTATTGATAGGGCCATTTATCTAAATTTCTTTACTTTTGGCAGGTGTCTGTTGGAAATGGATACGTCCCTTATGAATGGGCTTCGTGAATTAATGGAAGTTTCAAGTAGATATTCATACATCAGTGTTTCTCAAAATCTTTTCACTTGATGATTGTGATGTGTGATTTATATGGTTTCAAGTCTGTGTTTACGAACAGTCCAAGTCAGTAGTCGTTAAGTATAACTATTAGGAATACTCATTTTCATTGCCTCTCTTGTCGTTCACAGTAGTATGAATCTACTATATATTCATTTTCATTTAATTCTTTTATTTATGCCAAGGTATTGCCTTTACCATTTTTCTAGGTTGCTGATGGGTTGGCTAAGATTCTTTGAAGGTGAAAGGAGATCTGATTGCATCAAGAATCCTAGTACTGTAAGAATGCATACTGACATTTCAGTTTACCTCTTTTATTTCATTATTGAGGACTTCTGAACTTGTTCATTCGCAGGCTCATTCCATTCCGGTCCATGTTGACGAACAGGCTAATATTTACTTTTGGATTATATGTGATTTGCATATCAGATATCATTAGTGTCGCACAATATATACTAGTTGTAGAGAAGGAAACAGGTACACATGTCCAATTACATGATGTTTTTCTAAGTTGGTTCAACACCTTTATTGTGTACGAGTCGAATCATGTGTGTTACTTTTAACTGCAGTATTCCAGCGGTTGGTAAATGATAAGTTCTGTGACACACACCATTGTATTGTCATCACAGTAAGCAACTTTTCCAGTTCATCCTTATTGCCACCATCAGTATTGCTTTGATGGAGCCTTAGTCTTTACTCTCATCATGAATTCTATTCGACTCCTTTTGTTATAATTTATGTTTCATACTTTTTCTTACCACCTCCATCCATTTCAATATCATACCCTCTTATCATTTTTACTGTTGGTGTGCACTCTGCAATAATCCCTCCATTCTTGGACTGCTTTCCTCAACATGTCCTACTAGAACAGTTCTAGCGTTCTCCCAAACTTACTCCTTATTTTGTCTTTACTAGTCAATTGTGGCATCATCTTCTCTGTTGTGCTCAAATACACAATCTGACCTTACGCGGTCTTGTAAAACTTAATTTTTTGGCACACGTCGGTCAAGTACTTAAAAGTGTGCCTTCAATTTCCAACCCACATTGATGATGTATATTACTTAATAACTCCAGGGACGGGGCCATCCAGATGTTCTGACAAGAAGAGGTAACTGACATCTCATATTTTGGTTTCAATATTTCTTCCTTCAGTTTTGATGAATTTCTTCAAATAATTGCACTTTATATTTGGATGAATTTTTTTGAATTTGATATCCTGGTGTTCTGAATTGATTTGATCTATAGAAAACATTTCAGAGTTTTTCTTTCTTAATTTTGTAATTTGATACCTGTATGCAAATGTTGATGTCTGGTGCTGACTAGTGCAGCTTGAGTCATGATCCCATTTTTGGTTTGTTCCCAAATGCAAAATTTTTCTTTTTCCTGATTTTCGAATCAGATTTCTGAGACTTCTTATGGAAAAATTGTGTTTGCCTGCCTACTGCTTGGTGGATTGTGATCCTTATGGATTTGATATACTGACAACCTACCGGTTTGGTTCTATGGTATGGTTTCTTGATACAATAATGCCTTCGCTTTTATCTATTCAAGCAAGTTAGGATACATTTTGTATTCAAACTTTAGTATACTCACTTAGCAGCACGAAGAGAAGTTTCTGATATAATTCAGGTGTAATTCACATCTTGTCTTAAACATGTTCAATTTCATTTCTCTGAAGCAAATGGCATATGATGCAAAGTTCTTCGTGTGCCTGAGATACGCTGGCTTGGAGCATTTCCTTCAGATTCTGAGAAACACCAACTTCCTGGATGCTGTCCCCTTCATCTAGCAGCAGAAGGTATTCATTTTATAAAATCTTCATCACATATTTAGTTGCATTTCCACACATTACTCATCCTTACTGTCATCCGTTCCATTTCAGATAAGAGCAAAGCTGAAATAATGCTCAAGAGACGTTATCTGCAACAAATAAAAAAGTGGAGGTGAAATTTTGTTACTGTTTTTTGGTCCATTAGTTGGGCTTATTTGGACAGGCGTTTGTCATTCATAATACTATGTTGATAATACTTAGAAGTGTTTCTTTCCTCCTATGACAGGTCAGAACTAGAGATGATGCTGCACAGAGGAGTGAAATTTGAGATTGAAGCATTATCCACGTTTTCAATTTCCTTTTTGTCAGATGAGTACATTCCATCTAAAATTCAGCATGGTTTACATATATAACCTCATTTATCATGTGTACTAGTATATGAATAATAGACTGTAAAGGGCATAAATGTTAGCATGTACATTGTGGAATGCAATCAACTTAAATGTGGCCATAAAGATTGTCATGAGAATTTTGGAGTACATACAGCAAATTTTAGGGTTCGCTTTAGGGATCACAGGAAGGACAGCGCAAAAGAACAACTAATTGCTTAATTGTTTCAAGCCATGGTACCAGCAATTAGGCTACTGATTTTTTCGGACTTATTTACTCTTTTAGTTCATTAAAAGGGAGATGGTTATTATATTAGATTTCTTTTTCCTCCTTTAGAACGAGTGCTACATTCGAAAGCAAAGGAAGTTGGGAATTCCACAGAATAACAAGTGGTATTTATATTATTGCACAAAGAAATATAACAAACTAATGTCAGGAGAATATTGAACAATAAGTAACCAAGAACCTCCTGTACACAAATTATAACTCAAAAGGGAAAAAAAATTAACTATATGAAAGGATCTCCTTTGGATAACAGACAAAAATATGTAAATCTTTCCATTGGAAACTCTGCATCCAAGTTGCCTGGTGAGCACTTCAACATAAGTGAGAGTCATCAGTTACATATCTGACCAACCAGACGAGCAATTAGGATTCCTTTTGAGAGGATTGAGCAAGTATTATATCAGATCCGGACAATGTCCCAGATTGATCAACATCAAGATCCTCAAACTCTTCCATCACTAGTCCAATATCTTCTTGGGTAATCTTCCCCATCTCTCTGAGCTTATATACAATGAACTCAGCCGCACTGCATAAATCAAGTTGAAGAATAAGCATTTAAGCAAAACTAAAGCACATATAACAGATGTTGAAAAAGAAGAGAACCTATGAACAGTCTTCCATGCAATGCAAAGCAAAGCAAATGAAACTCACCTCACTACTCCATCGTCATCCATATCTGCTGCTTCAAGATCCAAGAAAGTCATTTTTCGTTTTAGAACCCACTTGACTAGCAAATGTTGTCTGTGCTCAGTATTTAGCTCAGCAAGGTAGAGGAAGAACTGAGCTACACAGATAGTACTTGTCAGTATCCAAAACACAGCAAAAATACGCCCAGCATCAGTTGAGAAGCTCTTGTCTCCATACCCCAAAGTTGTAATGGTTGAACAAACACAATAGAAGGCATCAATAAGGTCCAAATTCTCAACTCTTGATAAGACGATTGTTCCAGTCGTGATAAGCACCACAAGAAGGATTACGATCATGATAATCTTGTATTTCACTCGATTGTTTTCAATCTCTTTAAGTATCTCGGATCCACCAGCCTTTTTATGCAGAGCTTTAGTCAATAGTACTTCTTGCTTCTCTACAATGTAGTCTGCCGCATTACTCAGAATTAGCCCAACAAGAGCCATTCCTGCGAAAACAAAGAAACAAGCAAGTAGTTTGGCTGTGACACTGTCGGGGACGAGGTCTCCATATCCGACAGTAGTCATGGTCACAATACAGAAATACACAGCATCTAGAACCCCATTTGTTTTCTTACCTCTGATCTGATCCTTGACCAGGTAGAAACAAAGGGTGCCTACACCAAGGTAGAGTGCTAAGAACAAAACCACTTGCTTAAAACTAGGGTGGAGTTTCGCAAAAATTGATTTTGATTGCGTGCTCTCAATCTTTTCTGGGATAATGAAATCCATAGGAGCACTTCTACAACGGCGGTATCTTTTCTTAGCAACATTTTTCTTATTGGGCCTAGGGGTAGGGTCTTCTAAAGCTGGAAGAAATGGCTGTTTTTCATCACCACTGGCCATTGATATGGCTTTGTAAAATGTAATTCACTTGCAGGACACCTGCAGAATAAAATTTAAGAGATGAGAAGTCAATTTCTAGCTTATAAGTTATAAAGTCCATAATTGGCTATAAAATATAAATGTGCGAGTGTTCTCCTAAATCGATTTGGTTCTCATCTGTTTATCCAACAGTTATGCGAAGACCATAAAACTTAGAACTAATTATAAAAAAAATTTGGCTACGAGATCCCCTTTTCTTAGAAAAAGATAAATTGATGTAAGCGGATTAATTAGGTCGTATTATTTGTAATTGGGCCTAGTACATTAAAGCCCATATTAGTCAGGGTTAGGGTTAGTTACTTGCCAAACGAGTCATTAGGCTTATAAATAAGGCTTGAGAATTAGATTGTAGAACATTGATTGAATTGAATGAAATTTATGTTCATTTATTTGTCTCTTTTAGGGTTCATCAATTGGTATTAGAGTCGAAACGCTCCTATTATGTATGCCGACACAGAGAAAGCTTGGAAGATAACGAAAAAAAAATATCTAAAGCGGTTGAAGCCATGGAAGCCATCTCTTAGATGTTGAGAGAGAACAAGATAGAGTCCGCAGAGAGGAGGAGGGGATCAAGAGAGAAGAGGATTGGCATACACACTATCAGAGTTGCAGCAATGGATTGAGTCGGAGATCACCAAGACGGTTGATGTAGACGATGGAACAATTGATTACAAGACTCCTAACAAAGAACAAGGATACCAACAAGCACCCACACCGCCACTAGGAATACTGCCGGTGGGGCAATGCATCCCAAGGTTGACGACCCTCCAACGATGCCCCTCCCTACACCAGGTCGTGTAGAGATGGCCCAAATTCAGTCTGTTCCACCATCATATTATGACTTAAGTGATTTTGCTGCTATTCATAGCCATAGGATCTACCATGTATTGCCACAAACTTCTCCATATTTTGATTTTAGTATTCAGACTCTTCGCCACCACATGACAGGCTATGTACCTTTGCGAGTTAATGTATATGATTCAATTTGAAACAATTTCATGGCTAATTTTGCGAAAGCTTGCTTACAATATTCAAATCATGAAGTGGATATCCACGAACAAATGATTCAAGTTAGATTTCATCTTTAGCGGCCAAATTTTAATTTTATTGTTCATGGTACAAGCAATTACCAAGGACAAGTTCGAGGTCGACTTCTGCTCGTGCACTTCGCTTTGTGTTCCGTAACCAGTTGTTTGTACTCGTTTGATTCTTCGACTTCAAGCTCGAGGACGAGCTTCTTCAACCCGAGCAAGATAATGCAAGCGGGTTAATTAGGTAGTATTATTTGTAACCGGGTTTAGTATAGTCAAGCTCATATTAGTTTGGGTTAATTACTTGCCAAAGAAACCATTAGGCTTATAAATAAGGCTTGAGAATGAGATTGTACTTAGATTGAATTGAATAAAATTTATGTTCATTTATTTATCTCTTTTAGGACTTATCATAGCTCAGTGTAGCTTATTGTAGCTATAAATTAGCTTCGAATCTATCATAAATTACCAATAAATTTTATTAATCTGCGAATTGGGAAAAAGTTTGAGATATGAACATCAAAATGCAAGAAAAAATAAATCCTGGGTAAGGTTTAATACTATATACATAGCTTATACAAGTAGTTAAAAGACTATCAATGATACTTAGGGGGTGCAGGGGCTTAGGGGTGGGGGATATTATTAAAGTATAATTAGTAGTAAGTTAAGTAATCTATTTCTAACAATAAAACTTGGCCAATTCTATTCTAATCCAATTAAGGATCTCATATGTCAAAATATTGATGTAATGGTTGACCAAAGAAATACATTTCTAGCAACAACTTTCATTCCTTAAAAAAAAATGAAAACTTGACTCCTAAACAGTGCTTTCATATTGCACCAAACATTATCACTGAAGTAGCTTCTATGTACTCAATTTCTCCTCAGAACAAAACTTTCATCTTTCCAATCTCAAACAATGATAAACAGCAAAACCCCACAAAACCACACTAACCCAATAAGTTACCAATCAAACTAACTATCAAACTTATCAAACTGAAGAACATGAAATTGGGTTCCCAAACAATCAGATCTGACATACTTGTGCAGTGAGTAGAGAAAAAATGAGTTTAATCAAACAGTTGAAAATTTTGCTAACCTGTGTCCCCTCTCAAATAGAGTTGATGGTGAAGTTGAGTTTTGTTGCTGCAAATGACTCAAAGTTTTCTGCTAATAGAAATCAAATGTTTCTGGAACTCTGAGTTCAGAAACAAAAGTTTTTGTTTTGGAAGAGATAACTGTCAGACTTCATATTTCCTGATAAAGTTGAATTTTTCTTTCAGATGTGCCAACTGTTATGATGACTATGGGAGTGGGGAATTATTTTTTAGTAAATCCGGGGAGCAGCGCATCTGGAAGAGAGTGTGCGGTGTTAAACTCTTTCTCGCGATCCTCTTTACTCTCTACGACCAGGATTATCTTTTACGAGCCCTTTCTTACTAGTGAGAAAATTGACGAGGGAGGGGGTGAAACTGGGTCTAGAAAAAGCGAATTTTTATAGTTTATAGTTTATACTAGGGCTGAGCAAGTACGAGTAACCGGCTCAAAAGTTAAAAATCGAAAATTGGCTCAAAAAATTCGGACTCGTGTTTATGAGAACCGAAATCAGATCGAATTGACCGGATAACCGAGGTCCCGGTTAACCGAATTACGGGCTGATTTCGGTCATGAGGGCAAAAAAAATCTACAGTAAAAAAAAATACTGATCATCGTACAATAAATTACAAAAAATTACTGATCATCGTACAATAAAAAAATTACAAAAAAACCATTTATTCATCGTAGATCAGTCTGAGATCTGAAATCAGATCTGATCAAGATCAGAGGTGGTCGATCTTCGCTGTGAGAGGGATGCTTCGCTGTGAGGAGCGGTCGATCTTCGCTGTGAGAGGGATGCTTCGCCTATGAGAGGGATGTTTCGCTGTGAGAGGGAGAGAAGCGGTCGATGCTTCGCTGTGAGCTGAGAGGGAGAGGAGAGGGAGGCGGTCGAGTCGATGCTTCGCTGTGAGAAGGAGGCGGCGGTCGATGGTCGATGGTCGATGCTTCGCGGAGGGACTTCGCTGTGAGAGGGAGAGGAGAGGGAGGGAGGGACTTCGCTATGAGAGGGAGAGGAAGGAGGCGGTCGATGGGTTTCCTAACCTATTTAAACTATTTTAAGTTAGCTATTTAAACTGGGCCGAGCGGGTTACCCGACGGGCTTCAGAAATAGAAACCGAGGCTCGGACCAGAAACTTCGGGCCAGGCCGGGCTTTTACAACCGAAATTTTTCGAACCGACCCGATCGGTCCGATTGTCGGTTCGATCCAGGTTTTCGGTCCTAAATGCCCACCTCAGTTTATACACCTGGGTCTAGAAGGTCCATCATCTTCAATATTATCCTTAGAGATTTGGTTACTAATTAATTGGATATGGTCGGTTCTGTGAACACCACCATAATTTCTCAGTTATACCAAATTGCAAAATTTGGTTGAACTTAGAGGAGGTGGAACAGAGAGGTAGTGTGGGTGTCTTTGTACTAGCCTTTCAAAACCATGTCTGGTTTTTTGGTTTGGGGTTCTTTCTGAATAAGTAGCTGACGAACTTTGGGTTTTTCATATTTTTGTATCCGATCATTGAATCACTAAAGAGTTTAACCTTATTCAATGTGCATACACACAATAATTGAAATGTCATATAAGAAATCGCTGAAGCATCAACCATAGTTAAACCTTATCGCCCCTACATGTCGAGGGTGTATAGTTAGCATTCACAAGGTTACATGTTTGCAGGAAGTGCATATATTTCAACTGTGAGAATAACTTGTATTTCTTTTGGGAAGAAATGGAATTTCTAAGTCTCTGTTGGAGAGGACTGAGGGATTATTGCTGGTAATGTCCCTGATTGATCCACATCAAGATCCTTGAATTCTTTCATGACAAGATCAATATCTTCTTGGTTGATCTTCCTTATCTGTTTAAGCTTATATATAGCAAATTCAGCTGCACTGCATAAACCGAATAAGAAAACGGGCATTAAAACAAAGTGTAACATTAAAAACATAGGCAGGAAACTATACGAGGCTGACAAGTTCAATGTGACTTACGTTACTACTCCATCATCGTTAAGATCAGCTGCTTCAAGATCTCCGTTAGTCATTTTTTTGCTCAGGAGACGTTGGACTAGTGACTGTTGTCTATGCTCAGTGTATAGCTCAGCAAGGTAGAGTAAGCATTGAGCTAAACAGATGGTACTTGTCAATATCCAGAACACGGCAAAGAGGCGCCCTGTCTTAGTTGAAAAGCTCTTGTCCCCATACCCCAAAGTTGTAATGGTGGAACATACACAATAGAATGAATCGATTAAATTCATATTTTCGACTTTAGCTAAAATAATAATTCCAACCAAAACAAGCACCAAAAGAAGGGTGAGGTTCACAAAAGCTTGTATTCGGTCTTTAGCATCTCAGTTTTATTAACATCTTCTTCACTAATATGTAGAGCTTTAATCAAGAGTGATTCTTGCTTCTCCATAAGGTAGTCTGCAGCTTTACTCAAAATTAAGCCTACAAGAATCATTCCTACCAAGACAAAAGCGCAAGCAACTAGTTTCGCAGTACCGGTAATTGGGACTAAGTCTCCATATCCGACTGCGGTCATTGTTACAATACAGAAATACATGGCATCAATAACCGCATTTGTTTTCTGTCCTTCGATCTGATCCTCGAGTCTGTAGAAGGAAAGGGTGCCAACACCAAGGTAGACAACTAAGTATAAAACTACTAGTCTAAAACTAGGATTCAGTTTCTCGAAAACTGATCTAGGAGGAGGATGCATTGCATTTTGGGGTACATTGAAGCCTGGATGTTTATAAACACAATATGCTCTCCAGTTATTGTTTCTTTGGCTGGTTTGAGAGGCAAGATTTGTCGATGCTGAGACCCCTGTCCCGTTTGTTTCCTTATAGTCCATTTATACGCCAATAATCAGAAAATTCACACAAGGAAGACCTGCAAAACAGAGCAGGTTTGAGTTACCTTACTAGTTTCTAAGTCTTCTTTATCATCAGTACTATATGACGATGCTGTGCACTTTGCATAGCTAAAGCTGTTTGCTTAGAGGTCATGAAGATAAGCCAAATTCATGATTGAAACTTAATTAAAAAACCCAAAGATCCTTAGCCAAAGCAACTAAAACTAGTCTATACAAATAATTTCTAGCAACAACTTTCATTCCTTTAAAAAAGAATGAAAACTTGACTCCTAAACAGTGCTTTCATATTGCACCAAACATTAACACTGAAGTAGCTTCTATGTACTCAATTTCTCCTCAGAACAAAACTTTCATCTTTCCAATCTCAAACAGTGATAAACAGCAAAACCCCACAAAACCACACTAAGCCAATAAGTTACCAATCAAACTAGCTATCAAACTTATCAAACTGAAGAACATGAAATTGGGTTCCCAAACAATTAGATCTGACATACTTGTGCAGTGAGTAGAGAAAAAAATGAGTTTAATCAAACAGTTGAAAATTTTGCTAACCTGTGAAAGAGTGGGTGTCTTCTTTTTTCCCCCTCTCAAATAGAGTTGATAGTGAAGTTGAGTTTTGTTGCTGCAAATGACTCAAAAGTTTTCTGCCAATAGAAATCAAATGTTTCTGGAACTCTGAGTTCAGAAACAAAAGTTTTTGTTTTGGAAGAGATAACTGTCAGACTTCATATTTCCTGATAAAGTTGAATTTTTCTTTCAGATGTGCCAACTGTTATGATGACTATGGGTGTGGGAGATAATTTTTTTTAGTAAGTCCAGGGAGCGGTGCATCTTGAGAAGAGTGAGTGGTGTTGGATCTTTTTTCGTGGTCTTTCTCGCTCTCTACAATCAGTACTTACTTTTTACGAGCCCTTCTTGTTAGCAAGGAAATTGACGAGGGAAGGGGTGCAACTGGGTCCAGAAAAAGCGACTTTTTATAGTTTATGCACCCCACCTTTCATCTACATCTGGGTCTAGAAGGTCCATCATCTTCAATGTTATCCTTAGAGATGTGGTTTCTAAGAGTGATTCTACACTGCGAGGAAATGGGCGAGGGGAGTGAGGTGGCGGGGGTGAAAGCCGTTTATTTTGTTCGGAATGCGTACACGAAAAGTCAACACACGCGTCTCGAGTGAAGTAAACGGTTCCTACCCCCACCACCTCACTTCCATCGCTCGTTTCCTCACTCATTTCCTTGACACTCAGAATTTCTGTTCTAATTAATTGGATATGGTCGGTTCTGTGAACACCACCATAATTTCTCAGTTATACCAAATTGCCAAATTTGGTTGAACTTAGAAGAGGAAGAACAGAGAGGTAGTGTGGGTGTCTTTGTACTAGCCTTTCAAAACCATGTGTCTGGTTTTTTGGTTTGGGGTTCTTTCTGAATCTAGTGAGGTAGATAAGTAGCTGACGAACTTTGTTTGGGTTTTTCATATTTTTGTATCCGATCATTGAATCACTAAAGAGTTTAACCTTATTCAATGTGCATACATACACAATAATTGAAATGTCATATAAGAAATCGCTGAAGCATCAACCATAGTTAAATCTTATCGCTACTTACGCGACTTTAGAACCTCTACATGTCTGAGGGTGTATAGTTAGCATTCACAAGGTTACATGTTTGCAGGAAGTGCATATATTTCAACTGTGAGAATAACATGTATTTCTTTTGGGAAGAAATGGAATTTCTAAGTCTCTGTTGGAGATGACTGAGGGATTGTTGTACTTGTTGCTGATAATGTCCCTGAGTGATCCACATCAAGATCCTTGAAGTCTTTCATGACAAGATTAATATCTTCTTGGTCGATCTTCCCTATCTCTTTAAGCTTATATATAGCAAATTCAGCTGCACTGCATAAACCGAATAAGAAAACGGGCATTAAAACAAAGTGTAACATTAAAAACATAGGCAGGAAACTATACGAGGCTGACAAGTTCAATGCGACTTACGTTACTACTCCATCATCGTTAAGATCAGCTGCTTCAAGATCTCCATTAGTCATTTTTTTGCTCAGGACACATTGGACTAGTGACTGTTGTCTATGCTCAGTATATAGCTCAGCAAGGTAGAGTAAGCATTGAGCTAAACAGATGGTACTTGTCAATATCCAGAACACGGCAAAGAGGCGCCCTGTCTTAGTTGAAAAGCTCTTGTCCCCATACCCCAAAGTTGTAATGGTGGAACATACACAATAGAATGAATCGATTAAATTCATATTTTCGACTTCAGCTAAAATAATAATTCCAACCAAAACAAGCACCAAAAGAAGGGTGAGGTTCACAAAAAGCTTGTATTCGGTCTTTAGCATCTCATTTTTATTAATATCTTCTTCACTAATATGTAGAGCTTTAACCAAGAGTGATTCTTGCTTCTCTATAAGGTAGTCTGCAGCTTTACTCAAAATTAAGCCTACAAGAATCATTCCTACTAAGACAAAAGCGCAAGCAAGTAGTTTCGCAGTACCGGTAATTGGGACTAAGTCTCCATATCCGACTGTGGTCATTGTTACAATGCAGAAATACATGGCATCAATAACCGCATTTGTTTTCTCTCCTTTGAACTGATCCTCGAGTCTGTAGAAGGAAAGGGTGCCAACACCAAGGTAGAAAACTAAGTATAAAACTACTAGTCTAAAACTAGGTTTCAGTTTCGCGAAAACTGATCTAGTAGGAGGAGGATGCGTTGCATTTTGGGGTACATTGAAGCCTGGATGTTTATAAACACGATATGCTCTCCGCCAGCTGTTGTTTCTTTGACAGGTTTGAGAGGCAAGATTTGTCGATGCTGAGACCTCTGTCCCGTTTGTTTCCTCATAGTCCATTTTATACGCCAATAATCAGAAAATTCACACAAGGAATACCTGCAAAACAGAGCAGGTTTGAGTTACCTTACTAGTTTCTAAGTCTTCTTTATCATCAGTACTATATGACGATGCTTTGCACTTTGCATAGCTAAAGCTGTTTGCTTAGAGGTCATGAAGATAAGCCAAATTTATGATCGAAACTTAATTAAAAAACCCAAAGATCCTTAGCCAAAGCAACTAAAACTAGTCTATACAAATTCATCAATGCTTATAATCAAAGAGCCGATACTTCAAATATTCATCTGACATCGATGAACAACAACTATCTTGAAAGAGAGGAAAAAATCATTTATATGAAACTGAAACAGGAAACCATGCAACATGACCATAAACAAATGGAAGGTGTGAGAGGGGAGAACTTTTTTACCTGTAAATATGCTCTGCTTAATTGTTCTTTTTTATTCGTTTTCCTTTTGCTCCAATATAAAACTGAGACCTTATTTTGTAGAATTTATTTATACTTCTCTAGTGGAATTCCAGTAGAGAAATCAGAATATAACTTTACTTTACATGGAAGAAATGCCATTTCATCTAAAAACAATTCACATGAGGAGGTTTTGGGAGTTTTGAAAACCAGTTTTTTTTAAGGCTATAATTTGCTTAGCTTAAATAAGAAGAATATAAGTTACTTGATCTGAATGCACATGGAAAGCATTGTTAAGGACATGGTGGCCCTATATTTCTGTTCTTTGGAGTGATCAATGATAAAATCTACGGGTGGTCGCGGTTCGGATTGTTTCCAAAATTTGAAGAACCTAATTTGAATCGTTTCAATTTAACGGATTTGGTTCAGGTCCTGGATTTCTCATTTTGAACATTGGGACCGAACCTAACTTGAACCGTATAGAACAGTCAGGTTCCAATGGTTCCACTGAATTTTTTGTAATTATATGTTTTAGTTAATCATTCATTTTAATTTAATAATATAAACAAATAATAGCAAGCTGCAACAGCAAGCAATCCACGGTAGGGCAGTATAGCGGCAACAATTCACAGCAGGGCTGAGAGTGACAACAACAACAGCTGAGAGAGAGATGACGACAACAAGAATAGATCAATTGATTCAACGAAGCATTTGGGTTTTTTAGGGTTCAAGATTTAGTTTGATCGAGCACACAATAAAATTTTGTAACACCTAATTAGGATAAGTCACGTGTATAATGTTATACAAAACGGGTTGAAACCAAACCGTTGAAATTAAAAATTTTGGAACCAAACTCAAACCGTTCTACAATGGATTCGGACCATTCCGAACCTTTTATTAATATGCACAATAAGAAATGTACAATTTGAAGCAAAACGAACCAATTCAGCTTGGATCCGCAATTCCTCGACTCATTTGCCCACCCCTAATAAATTATTTGTCACATCTCAACCCTTTCACTTGTGACTCATATTTGATGCAATAATACATCCCTTGTTTTTCCCTTTTCCTTTTTTTTTTTTTTTTTTCATATCCTAAATTTGTTTTTCTTAAACTCGATTTGTGTTGGTACCAAACTTACAGCGACAGTGTATCATATTAAAAACTTAAACAGAAAAATAAAATAAAACTAATTAACATGCATATCTAGATCATGCAAAATAATTAAAATAGGTAAATAAAATTAAATGGAATTCTAGAACGAAGCATTTATCTCTTATATTCGTCTTAGTGGTTCACGTTAAGCACCAAATATAGTGAAGATCACAAAAAAGTTTGATTTCTTTAATATCTTAGTTGTACCAATATTGTTTCTTTTAGAAAATTGGCGAGAATTGAAATTTAGTCTCATATCGAGTAGTGAGTCGAGTGAAGTGAAGTTAATAAGTGATTGAAAATGTCTTAATAAGCGACGAGGCCTTTTGAGGACATGTGAATAGTTGATCCCTGTTCGTAGGAAAAAACCACATACCCAGGCGGTGGCGGGCGTTTAAGTTGGAGACAATATTGTTATTTGAGAGTTTTGAAAACCAGAACATCTGAATCCTGCGAATAATTAAAATAAACAATTGAATAATTCATGTTTATATGATTAGTTACCATCGTGGGATTTAGGCGTCAAGAATAGTTGATCCATAAAATTTCAAAACCTAAATGAGATACTAAAAAAGCAATTATTAGCTAGGTATAATAATGCACGATTTATAGGTATATTGATTTAAAAACTTTTTGTTTCTTCGCATTTTAAGGCACCAAGGCCAATTGAATAATTTTGGAAGAGGGCCAAGTCAAGCTAAACTATTCAAACACTTAAACATGATTAGCACTTAAATCATTAGTTTTGGGTGATCCTCTCATGTACTCAAAACCATTATTTAGAAATACATTAACAAACACTAGCGTAGATGAAATCAAATATTTCTAGTTATAACGCTTGGTGCATTGTTATAGATTTTTCTTAAGAGTGTTTAACTTGCATGTAACAAATGTTGAAAAATATAAAAATGTTGAAAAATATAAAAGAACAAAATGAAAAATACCTCAATTTTGTGTGGAAGTTTGAAGAAGCCTCACCACATCCTCAATTTGAAGCTGCAAGAAATCAGTCGATAGTGGTGAATCTTTACTTCGGAAAGCTTCGTGATGGTTTTGTTATATATTTGCTCTTATATGTAGATGATATGCCTATAGCCTTCAAGAGCAAGTATGAGATTGATAAGTTGAAATGTCAGATGAGACTCAATTTGAAATGAAGGATCTTGATGAAGCTAAGAAGAACTTTGGCATGAAAATTCAAAGAGACGAGGTGAAGGGAACTGTGAGCTTGTCTCAACAAGCGTATTCGAGGAAGGTGTTACAACAATTTGGGATGAACGACAATACAAAATTAGTTAGTACACTTCTTGTCCCTCACTTTAAACTTTCAACTTCTATGTTTCCTAGTACAGTTGAAGAACAAAGTATATGGCTCAAGTTCCATATGCCAATGCAGTGGGAAGCAATAATGTATGCAATTGTGTGGACGAGGCCTAACATTTCATAGATAATCAGTATGGTAAGTCGGTACATGCATGATCCAGATAAAGGACACTGGCAAGGGTGAATGTCAATTCAAGAACTATCCCAAGGTAGGATATGTTCATTCATTTGACTACTTCAAGCCTTCAACTTCCAAAGAGGGATCCTATGAGCGTCAAACTTGTCCTAGACAATTATTTTGCTACAAATTTTAAACAATGAAGGCTTAGGTTCTTAACCCTAAAATAGATTATTAACATATCCGCGAGAGAGGGCATAGAAGTTGCAAATCAATCTTGCACTACTACCTAAAACAACCAAAACACAAGTGATCACAAAAGAAATCATGTGCAGATGCGGTGGGGATAAGTTACCTTCGACGTGAAACATCTTTCTGGTTACTTGCGACACTGACTAGAAGTTGAGTTGTCGTCGATCCCTTCTGTGAATACCTATGTATGATTTTCTGTCAAATGCATAAAAAAAAACTCGACTACTTACAAATAAACAAGTGACTCATAACACTGTTCCCAAACAAAGAAAAATATACCTAATCTATAAACGAGTAAAAAAAAAAACCCCAGGCTAAAAAATATACCTAATATACTGTTACAATCCATGATAACGACTAAAAAAACTTGATGCAGATTTTACTAACTTAAATTAATAGGCTAATTTAACATGATTGTTATACCACTAGTGTACGGTTGTCTAATTAGTAAACAATGAAAAATACGAGTCGATCCCACGAGAGTTGAAGACACAATCGAAAACTGTAATCTATTTAAACTAATTTGAAAGGGGGTTACAACAATTGAAAATTTCTAAACTAATTGAAGACAAAAAAACAATTAAAAAATTGAGTTTGAGAATCAAATAGAGATGCTAAGGCTTCATCCAACAGGTTTATAAAATTATACTAATGTCAATTATTGTCTCCTAGCATTGTAGTGGGTTGATTTTAGCAAAAATGCAAATCCCTAGCATTAATTATCTGTTTAAAGCACAACTAATCACATGTTTAACAAGTAATGCCATGAATTGATTTTAGCAAAGATGCAAACCCTAATATTATTTGTATGTTTAAAAAGCACATCGTTTAATCACAGGTTTAACTAAAACAAATAAAACATGCTTAAACAAAAACATAGAATGATTCTAACTACCATAGATGCATGACATACACGGTGAAATTAATATGCGTTTATTCACAAATCAATTCAATCTCAAGTCATACAATGAATTGGAAAACAATAAAAAAAAAACGAAAGTAAATTCTATTAAGCCTAAGAAATCATCTACGCCTCAGCGGATGATTTAGAAGACCATGGTGGTGGTGGTCGCGGTGACAGCGTAGACGAACATCCCCTCTTCAACAAACCTGATTCACAAAAATACGTGTGATTGTACTGTGGTGGTACAAAATAAGGTGCAAGGCGCGAATAGTGAAACATTTTAAAATTCAGTTTATTTTTCTCATTTCTTCGTTATTCTTCCTTACTATTTCTTCCTCTTCACAAATTGTTTCTATGCAGGCACCCCCACTGACTTTTGAGAATTTTTTTATTTTATTTTTATAATTTATTTGTCCCCCAATTAGTTTTTTTATGTGCCCATCTATTCTCACTTTTCACTTTAATCAGGATTTTATCCTTCAAATCATGTACATATCAAATTCAAACGAGTTATTCTAGACAGCTCGGGTAGACAGCCTGGGAGGCCAAAATACAAATTTGCCCCCCCCCCCCCCCCCCCTCTTTAAACAACTTTTTGGAGAAGGTATTTAAAGAGGGGGGGATGGGGCAAACTTGTATTTTGGGCCCCCAGGCAGCTTCTCCCAGACTGTCTGGAATTTGAGAATTCAAACTATACTTTTAGAGTTAGAGATAGATGTTAAATCCCTCAAATCTCTCAAAGAACATAAATTCTAGTGAGTCTTCCCTGCCTTGGGGGGCGAAAATACATTCACATACTCCAAAAAGATGTTTTAAAGAGGGGCAAAAATGTATTTTTGCCTCCCAGGTAGGGAAATCAGGCTGGTTTCCCAGACCAGCTAGAACTGCTCCTCAAAGAAACCAAAATTCACAGTTTCTTCTTCATACTCCATCGATTGGATAAGATGAGGAAAACCCCTATATTTCATCATCTTCAAAGATCTATAACTATTGAGTTATTTGAGCTCATCTTCACAAGATCCAGTACGATTCAAACCACCTTATTCTTCTTCTTCTAGGTACCAGGTGCCTTCATTAATCACTGTGTTGGTTATCTCCACAAAAAAATTGTAAGCAACTCAATCTCTTCCTCATTTTCTTCATGTAGTAGTAATCAATGATTCAAACCCTTCTCTTCTGTTGTGT
Organism: Berberis thunbergii; assembly: GCA_003290165.1. NCBI lineage: Eukaryota > Viridiplantae > Streptophyta > Magnoliopsida > Ranunculales > Berberidaceae > Berberis > Berberis thunbergii. The sequence goes on along the minus strand of QNQO01000909.1, from coordinate 168,886 downwards.
TTCTATAAGTAGTAATCATCTTCAATGAATATAATAATAATCATCTTCAATGACTGTCTTTGTTGTACTCCCCTTTTTGCTATAGTAGTAATCAATGAATATAGTAGTAATTCTACAGGGCCTGGGTCCCCCTACTTGGTTTGCTGCCTGAGGGGCAAAAATACACTTTCGCCCCCCTCTTTAAAATGTGTTTAAAGAGGGGGGCGAAAGTGTATTTTTGCCTCCCCAGACAGCAACCTCGCTTGTTTTTCTAGGTCAGGAAGAATTTCGAATTTAAAAAAAATTCATGTTAAAATAACTAATTTTTATATGACATCACTCCGCCCCCCCCCCCCTCGACAAAAATCCTGACTCCGTCACTGTTTCTATGTTGTGTGATTGAGGATGTTGTGGATGCGAGAAAGAAAAAAAAAAAAAAAGGATGAGGGAGAGATGGAACGAAGACGAAGGTGAAGTCGGCATTGATGGTGTTACGAGATGGAGAAGAGGAAGAAGGTCGAGTGTAAGAAAACATGAAGGAGAGGAAGATGTTGCCATGTTTGTGTTGTTGCGATCTCCTCTGTTTCGCCTCTGCTGTGGTGCGTGAGAGCTTTGGTTTATACACCCCACCTTTCATCTACTACTGGGTCTAGAAGGTCCATCATCTTCAATGTTATCCTTGGAGATTTGGTTTCTAATTAATTGGATATGGTCGGTTCTGTGAACACCACCATAATTTCTCAGTTATACCAAATTTTAGAGGAGGTGGAACAGAGAGGTAGTGTGGGTGTCTTTGTACTAGCCTTTCAAAACCATGTGTCTGGTGTTTTTGGTTTGGGGTTCTTTCTGAATCTAGTGAGGTAGATAAGTAGCTGACGAACTTTGGGTTTTTCATATTTTTGTATCCGATCATTGAATCACTAAAGACTTTAACTTAACCTTATTCAATGTGCATACACACAATAATTGAAATGTCATATAAGAAATGGCTGAAGCATCAACCATAGTTAAACCTTATCGCCCCTACATGTCGAGGGTGTATAGTTAGCATTCACAAGGTTACATGTTTGCAGGAAGTGCATATATTTCAACTGTGAGAATAACATGTAAAATCCTACAAAAAACCATGAAAATAAAATAAATAGAATAAAATATGAAAATCTAATAAATATAAATTAGTAAATATTTTTATGCAATAATTATGTGAATATCAGAGGTGGTTCTTAAGCGACATTGTTAAAATAGCTTGTTGTTGAAGCAGCCGAAATTGTTGAAATTTGAGTCAAATAAAAAGGTGATAGAGAACTCCATCAACGCCTCATCAGATTATAAAGAATAAAAGGGTACTTCTTCATCAATAAAATTTCTTTGAGTTAGGGTTTGTATATATGTGAGAAAGAAGAGAAAATAGAAAATAGAGAGTATGTGTGAGAGATATACGCACCCTACGTATTTGTGGTATTGTTTAGACACGTGAATTTAATGTCATTGACGTTGTGTAGGAAACTATACAACAAGCTAGTACTGAAAAACCCTAAGGTGATCATATTAGGAAGAGTAAGTCTAGGTAGCCAGGCCAGTCAGCTACTTTTTGGAAAACCACTAATGGGTTTAGATGAGTATTTTTTTTTGAAAGACAGACAAGGTTTTTATAGGATCTCAGAACCCACTAAAGATGTCACAAGCTGAGTTTGAACTCATGACCTAATAGTATCATTCGCCAAGCTCCAACTGTTGAGCTGTCATGCCATTGCCTTTTTTTATGAGTTTTTTTTCCAGAATTCCACATCAAAGGTCAATTAAGTGGATGAGACCCAACATATTATGCATGCAATCAGATTTTAGGTTCACAGATGTCTAAAGCGACCTATAGCTAACCCACACCTACAATTACTTATGTTGGCACATGGCACTCCAACAACCATATAAAGCAACCAACTTTCTCAACACAATTATCACTTATTTTTAATGCTCCATTCCAAACATAGCCTAACTAATGATGCAAAAGAAGGCCACCTAATCAAGGTCTTCTATTGACAATTCTAGAGAGAGCACTACTGGCCACCAGGCACACCACCATTGCACTTGAGATTTTTCCTTCTAGAAATTCTAATACACGCATTTGAGGTTTATTGGTCAGTCTAGATCAATGGAGGTATCTAGACAGCTCATTAAGAAATCCCACACACTATATAAACAAGTGCATTGTATTACCTATGTTTACTCAACCTTCCTTCTTCAACCAAAGCATTTTAGAGTCCTAACATGGCTTTGGGTTGGCTTGTTCATTCTGTATGCACAGCATTATACCCTAAATACGACGTTAACGAGTTCACGAAGAATGAGCATGGATCAACAAGGATGATGAAGTACACTAATGGAATGAAGTGCACAAATGAAGGAGAAACTTGTAAGGCTACTTGTCCAACAGAGTTCCAGATGCCCCTTCATTACCCAAGATACAAGAAGGTAGATTATGAGACAATGGAAGAATGGAGGTTGGACTTGTTGCTCAAAGAATATGGGATTGCTTTAGAGTGTACCCTTGATGAGAAAAGGTCTTTCGCTATGGGTGCCTTCTTATGGCCTGACTAAATTTGATCATCAAACTCTGTACTCTGTATATGATAACCCCTTTATCGCAGGTCGTATGATATCATGTAATGAAGGCTCTATGCCTGCCACTGGTATTGATTAATTTTGGATGTTGAAGATTTTGTGTGAGTAGTAATGATATTGAATTAAACTATGACATAGAAAGTGAGTTTTTCTAAATTATGAAAATATTCCAGTTCTAAAGGTTGATGTAAAACTTCAATCAAATGGAACAAAGCTAAAAGAATGAATGAACAAAAATGCTAGGAAACTAGGTTTTTGCAATCAGGATGACGTGTTCTGATCTGGAAAAAATGATGAAATCCCCAAAAAATTTATGTGTATTTCAAAGTTGTAAAAAACTCTTCTAATGATGTCACATCATCCTGGTTGCAAAACATGTTTATAAAACATAGTTTCCTAGCCTCACTAATGAATGAAATGAGTTTGTAATGGCAAGGTCTATAAAATTGTTTTTATTCGGGTAAAGCGTAATGTACTCCCGAAAGGTGTAAAATTTCTTTTGGTTTAATAAAGGTCTACCATCACATAGTTGTAAAAAAAAAAAAAAAAAAAAAATGAATGAAATGAGTTATTGGGCCTGAGCTTTAGTTATTGGGCCAAAATCGCTATAATCCTTGGGCTGGGCTATCCCAAAAAGGCTCAAAGACCTATTACCAAGTTGGGCTCTCTATGACTCTCAAGTGTTCTGCTTCTTCTGATTCATCACTGCAAGCTTGAAAACAAGAGAGCAAAGAGAAGAAGAAAGGAACCTCGAAGGGTACGTTACTTATCTATCCCTTTATCTTCATCAATGTTTAAATTTTACTGTTTATAGCATTTATTGACTAATAATTTGATACCCCTTTTGATTAATTGTTCTATAATTGATTTCTTCTTTGACAATTTTCATTTCAATTACTCAAAATGATGGGGTTGTAAACCCCAGTATGTTTAGGGATTTTGTTTGAATCAATCATCATTTTGGAAGAAACAAATCGATGAATCTTATTATTCACATTTGTTGCAAACCCCATTATGTTTAGGGTTTTTTTTTTTTGAATAATTGAATCAATAATCATTTTGAAAGAAACAAATTGATGAATCTTATTATTCACATTTTAGATGTGTACAAGGGTAGTGATAGAAAACCCTTTTGTTATCTATCAGTATTTTGATGAGTTTTCACTTTGTGTCAAGTTTCCCCCCTTTACATAATCTCTACACAATGCATTTTTAGATATTCAGAAGTCATGGTTTTTACGTGTCAAATTTTGTTTGATCTCAGTTTTGATACCCCTTTCTAGCTTTTTCTGTTATTTGCGGAAATGGTAGTTGACGCGCAGTACGCATGTGCACATCTGGACCATAAGCTTCTTTGTAAGCCCTGATGATAAACAGTTTGGAGAATCAAAGACTAAAAGTTATTCTTTTAGGTTTTGGCTTGAAACCTGTACAAAGTTTAGATTGTTGTATAGTACACAACTGTTGTTCATTTGAAAAGTTTAATTTTAATCTTTTGGTTTATATTACTTTACCATCTTAATTACTCTATATCTGATCACTTCAGAATTAGCGCTATTTATCTCCATGTCCGCTTTTCTATCTACATCACCGCTGAGATTGTGAGAGTCGTTCATGGGGGACTCTTGGAATCGTTGCTAGGGGGATGGAAAATCTTATTGGAGAGTGAAAGATGTATAAAGAGGAGATGGGAGATGGTAGGGCCTGGAAGTTCAGTTTCATGAATCAGTCTGAATACGCTTTTGCCATGGACTATATTTAGGAAATAGGTAATGCTCATTTTTCCTTGAATCACTTGATCTTGCCTAGTCTCTCATATGGATCTTTTTCTGCCCTGGTATAGTGCTTGAACTCTTTTGTTATCCTTATGGAACCACGACATGGTCACAAGTATCGGTATCCATAGATACAAGGTGTCAGACACGTCATTAAAAAAAAACACAATACTGGAAATTTTGGGGACTCGTCTGTGCATTTTAGTATTATTTACTTTTTTAGCATAAGTTTTGAATTGTTAATCATATTCATTCACTTGTGTAACTTGCCATAATATGCTTATAACATCTGTAACTTGTAAGGAATTGAAACTTTTAAAAGATACATGAAAAATCATTCAAGCATAGAGTGTCTGACGAGAGTATCCATGAGTGTCGACACTCCTTTATTTTGGTATAAACAGAGTGCATTTGTTACATATGGTTATCTTAATCATACTTTCTGTATTTATCTCTCAGAGAATTCATTCTTCTTCCCAAAGGCCTAGCTTGTGAATGAGTTTGTAGGGTTATTTGTCTTTGATCTCATAAGGCCTTCCTTCAGGCTTTGAATTTCTCAGCTAGGACAAAGTTTGGACACCATTTTTAGCTTATTGACTTGACTGTCACTCTAGACATTATATCTGCCTCACAGAATCAATTAAGTTCAGATCTAAGTGAGACAGTCTTTTCTAGAACTGTACTAGAGTAACAATATAAATCTACTCTCAAATATAATACTGGAGAGATAACTTTTGGACTGTCCATTAATGGATAAAGCTTTCCCACATTGGATACAAGAGGATATGTCAAGTTAGCTTATAATTTGGTGAGCTTGTTGTCTGAGCATGTAAACTGGACTTATATTTTATCTCTACATGGATAGTTACCACTTACCAAACACCTTTTATTGTTCAGTCCCAGTTTATCAAGTTTCCACTTTGTGATCCATCTGAGTTAGTGTTACATACTTTCAGTTTAATCATGTTATCAAGTTTCCTATGCCTGCATAACTTGGATTTGTCATACTGGTTTACTTTTGGTGCATCTTTTTCTTGTTACTTCCATTTTACTCAGCTTATTTATATAGTTCTTGTATACTCTCATTTTGAATCTATAGCATAAGTACGAAAAACCCTTTGATTAGTTTTCACTTTTCACTCTCTAGTTTATTCGGTTAAAATAATCTAATGTAGTATCATCTTGTTTATGATTCAGAAACCATGTTACGATAATATCTTTTGTGTTTAATCTCATTCAATCACCTCTCAAATTGCATGCTGCATGTTATGTATGAATTTTGGATATGCTATCATTTCACATTTTTCCTTATAAATGTGGTCACCCCCAAGCAACCCGTGTCATAAGTGTTATTTTGGTCACCTTCTCTGTGAAATAAGTGTAGAATGAGTTTAGCTAGTGCTGCATTGGTTCAATCTCATTTTGAAATTTGCACTCAGTACATCCAAACTCTATATTCCACATGATTAATTTTAGTGTAATCTTGTTACAGGTCATCATGTTCTAATGTATCTATGTTTGGAATAAAACATGGCAACAAAGGGGGTAAAATGTTGGATCAGAAGGCAACATTGCCCATGTGGGGAGTTAAAATGCTACATTAGATTTGATGAAAGAGATGAAGATTTGACCAAGGGTGAGGATGCATCATCATCTTCTATTGGTATAGCTGATCTGGATGCTGAAGTTGTCCCTCCATATGTGGGACAGACCTTTTATACCGATGATGAAGCTTTTGAACGCTACAGCAACTTTGCTAAGAAAAATGGGTTTGCAATTAGGAGAGAGAGTTCAAAGAGTAGCCACAGTCAAGGTACTTATAGGCGAGAGTTGGTTTGTTATCGTGCTGGTGTTGCTCGTCATAGAAAATCAGCTATACCTGAACGTCAGAAGAATCGAAAATCGACATTGTGTGGATGTGAGGCCAAAATGACTATAGTAAAGGAGTTTTTAGGAACTGTTCCTCAATGGACTGTCAAACGATTCAATAACAATCACAACCATGAATTGTTGAATGATGAGCAATTACGTCTTCTTCCTGCCTATCGTAAGATCCCAAAAGCAGATCGAGAACGTATATTATTACTTCGAAGAGCTGGGTATTCAACTTCTCATATAATGAAGCTGCTGGGTTCTGAAAAGGGTGGGGAATCAGGTAACTTGCCATATATAGACAGGGATGTGAGAAATTTTCTGCAATCTTCTTTGAAGAAAACTGAACGAGGAAATGATGTGTCGGAACTTCTTAATTTGTGCAAAAATGTGAAAGAGAGAAATGGGGATTTTGTTTACAATTTTACCTTAGAAGAAAATAAGCTTGAAAACCTTGCATGGACTTACGGGGATGCCATTCATGCCTATGAGGTGTTTGGTGATGTAGTTATTTTTGACACCACATTTCGCGAGATTACATATGATAGGCTTCTTGGAGTTTGGCTTGGTGTAGACAACCATGGAAAACTCATCTTCTTTGGTGCTGTTTTGTTGCAAGATGAAACGTCTTGTTCCTTTGCTTGGGCTTTACAGGTTGGTGAACTTACATCCCTGATTTGATCATTTAGATATCTTTATGTTATGCACTTATTGATTTCTCCGTGTACAGACTTTTCTACGATTTATGAAAGGAAGAAGCCCGCAGACTGTGTTGATTGATCTAGATTTCGGACTTAGAGATGCCATAATAAGTGAGTTGCCGCACACTAAACATGCTTTTTGCATGTGGCATATTTTTTCCAAATTATCAAGCTGGTTCCTTCTTCAACTTGGATCACGATACAAAGATTTCAAGTCACAGTTCACTAGATTATATTATCTGGATAACATCAAAGATTTTGAATGTCAATGGAGTCAGATGGTTTCGTGTTTTGGACTCAATTCAAATAAACATATTGCTTTGCTTTTTGCTCATCGAGCATCGTGGGCATTACCCTACATAAAAGGTTGCTTTCATGCTGGATTGACAAAAATAGAATGTTCGAAGTCCATTGATGAATTCTTGAAAGAAATCTTGAGTGCAGAAACATGCTCTGAGAATTTTTTTGAGAAGGTATGTTATATAAAGTTCATATCATCCTTTCTTTGCAGCAATAGTTTTAACATGTTATTTAGGGTTTCTTTTCTGGCTTTGTAGATGGGCTTCATTGCCAATTTAAGAAATCAAGGAGAAGAAGATACGGAAGATGTGCACATTAAAACATCAATGCCCATGGAAGAACATGCGTCCAGTATTCTTACACCTTATGCATTCAATTCTTTACAACATGAGATTGTGATGTCTATGCAATGCGCTGCATTTGAATTGCCTAATGGGTTGTGGCTTGTGCGACACCACAAACAGATGGAAGGCGGGTATCTTGTGAGTTGGACACCAAGAGATGAAAAGATTCAGTGTTTATGCAGGGATTTTGAATTTTCAGGGATTCTATGCAAACATGCTCTTCGTGTACTTGCAGTGAAGAACTATTTTCAAATTCCGGAGAAGTATTTGCCAGTTCGATGGAGAGAAGAAAGTTCATTAATTGGTAAGACTACTCAAGGCAGACTCGGTGATTGGTCTCAGGCATTTCATTCTCTTACTGCAACTATATTTACTGAATCATTGATGACAAAAGAGCGTATCAATTATGTCCAAACAGAACTTGCAAAGGTTCTTAATCATGTAAAGAATATGCATGGTACTGATGGTAATCGTCTGAATTTGGAATTGACCCCTATATCGGACCCCAGATTGGAGAATGCTGCCAGTGAGGCTGGTTTGGAGGATGTTGCCAATGTTGGTGAATACACCCACATTGGGTATCCTCTTCAATCAAATATTTGAGAGGCAACCAAGACGACTTCTGAAAGAAATAGAAGCTGAAGGTGCCAACATCTATCTGTAGGTATTTTCTTCATTGGCTGCTTTGGGTAGATATTAGCACCTGTACGATATACATGTTGCAAAGCAATGCTGCCAGATGCAGGGATTTGGGGAGGTATCCATAAGTTCTTGGATGGCAATTTGGTGAGTTAACCATTGATAAAGAAACTTACACCTTTGCCTTAGGCTAGTGTAAATATCACTAATTTTCTCATGTATCATGTTGCAGGATGTTATGATCTTTGTCATTCTTGATAAGAAACGGTGTTCAATTTAATTCATTGTTCTCTCAAAACCGTTGTGCATCTCGTCGGCTGTTTGTTATGTATAGGGAGTTGCTATTGTATCTTAATGATCCTATACCACATAGGATTGTCATATAATTGGGTAAACTGTTCCACCATCTTAGCTCAAGTCAAAGCTAAATTGGTTATGTTTTGTTCATTTGGAGAGTGATAAAAGGGTTGCAGTGAGTTGGTAGTTGTTCATAGAGCTCTGTTGTAATCATTGAAGGATTTTGTAACAGCAATTTGGATTGAATGCATGTATATCATTAAATTTTCTTTTGATTCCTGAACTTTTACACAGTAGTTGTGAACTTGTCAGAGAAAATTTTGTTTTCTGATTCAGAATCTCATAGGTTTATCTTTCTTGCTCGTATTTGTCTCCATTCCCTTTATTTTATCTCTGAACCATTCAGATGCCTTTGATCTTGCACATGTGATACTATGCGTTAAAAGTTTTACCAACTAAGTTATCACTCATTGTTCATAATAAAATATAAAAAGTTTTACCAACTAAACTATCACTCAACCCATTGCTGTAAAATCTATCTTCATTTTAAATTTGTTTTTTTTTCTTTATTTATTTTTTAATGCAAAGAAGATTGATTGGTTTTTGTCGTCTTCTAGTTTATCGATGTTGTATTTCTTTCTTTAAGATAAAGAAGGGAAGATCAATAAACAAGTACCACTTTTCAAGTTCTCCGTCACACAAAAACTTCTTCATAAAAAGCTTGTCTTCTTAAAAAATTTGGAACAATGGAAGAAAACAATCATTTTAGCTATAATTATTGTTTCTTGGAAAGTTTGATATAGTTGTGTGTCCTACCACCTTCACTATCCTCACTTAAATTTAATTTATTTATGCTGAGTAGTTTTTCTAGATCTTACTAAAACACAACTTGATGTGAAATTGCATAAATGAATGAAACACATTTCATTAAATTTGAGATTGATTTGAGCTCAAGAAGTGGACCATAATTGAAAGAGAGGATGATCCCCTTTATGGTATGAAATCAAAGAAATGGAAATATAAATGAAATATAGGACTTAAAGTGTTCGAGAACCTTATGGAATAGTTGTTTTTTTCTTCCCTTAACCCCTCCTAGCCTAAATGCTGTTGGTAGGATTCAATCTTGAACTTGTAATATCATTCGTCACAAGTCTATCGTTGAACTGAATTAGTCGGTTGTGTTGTGTGATCTAAGCATGGCTTTGTTTGGGAGGGAACGAGTCAATGTTGAAGCCTCTTTGTCTCTAATGCAATTAAGAAAACAAAAAAAAATGGGAAACTAACATTAGTCATGGTGTACAACCTTGTGGATGTCCATCTCATGAATACAAGGAGGTTTAGGTGGCACAGTAGAAGGTATATGAACTATGTGGCAGTCCCATGTATTGCAACTAAACAAATTGACAAGGCTTATCCTTGTATTAGCCTGGTGATAAGAACTCATGATTAATATTTCATATATATGAGTTCAAGTCCCATCATAGGTTTGATGATATTAGAAATGTAACAAGAGATGAGATATGAAATGGGAGTCTTGGTGACTTGCTTATCAAAGTTGTGTACGTTTCAATACTATACTCAATACAACAAATTTGTTGGTGAAATTTCTACAAGTCAAAGATTTAGACTTGGTTGATGAGTTCATATCCATTGAGGACTTGGTTTGATAAGTTCATGTCCATGTCCTGTATTTATTAATTTTTATTTTTGTACTGTTGAAGATGGTCTACTCACATGTGTTAGTGGCTAGGATAAGAAATACATTTATGTCAAATTGAGTAATTGCCCCCACGATCATCTAAAAAGAATACTTTCACTTTATATTAATTGAAATTTTTTTTAATTCCTTTAACCCCTTTCACCCAAAGTCGTCGGTTGGATTCAAATCCTGAACTTGTAATACCATTTATTAGCCCATCTGCTAAGCTAGTACCCCATTAGCAATTTACACATTTTACTCTCTTCTTAGTTAACCTTCACTTCTAAGATCCCCCAACAATCCTCAACACACAATTCAACCAAAACACAAGAAAGTTCTTCTTCCTCTTGACAAACTTGATATTCAATTCTCCAAATATATGCTTTTATTGGATAACTTGTTTACAAGGCAAAAGTGGTGAATAAAGAAAACAAATCAAAAGCTCCAAATACAACTTTCTAGGCCTCAAAAGTGTACATTTGAAATACATTTCATTACAAACATTATTATTAAGAAATAGAAGTACAAGAAGTGCACTAAACAAAGAAAAAGATGTAATCTAAAAAATAAAAATAAAAAGAGAATCTTCACACAATGACTCCTAGTTGTTGAGCTTCAACTCTTATTTCTTCCTTCATCTTCCTAATGAATTCATCAAATTTCTTGTTCAATTCTTCTGTGCTCAACATCCCATCTCCTTGTTCATCCATCAAACTCCCATTTTCTTCTTCTTCTTCTTCTTCTTCTTCTTCTTCTTTTGTGATCATAACATTTTCTTCATTTTCATCTTCTTTTAGTACTTCTTCAACTTCTTCAGTTTTGATCAAATTTTCATTTTTGATCTCTTCAACATGTTGCACTTCTACTTCCACATAATTCACCTCTGACATGTCATTTTGGTGAGTTTTCGACGAAGGAGAACCAATCAAACCAGAGTTGGTAGAAAGGAAAACAATGATTCCATTACAAAGCAAGAACAAGTACTTCCTATCAAGAGCACAATCCACTAGATGAAATGAGAAATTATTGAAATATAGATTCATGGAATGGAGAAAGAGTGATGAGAACCATGAATAGTAGGAGACGAGTAAGGAGAAGATTGAAAGTGAGAGTATGAATTGAAGGGCCTTCTTGTATTTGATGAACAAATTTAAAGTTTGTAGCTCTTGATAGTGCAACACTTGATCCATGGTTTCCAAGGGATGAAGATGAAGGAGTGTTGGTGAGGAGATCAAAGAAGTTATGAGGAGGTTTGGAAGAGTGTGCGAGGAAAGAACTTGTGCTCTTTAATTTTGCCTATGGAGACATGTGAAATAAGGATGCATGGCTTCCTTTATATAAGAGAATGGAATTTGAAGTTTGAAGTAAACTTTATAAAAATACCATTGGATACATGACTTTGGGAAATCTCTTAGCCTAGTTGTGAAGTTTGCATTTAATTCATTTTAAGTATAGGTTTTTTCTAATTTAAGGGAGACGATGTAATTCATGTCTTAGTATTCAAAGAAATGATTTAATTAGGAGAAAAATAATCCAATAGTACAATACATAAATAAATAACCGTAGTTTTAGCATCTCTGATGTGTGATTCCAAACACCGTATAATTAGAATCTATTTTGGTATAAGGATTCCAAGACTAGGTCTAAGATAATCCATTGATATTGATGTTTACTGTTTGAATTTAGTTTTGACTTGAAATTGTTTGATGGATTATTACATCGTAAAAGTGATACTATTTAGATGTTGTTACTGGTCATTTAGTGTAGTGACACCAATGGGCAAATCATTGGTTGCACATCAAATTCATTCTCAAACCAACCCGAAACATCCATAAATTGGTTTTAGCACTATTTACATAAAATCAGAGATCCTGTGTGTTGATTTAACTATGACTAATTAATTAATCATTAATCACATCTGAAAGAGTCGCCTTCAAGGTCTTGAACCAAAATCAGTGAGATCTTCAAGAAGAGAATGACTTCCATAAGAAAGTAATTCCAAATAATAATTATTATATATACATAAAAGTAAAGACATTTCTTTTTGCTAAGTTTGGACTTTAGCACTCTTAGGGAGGCAAGAAAACACATGATTTGTGTTAGGCTTTGGTGTTAAAGATGACTAAGGATGAGAGCTCTTATATGGTAATGATTAAGGATGACAATGGGGTGTATATGGTGTTAATTTATCACAGGTTTATGAGGGAATGATATAATGTATCACTGAGGTGGTACCCTCCCTGGGTTCAAACCCTAGACTTATGATTCCATCCCCGTAAATTTATTTAGAAATGATATCATGTATTGTACATTGGAGCTGGTACTCCATTGGCACTAAATCCAAGTTGCAATCTTAGGTTTTTAGTAGGGGTAGGCATTCAGGACCGAAAGCCCGGACCAAACCGACAACCTAACCGATCAAGTCGGTTCGGATCGATTTTTATTAATTATAAATGTTTCGATTTTAAAAGCCAGGCTCAGTCCGAAGTTTCTGGTCCGGGCCTCGATTTCCGTTTCTGAAGCTTGTCGGGTAACCGGCCCAGCCCGGATTAAATGGTTAACATTTTTGTAAACCCAATATTTTCTGTTTTTACAAATATAATCACTTTCTTTTGTAGGAAAACCAAAAAATTCAGCACTTTGGGCTTTAGGATTTATAAATTCAAAGACCATGGGATTAATTCAGCACTTTTTAGGTGGGCTTTATAAATTCAGCACTTTGAGCTTTTGGATTAATTCACTGTTGACTAGGTGAGCTTTATAAATTCAGCACTTTGGGCTGAACTTTAAGGACCGAAATCGGCCCGAAATTCGGTTAACCGGTCAACTCGGTTCGGTTTCGGACCTCATAAATACGGGCTTAAATTTTTTGAGCCGATTTTCGGTTTTTACTTTTTGGGCCGATTACCCGGACCTGTCCAGCCCTAGTTTTTAATTTGCTCAAATGTTTCGGTAGAATGGTGAGTTGGGCTTAGCTTGGTCTATCGAAACCCAAGCAATAGTTGGGCCTAGCCCAAGCCTAGCTTTTAGGTATGGTTTCAAGAACTCTACAACATCTAGGTAGAGGAAGACTCGCAATGCCCAAAAATTGAAAAAAAAAAAAAAAAAACCTGGAAATGAGTTTTAAAAACAAATTTCATTAATTGTATACGTTTCACAACATATATATCTCATTTCCTACATCAATCAAAATCAAATCTTACTAAACCGAAGTACTTCGACAATCTCGATACGTATAACCTAAGAAAAAAACTACGGATAAATTGACAATCAAAATTGGTCAGGCCAGAGGAAGGCACCCATAGCAAACGACCTTTTCTCATAAAGGGTACCCTCAAAACAAATCCCATATTGTTTGAGCAACATGTCCACCCTCCATTCTTCCATTTTCTCATAATCTACCTTCTTGTACCTTGGGTAATGAAGGGGCATTTTGAACTCTGTAGGAGAAATAGTACCTTCATTTCTGCCCTTCATTCCATTGGGGTACTTCATTTTGGTCGTCGTCGACGCATATTCATCATCATTCTTCAGGACCCATGGTGTGCACACAGAATGAACAAGCCATCCCAAAGCCATATTAGGTCTCTAAAAAAGCTTTGAGGAAGCTGAGGTGTGCTTTCGAATGAAGAGAAGAAGGTTGAGCAAATATGGGCAGCACAGTGAGTGTATTTATATGTGTGTGACTGTTTAGATGCCTGGCTGTTTTTGCTGTATATTACAGCTTGCTAGGCCGAACTTGTAGATTTTAATTCAGTTTTGATTTTGTTTTTGCTAATAGCACAACCACTCTTGATATATTGCAGATGGTTTCCTAGCATTTCTCAATTTGAAATAAGCATGTCTGGCCTAGCTGTAATATAAGCCTGAAGTGAACACACCCATACAGTAACTCACTATAAATACAGACACTGTCGTTGGTTTTGGTGGGTGGCTTGTTCATGCTATGTGCACGACATGGTACCCGAAAAACGATGGGTGTATGAAGAGGTACCTTGATGGAGGATTATCAGATGATGGAGGAGGAGAGACTAAGTGTCCTATAACAATGTTTTTCAGATGCCCCCCTACATTACCCAACATACAAGAAGGTAGATTATGAGAAGATGGAAGAATGGAAGGTTGACATGTTGCTCAAAGAATATGGTATTAGTTTTCAGGCTAGGGTACCCTTGATGAGAAGAGGAAATTTGCAATGGGAGCATTCTTATGGCCTGACCAATATTGATCATCAACACAAATAGAGGAATGTCTGCTTCCATATAAATGAAAAGTGTTGATTACATGCTCTGTTTGGTTGTGCTCATTCCATATGATTTACATGGTGTGGTAGATTATAAATTGCGTTATGAAATATTCTAGAAAAATCATGACTATGAAATTCAATATAAAGCATGTTATTTTGCAATCTCTTCGACAGCAACATCAGAAATTTTATCAAATTGATCACAATAATTTCATCCCTGCTTGATTCGACGGAGTTATGGGAGGGTAGAAGGTTGAAGAAGGTGTTCTCTTGTGGCTGTCGTCATTGCAAAGTTCTGGGATTGCATTATGTTGTATGTGAATTACAAATCTTGAATCCGAAATCTACTTTTGAAATAACATAGTTTAGTTTATATATATTGGTTAATGCTCCAAGAAGTAAAAAAAAATTTACTATATAATAAGTTTCACAACAAAAACTCACAATACATACTATAAATTTAACTAACACCACTACTACTAGTACCTACAGCAAATCATAGTAAACCTCAAATATAACACGATCTTGATACGATAGATATGATCAAAGTTGACTAGGCCACAAGAAGGTGGCCATTGCAAATTTCCTCTTCTCGTCGAGGGTACCCTGAAAGCTAATACCATATTCTTTAAGCAACATGTCGACCTTCCACTCCTCCATCTTCTCATAATCTGCTTTCTTGTACCTTGGGTAATGTAGGGGCAACTGAAACATTGTTGTAGGACAATTGCCTTTGCAACTGGGCATCTGAGACATTGTTGTAGGGCACTTATATCCCTTACAGTTTGTATCTTCTTCTTCTTCATCTGACGATCCTTCACTAGGGTACCAATTCTTCTTCATTGCACCCATGATAGCTCTTTAACTAAACAACAATCTTCAGCAATTAATCAGAAGCTTTTGAGCAATAAGAAATCTTGGTCTCTTGAGTCTTGAGCAAATTAGAGGAAAACACACTGTGCTTGTATTTGTAGTTATTGTATGGTTGTGTGATTTCCTGTCTTAGCCTAGCTACAGCTAGTCCAGACTTGTTTATTTCGCTTTCTATTTTGATCTTATTTCCTATTTGACTATTTTCTTGTGGGATTGGGATTGCCTTTGTCAACAAGTTAAACGACCGCCTAAATCTAAGGTATTCTAATCATGACTTCCTGATGCTATGTTTTGTTTTGTATTCATTTCAATGTTCAATGTAGATTCTTAAACTGTCTAATACATCTCAAATTGCATTATGAAACTTAGAAGATCAAACAAGAAAAACTCTCTTTATTAAGTACCACAAGAGAATTCACTCCTTACAAGCTATGAACTCAACTAACATCACTACCACATACATCAAATCATACTAAACCTAGCTATATTGATGATGATATTTGATAGAATACATATAACATATGAAATACTGTGACAATGATCAAATTTGATCAGGCCATAAGAAAGCACCCATAGCAAATTTCCTCTTCTCATCAAGGGTACCCTGAAAGCTCATACCATACTCTTTGAGCAACATTTCCACCTTCCACTCTTCCATCTTCTCATAATCTACCTTCTTGTACCTTGGGTACTGTAGAGGCATCTGAAACATTGTAGGACACCTAGCCTCACTAATTTTCTCTACCTTCATTATACCCATTGAAGCTTTTTAGTGGAAGAAGCTTGAACAAGTAAAAGAGCCTTTTGATTGGGGAAGCTTAAGCAAATAGAGGTAATTCACTATGGCCTGTATTTATAGTGTGTCAAGATACCTTCCTGTTTTTGTTATGTTACAGCTAGGCCAGAATGTTGATTTAAATTCTGTTTTGATTAGATTTTTTTTTTATTGTTAGTGACATTGGGACTGCCATGGTCATCGAAGTAGACGACCGCCTAAATCATCGATGTTTATTAGGCATCGAGATATGTGGGGTGTGGTTTTTACTCTTGTTACATCCTCTAATATGCTTTCCTGATGCTCTGTTTTGTTGTATCCTGAAGAACTGTTATATAGGTCATACTTTCTTTTTTTTTTGGTAAATTATAGGTCATACTTTTAGTTTGCCGAATTCAGATAAAATAACATTAGGACTTAACTTTCTCAGCCTAAACCTGAATTGTGGACTGTCCTTCACAAAGCATCATTGTGAGCTTTGTTCCTAGGTATCATCCCAACCAACAAAAAATTACTGTTAAATACAAAAAATTTCTTCTTCGACAAAAACAAACATTTTGATGCATAATCTTATAAAGACGCGAGAATACTGCCACTAAGTTGAGATCCGAAAGTGTCATATTTAGTGTGCTTCAAATTTATTTTGGCCTTCGCGACCAAGATACTCAAGAGAAATAGGATTTAGGAGATTTTTTCTTCAACCATTTCTTCGAATACCAGAAACAAAAGGATCTCTTAATCTCAGCTCCCACAAACCTAGAGATTTAAAGTACTCGTGAACGGAAATTTGAAATTAGAAACAAGAGTTTCAGCCATAATTAAAACTAGTTTCATTGTTAATAAAAGATCAGCTTACAAAAAAACATTGATTAATTAAATTGTAATCTGTTTGATGGCGATGTCACTAGGTGAAAGAATTAAGGGCATTTTTGCAATGTTATCAACCAAGACTGAAAATAACAAATACAAGCAGACAATTGACATGGGAAACTCAGAAATTGGATAGTAACGAAACACATGGAATCGCTTAATTACGAATAGTCTCAATATATATATATATATATACACACACAGAGACAGGGCAGAGAAAACTTGTATATCAACTATTAGAACTACAATACTCTCATGATCCAGAAATACTCACTTCCTACATGTCACAGTCTAATTAAACATAGTTACTACTACGTACTAACAACAAACCTTCATAACCCAAAATACAATGATATTAGCCGCATAACTAGACCGTCCATTACATGATACGTAGACATACGATAGGAGGTTATCATACAAGAGTAATGGAGTTGATGATGATCACATTTGGTCAGGCCAGATGAAGGCACCTATAGCAAAGGACTTTTTCTCATCAAGAGTACCCTCAAAACTAATACCATATTGTTTGAGCAGCATGTCAACCCTCCATTCTTCCATTTTCTCATAATCAACCTTCTTGTACCTTGGGTAATGAAGGGGCATCTGGAACTCTGTTGGACAAGTAGCCTTACAAGTTTCTCCTTCATTTGTGCCCGTCATTCCATTGGGGTACTTCATCATACTTGTCAACCCATGCTCATTCTTTGTGAACCCGGTATCGTTGTTTTTAGGGTATAATGCTGTGCACACAAAGTGAACAAGCCACCCCAAAGCCATGTTAGGACTCTGAAAAAGGTTTTGATTGAAGAAGTTTTGAGTAAACATAGGATACAACATGCACCTGTTTATATAGTGTGTGTGTGAAACAACCTTGGATTAATTAAGTGTAACTTACGACACTTTAATTAATCATATTAAGCACCCTGAATATATGATTTCTTCATGAGCTGTATTTCTTGAGGACAGTTTGATGAATCTACTCCGTTTGATCAATCTCAAAACGCACGTATCAAAATCTCAAGGATCAGCTATAGAATAGAGCATTAAAAATTAGACCTTGATTGAGTTGATGGGGTGGTCTTCTTTTGCATTATTAATCAGACTATGTTTTGGAATGGATCATTAAAAAATCGTAATCGTGTTCTTTGAGAAAGCTAGTTGCATTATATGGTTATTGGAGTGCCAACATAAGTAATTGTAGCTGTGAGTTAGCTATAGGTCACTTTTGATATTAGTGAACCCTAAAGTCTGATTGCATGCATATATATATGTTTCGTATGATCCACTTAATTGACCTTTGATGTGGAATTCAATTAAAACCCACTCATCCTAACCCCAATGGTGGGTTTCCTAACCAAGTTGTTTTATCAATCTTCCCGTAAATCAAGTGCATTATTGTACCTAATTGCCTTTTTGGTATTTCATTTAGGTTTTGAAATCTTGACTGATTTGTCACCTGATGTTGTGAGTTATGAGATGGCTTCTAATGATTGTTTATTTAAATATTACTGGCCTATAATGACAATCCTGTTGCCAACATATTCTTCTTCTGCCAAAGGGGTTGTGGTCGATTGGTTAAGGCTTTGTGGACTTGTTCCACAGATCCTTGCTTCGAGATCCACTGGAGGCATCTTTATTTCGGGATGATATTCAACCCGTAGGTCGCATCTCGGGACTAGGTTACGGATCCTAGGCTGAAAAAACCGGCTTGCCTTTCAAAAAAAAAAAAAAAAAAAAAAAAACATATTCTTCTTCTTTTTTTAAGTATCATTAGAAGCAATTAGGAGTTTCATACAAACAAGTAATGTGTAGTGATTGTGGATTGGTAGCAACATTAATCAATCATGAGAAGACTTGTACTTGAATTGTATTCTTATTTAATTGAAAGCATTGGCAAAAGTCCAGTGTTCTATAAAGTGCTAGGCGGTGGACAGGCGGTGAATAGGTGCCTAGTGCCCAAGAGCTTAGACAGGCGTTTAGGCAACACCTAGGCGGTCTTAGATTTTGTATTATAACTTTAATAATTTACAAAAATTAAACATAATACCTTATCAATTACATCCAAGATACATATGCAAAATTTAAAAACATGAAAAGTTAACAATCATAAACAAAATTTATTAAAACTCAAATGACTTAAGTTAGTCATGATGGTACTTTATACAAAGTTGAATTTGTGGACAAATTAATTATCTAAACATACTCTTTTATTTTTCTTCAAATTGCATGATTAATAACCTTAGTCATGTTTGAAAAAATCTACATTACTAAAATTGGTACCGACAGATCCTTTATGAATTTCATTAAGTAATCATTATTTGCTACATTTAGACATATACTGAATAAAATAATAAAATTGTTTATTTTTAAAAAAGCGGAAAGAAAAATAAAATAAGAACACAATCAACTTTAAAAATTAAAAATTAAAAATTAAAAATTAAAAATTAAAAATTAAAAAATTAAAAAATTAAAAAATTAAAAAATTAAAAAATTAAAAAATTAAAAAATTAAAAATTAAAAATTAAAAAAATCGTCCAGATCCCGCCCAGACCCGCCTAGACTGCCCAGAACCCACCCAGCCATTGATCTGGGCATTTTTCTACCGCCTAGGCCGATTTTTATAACACTGGGCAAAACTAGGGGTGAGTAAGATCTGGAAAGGTTTGAGATTGGGCTTATCTCAGTCCAGTGAAACGAGACAGAACAGTTCAGAAGAGAGGATATTTTTTTTGGCAGAAATGATTGGTCCCAGACCGGTTTGAACCAAGACAGAACTATGCCATCCCGGTTCAAACTAAACTATTTTAAGAGTACCCCAAATTAAACTATTTTAAGACTTCAATCGACCATAAACTAATTAATCAAAATGGTAAAGACTGAAGGCAAATCAACTCCCCCACTGTTGCAACATGGTTGAACCCCAATGGTAGCCTAGTTGAATGGTTAAGGCTGTAGTGGTTAAACTCACACGTCTTGGGTTCTATACCCACCGGCAGCACACTTGCCTTAAAAAAAAAAAAAAAAAAGGCTGAAACCCAGTTGAACCCATATTCTTGCTTTGGAATCGAAACATCTAGAGCAACAGTTGTGGTGGCGGAAGTGACGAGGACACTGATCTGAGCAAAATGCTCTTCCAACCCCATCTTCTGACTTCCACATGAAAATTGTAGGAACCAAAACAAGTCGGAGATGGACAGGGATTCTTCCCCATCCCTATGCAAAACTTCTTAGCCCTAGCAAACATGCATGGTCTAGAAATTAGCGGTGGAAAATATGATTTACAAATTAACTTCTTCAACTAAGGGAGTTGCAAGAAAAACAATAGTTACAATAGGAGTAGCTCAGTTGATAGACTTGTTGCGAACATTGATTTGACAAAGTTTTAAAATTAAATTAAATTATTTTTTAAATATAATTACAGGGTTATCAAGGTCAAAACCTAGTTAACAACTTGTTTATATTTTTTCTTTTTCCCTTTTAACACTAGTCACCATATTTTGCCTCTTTCTACTTCAACTTACATATTCTTCAAACTCCAAAGTTACTATATATAAGGTCTTAGAGCGTCATCAACACTACAAAAATCTCCCTCATAACCATTGAAGTCATCGTAGTCATTTCAGAGGAAAAGCCTACAACAAGAAAGACTACAATAAGTTCTGAAAGAATTTTGTGCCAGTGAAGGTGAACAGAGATTTGAAATGTACAAATTGGATTTAACAGAAGAGCATGGAAGCAAATTTAGTGTTCAGTGTTTCTTTACTATCTTGTCTCTCCATCACAATCTCTATTTCTTCCTCTCTATTTCTTTTACAAATTCTCATTTTTATTTAAATGGTTTCTCTTTGTTTATTTCATCTTTGGGATTCTGACTAATTTATGTATGTTATTATGAACTGGTCTTTGAAGTTCTCATCTTATAATATGAATTTGATATTTCGAGTACTATGACCCTATTGAAACTAAAGATGGAGCGATTCAAATCTTAAAAGAAGAGATTGCAGAGTAGTGGTGTTTAGTTTTAGATGTATTTGTATTTCAAAAAAAAAAAATGTTTGTAGGGGAGATGAAGATTTGTAACACATCAGAATTTGGTTATATTCACATATGTGATTATTGTCTTGTGAAAAAAATGCATTAATCCAAAAACATTGGTGGATTTAATGTGTTGGGACTTTGTTATCAATTAATTCTTGTAATTTAAAAATGGGAAAACCTTATATGATATCTTTAGATGTTAGTTAATAACTTTCCCTCTATTTTTAAAGGTTTTTTTCTCCCTTATTTACCATAAAACAATTATAATGTCACTTGCAACAATTTCATTGTAAAAAAAAAAAAGTCACTTGTTAACAAATTAAAAATTAATTTAGTAAATAATTTGTGATTTACATCCTCAAAGAAACATATTCTTTAGTAACCAAATCAATCAAATTCACCTAAAAAAACTCATTACATCATCAAGAAACTAATAAGCTACGTAATTATAATTCTTAACTAGGTACTAATTTTATGCCAAAACATAAATTGTCATGAACATGAAACATTTTTCACAGTGAGAGGAAAGCTTAAGCTATTAGTATACTGAAATGAGAGGGTTTCACCAGGAGCAAGAGGTTTTGCACTGTTAACCAGGCAGTCATCGTAAACCAGTCTTTGAAACACATGAGGGTTGATTAATCGATATGAGCTGAACCATCCACAATTCACATGAATGTCAGATATCCCGGAGACACCAACATTAAGTATTTCCACAGTGTATGTTGGCATGCCGTCAGGGTAAGGCGAAGTTGTGCCTTGGTATATCACTATGTCATCTTTATTGCAACCACCATCTATTTCATAGTAATAACAACACATTGTGTTAGTAGATCACTTTCACAAAAATCAGGAAATGAATACACAAAGTGACTTATAAAAACCATCCAAGCTATAATTCAAATTAATATGTACTTCAACTCCATTTAATTAATATCAAGATTAAAAACAAAAATATCATGAAAATCCAAACCAACCAAAACAACGGTTCTGTTTTTGCCCAAACCAAGAATCGAACCAAATTTATCAATTTCAATATTTTTAAACCAAACATTAAGAAAATTGAACTAATCTTAATTTATATAAACTACAAATTGAACCAATCGTTTAAAACATTACTAAAACCGAATCGACCAACTAAATTAAATATAGTACATTATTTTTACATATATAATTTAAAATAATTTATTATGTAAAATAACTTAAAAATCAAATATCGAACCAACCATTTCAATTTCGAATTTTCTAAAACCAATCAAAACCGAGCCGGTCAATGCACTTAGTTTAATCGATTTGGTCGGTATTTTATCAACCTTAGAGCAAACAAGATTTTAAGGAAGTATCCCAAACCTTTATATTAATGAAAATGAAAATATGTCAAATACAATTTCTCCAGAGGTAAATCACACCTAGCTATGCATATTTTCCTACATTTTGAAACAAATACAAAAAAAAAACTACAAAAAAAAAACCAAGAAAATTCTATAAACATAAACCATTAGTAGAAAATTTCTGAACAACAGTGAGCACTTACAATGAGATGTGAGAAGTCTCCTAGCAACCGTAGGTTTTCCTTTTCGAACAGATAAAGATGGTGGATCAACGGCCCCAACAAGCTCAACTGCTTTATACAGGAAAGTAATGGTGCTACAATATTAGTCCCATAAAAAAAAAACCTGCAAACCTACCAAAACGTTACGAAATGTTCTTACCCGATACAAGAAGCAACAGACCAAAACATGAAATCAACGAAACAATGCGATACTCCATTACGTTTATCGTAACAGTTTTAAAGAGAATTGGTTTGGAGAAGTAAGTCCATCACACCCAGAAATGGTGGTGTATATGTCTCTTTATATAGTGAAGTATTAGAATCCTGTTATACATTTTCTTCCCAATCAAATCAAAAACAGGAAAAGGAAATAATACAACACTAGCGAGTTACATATTTTTACATTATATAGTTGCTATCTAGAGGTTAATAGAGAATCTCTGTATTGAGAATTAATATGTTGTTGTATATTGTTGCCATTCGGGAACATATTGCATATTTGATTGGAGATATGATGCATCTTTGATCGAAGATCATGTCTGATGAGAATAGTAATAATATCTATGATACAAAGTTCATATCGTGTGATATTTCAGGTAGGCACTATTTCAATCAATGCGTCTCAGTGTGTATTGTTTGCATGAATGTGTATTTTTAAACGAAAATGCTAGAAAATCAGGCTTTTACAATCAGAATGATGTGGCATCAGCAGAGAAGGTTTTTCACATTCTTGAGATACACGTAAACACATTAGAGAATATAGTGCCAGGAGTTACCCTTCAAACGGATACAGTGACCATGTTACCAATTGAACTTTATATCCGATACAATGACCATTACCGATACAATGACAACATGTCAACAACTGAACTTATTTGGGCTACATGCCTATTCGTAACATGTGAGGGAAAAAATGACATATATTGTTTTGTGAGATCATTTTACCTAAAAAAAAAGAAAATTTGAATACATTTTTGTAACAAAATTTGAATTTTGTGTTCTTATGTTTATGAGATCAGCGTCGCCACAGAAGCCCTGGTGGCTTCTTCTGTTCTTGCATCCGCCTACAAAATTTAGAAAAATATATTAAGTTGTTGTTTAATTGTACTGAATCCAAATTGAAGGAGCATCCTGTTACAGATCAAACTCCTGAAGAGAGGATTAAGGAAGCCACTATATTGGATAGTTTACCTTTGGTGTGCCTTAGAACGCTCGATAAACTCAGTTGCAATATCACGACCTTGAAAAGATGATAATACTAGTCTTATATCAGCTGGTCTACTACGGGCTACAACTGTCATCAAACCAGATGAGTAATTTAGATGTAATAAAATTTTAGAATACACAACATAGAAAGCTGCATACATTCAAGAAATGGGATAAGATCCAAAAGTGCCGTGTCATCTGCTTCGAGCGTCCAAGGTTTAACTGGAACAGAATTTTCTGGTTGGAGGCAAGATTCTAGTGCATGCCCGCTCACGTAAAGAATTCTCGAAGGATCTCTATTCAGTTTTGATAAGTCCTGCCAACAACAATAGCAATCGTGTTTATGAACAAGTTCACCTTTTGCCAAGTATATAGTACAACACAACAAAACAACAATAGCAATCGTGGTTGTCATGCCTATCATGAGAAGAAAACCCCTCAGTAACCAATGGTACATTAGTCATACCATTGGTTATACACTTCCCACGAAAAATTAGGCAACGCCAATATGTTTCATTTCTTGCTGACCATTATGTTATGTCTGGTCAATGGAAACAATTCAGCAAATATTAGCAAATGCGGAGAATTAGACTGTTGGCGTCGAAAGTTTTATATTATGATAGATGAGGAAGACATGCATTCAGTCATGGTTGAAAATTGTAGGATGGTGAAGTCATCCAAAACCATGTCAGACATATTCCCACCACTCAACTTTTTTTTTTTCTACATTACACCATGTCATATGGCGCCATCTCATATTGTCATTGAAGTCTAACCTTAGTGGCAATGAATTAGTTGGGTTGTGTCATCTTTTCATTGTTTATACTTTTTTTGTATTAATCTATCGCTTATTTATAATTTTCCTTCCATTTACTCAACCCATTGTGCATATTCCTCCTTTTCTAGTACTAACATTCTTGATTTGGTCAAATAAAAGGTAAAATAAATTATAAATATTAGTAAACTCCTAGGATAGTAGATCAGACGAGATTTGGATTGTCCTGGAGAAGTGCACTTGATACTTGTATATTCCAAGTAAAGAGAACAAGTATAACTATTTCGCATATAAATTGCAAGACAACATGAAGAAGCATGCAATCATATCCTGAGGCAAACAAACTGAATGAAGTAGTGAACTCTTACCCGATAGTGCTTTCCATCCTGATATCTTGTTGCAGCCCTTGATAGTCTATATCGTATACATCCTTTCTGATCTAGCCTATCAATAATAGGCTCAACATACTGCATCAAGTCCACAATCAAAAGAAAATGTTGTTTAGTACTTTAGAAAGTATACATACTTCACAGGAAGCAACAAGACAAGTTACCATGGCCATCTGGTCAGAGTAGACAACAATTTCATAAAATTGTGCAAGGTGTTCTAAGAAGCCATCGACTCCTGGTCGTTTGAAGGTTCTCCAACCTCTTTCACGCTTCACAGAAGAGCACACTAGCATTTAGTTCAAACAATTCCAAAGTGATTCCTTCATGCAAAATAACGTGTTCATGTTCAATGAATATGTTTAACCAGTATCTTACTTTCCAATCTGAGTATACTAAAGTCTCATTAAGATCAAAAACAAGGGTGAAGACATGTTGCTCTTGCGGAAGCAAGTCTGGAAGAAGCTTATCTGATATTGGTTCAGTAAACCCCTACATCCATGTTAAGAAAGAAATGAGAAACTAATTCCTTCCTTACTAGGGGGAGGGAGAAAAAGACATTAAGAATGTAATACACACCCGAACATTTTCCTCGATCAACTTTCTGAGATCCAGGTAAAGCTCAATGCTTTTAGCAGGCACTGAAAATTTAGAAAAACAAACATATGAACGGAAATACACATTATAATGAGAGTTGAAATCAAGACTGAGACATGTAGGACAAAGTTGATCTAACACAATTTGAAAACACATTCATCGAGCAACAGAAAAGAAACAACAGAAAAGGATCTGAAATTAGTTGTGGTGAAGTGTTCAAAACATGTAAGAGAGTTCAACACTCCTAATTTAAGCTTGTTCTGTGTTGGATGTTTGAGCACTTCAGACTGTTTCAACACCCCAAAACAAGAATCTTGTCTGGATTGAGTGTTCAAACAAACTGTGCAGTAAGCCAACATGCACAATCACCTGACCAAATTTCTACAAACTTTAAAGCATAGGTTTCTAGTTTGTTTCTGTTTTTGTTTTTAAGAAGATAAAACTAGGTTCCTATTTTGTAGGAAACTCATTTTTTAAGTGTTTGGGCTGGTTCAGGGAGTTATTATAGGATTTTATTTGTGATTAAAAAATAAAATATTAGTTAGTTTTGGGATTTTATTCATTAATGAAACTTCATAGATCAATTTCTTTTTTCTTGTGGATCCCAGAAACATTTTCAGTTTCTATCAAAGTTGATGACACTGTTCGTCTACTTTTGCTACATCAAAGTTAACCAGAACTTCAAAGACTTGAGTTCCTTTCAAGATTGCATAATTACTCAAGAAAAAGAAAAAAGTAGGTTGTTGGTGGTACATGTTCAAGTCTCAAAATTCGGTAAGTTGCATGAAGGAAAGTTAAGGGCAAAGGGAAAAACAACACCAAATGAGATGAAAAAAAAAAACAACAAAAAAGGCTGTTAGTAGAACTACTAAAATCCACGAGACATAAAAACGCAAACTTTTAAGAAACATAAGAATGCGTAATGGCTAATTATGAGTCAAAGATCAAATACGAAATACAAAAAATACATGAAGGTAGAAAGTTATGGAAGGGAAAGGCTCAGCTGACCTTTCATAGCAGTTGAGTAGACCAAAGCCTGAAACTTCTGTTCAAGAGAAAAAAAACAAGGTTAAACTCGAATTTACCATTTGTAGGGTTGTTCACGGTACGGTTCAGTTTTGGATGGAAACGATCAACCGAACCGATAAATAGAAAACCGAACCGAACATCAAGAAAACCAAACCGATCTTAATTTATATAAACCGCAAACCGAACCAATTGATTAAACTAAACATATTATATTATTTTTCATATTATATATCACTTGAGAACCGAAAACCGAACCGACCATATCTGTTTGAAAAACTGAACCGAAACTAATCCTAAACCTAACCGATCGGTTCGGTTTTGATCGATTCGATCAATTTAATCGGTTTATTCGGTTTTTTGTTCAACCCTAACCATTTGCAATGAATAATACACTATCTGATGTAAGCAGGTTAATTAGGATTATTTAGGTATTATTAATTGTAATTGGGCCTAGTATAGAAAAGCTCATATTAGTTAGGATTAGGGTTAGTTACCTACCAAAGAAGCCATAAGGCTTATAAATAGTGGCTTGAGAATTAGATTGTAGGCAGGTTGAATTGAATTGAATCAAATTTATTGTCTTTATTTATCTTTTTACCTATTCTAGGTTTTATCGTAGTTTTAGTGTAACTTTAGATTTAGCTTAGTTTGCTTGTTTGAGTCCATAGAGCCTTGCGAAGTCTACAGACGAGATGAGATGGAACAGAAAATCCAGGACCGGGAGGAGGCTCCTTCAAGACTGATTCTTACAAGAGCCCGTGAAGGAACATTCATCACTATCAACATCACATATCCGACAATGAAAAGGGAAAGATAATCCAGTGATTGTAAACACTTCAGGAATTGAGGCATTAGTGTTTTTATGATGCAAAACTAGCCTGAAGGTGTAAGTTTTAGTAATCAAACAACAAAAGTTATTAAAATATCATGTAAAAATTAAGGAAAGTATAAAACTTCGATCCATGCAAAAGGTGGCATGTAATTAATCATAAAAGTAAGCGAAGTGTTGGATTTGACCAAAACCACTGAAGCAAATACATAATGGATAATATAAACTATAACAAGCATCAGTATGTCATATATTCACAAGTTCATAACAGAAACATTGATGCGAGCGGGTAATTAATTAGTACTTATTTGTAATTAGGCAAGTAAATCCCACATTTGTTAGGACATTAGCCAAAGTAGGGTTAAGGTTATATTGCTTGCCAAAGAAGCTACTAAGGTTGTAATTAAATAAGGCGTAGAGGTAAACATTGTAAGTGGTAATTTATTGAAAGAAATTTATGTTATTTTGTATATCTCTTATTTAGGGTTTATTGTAGTGTTAGCTTTGATTTTAGTGTAAAAATCATCAATTGGTATCAGAGCCGAAGCATTCCTATTATACAGACTAAATCAGATAAATACGCAGAAGAGAAAGCTTGGAAGATGACGAAATAAGAGAGATCTAAGGCGGTTGAAGCCATGAAAGACTATCAAAAGATCTCTTAGATGCTGAAATAAAGCAGGATAGACGCTGCAGAGAGGAAGAATGGCTGAACAGACTTGCTGGATTGAACAAATGCTTGGTCAAGAGAGAATCGAAAGAGAAAACGAGTGACATAACAAAGTGGTAAGGTTGCAATAATGGGTTCAAAAGGAAATCGCTCACAGTAACAGAGGAAGTAAAAAAATTACAATAGTGGATTTCGCAAAGAGAAACAGCCAACAAGGAGGCCTTTGAGCACTTGCAACTGCAAGGAGCACCTGTCGGCCCCCATGTGTCGATAGACACCAGCGGCGTCACTTCACCAGCCAAGACACCTCTCCTCGACTACCCCCTCCTTCCCCCACCACCCGTTGACCACCTCCAACCCATGCCGTCGTCACCCCTAGCCCCCTCGCACGGCCCATCCTAGACTCCCTCCACCCATTTTGCCATCTTGGGAGGCCCACTACCCTAACAACAACATTTCTATGCCTCTAAGTCACCCCATCCCCACCCTTAGACCCTATCCTTGAATCCCTATGCTCTCACAATTTCAAATAACCCATATCAAGCATTCGAGCAAGTTGTTTTTTTACCATACTTCGGGTATTGGTTGAACCCTACATTCCTTCCACACTACCAGCTTCCCAATTACTCCAATTTCCCACCATAATTATCTATAAGCAAGTAATTAATTAGTAGTTATTTGTGATTGGGCTACATATAATCAAGCCCATATAGTTAGGCATTCGCCAAAGTATGGTTAGGGTTAGATTGCTTGCCAAAGAAGCTAGTAAGCTTATAAATAAGGCATTGAGTTGAACATTGTAGGTGGTGATTGATTGAAAGAAATTTATTTATTTTGTTTATCACTTATTTAAGATTTATCGTGTTCTAGTTTTAGCTTTAGTTTTAGTGTAGAAATCATCAAAGGAGAGCTGATCCTAAACCTCAAGAAGTTTGGTAGTGGGTTCTTTTCCCAACGCAGAATTGTGTTTTGTTATCTCCAACAGGGAAATGAGCAAAGCTCAAAATCAACTATTTTTCAAAACTCAAAAAAAAAAAAAAAAAAATTTGGTGCAGGATAGTCTAGCATATGCAGACCACTTTTGCACGTAAATCTCGCTCAAGTAAGCCTTCCACTGCAGAATCCTGATAATGAAGTCCATTGTTTGAGGGATATCAATAGAGGATGAAAGTTCCATTGGAGAATGTCTTGTCGGATCCCTCATCCCCTTAAATCTGAGGTTTGAATTACATTTGAAACTTCAACCCTGCATGGCAGGACATTTCACTCATTCTATAAATATTTTGTTGCCTACTTTCATCATCATCATCATCATCAAAGCCCATTCCCGATATTTTCGGGGTCGGCTACATGGATTTTGGTTCTCCAAGCAATGCGGTATTCCTACATATCCTCGCCTAATCCAAGCTCAATGATATCTTCATTCACTGCCTTCATCCAAGTTTTCAACGGTCGTCCCCTTCGTCTACACCCTCCATTAACTTGCCAATCTAGACATTTTCTAATTGGCGTTGTGTTTGGTCTCCTTCGCACATGACCAAACTAAGTTAAACGTCTTTTTCTAATTTTGTCCTCTATGGACGCTACACCTAAGTATCTCCTAATTCTTTAATTTCCAATTTTATCCTTATGAGTTTTACCACACATCCACCTTAACATACGCATTTTTGCTACTGCCATCCTATATGTATGTTGTCCCGTAGTAGCCCAACATTCTGAACCGTATAGCATGGCTGGTCGAACAATTGTCTTATAGCATTTCCCTTTTAGCCTTGCAGGCATCCTTCTATTGCATAATACTCCTAACGTCATTCTCCATCATTTCAACCAACCAGCTTTAATCCTATGGTCTACATCTTCTCTAATAGCCTCATTCTTTTGAATTATAGATCCTAAATATCAAAAAACCTCACACTTTGGGACCTCTACACCTTCGATCTCAATTGCATTACTTCTCCCTCGTGGTTCACAACCAAAGTTATACTAGATACTTCGTCTTCGAACGCATCCACCTACTGACACTGGAAATTCACTGGACATCCCACCTACTGCGCGAACACTTGTTACAACCCCTTCATACATATCCTTAATGATATCGACATAACATTGAGACATTTTCTTCCTTTTAATCATCACGCTTATCATATACATTGCACATATAGCCATGATTGCTAAAATTCAAGAAAAAATCCTGACATTCTAATTACTCTACAATTACGAGTATTTGATAGTCTGTGTACAATAAATTATAAAATGCATCACAGATGCCTCTTTTTTGTTTCAACTTTGGACTATCTTTCTGCTACAATAAAACTTCCAGTTGCTGAAATACACAACTCACTCGAACCAAAAAATATTACTTGCAGTTATGGAAAATGTTGAAATAAAATTTTATTATTGAAATCTACTGAAAAAATCACACCCAAGCAAAATAAGTCTTACTTTTCAAGAGGCATTAACCTGTAACAGAGTATCTAGAACAATAGTGCCATGCCTACCTCAACAGCAGATGCATCATCCGCTACACTATAATTTGGAGACTCTCGTAAGGCCTTTGTCTTGTAATCCACTTCTTCCAAGTTGTACGCTGCAAATACACAAAAAAGTATAACTTGTCAAACATAATAGCAAAGGACTTTATTTCCTTGCTGTCAGAAGTGCATCTTTCCAAAAATACTGCTCAGCCCTTAGTTTAACAGAATTTTCTCTTACGATTTCATGCATGCTCTGATTTTGGGCTCAGGTGCACAAGCTCCATATCCTAAGGCAGCTTACTTAGATAATCTAGACAAGGGGAATGTAGCTAGGTGGTGCGGCAGGAGGCAAGGGCTCTTATGAGAATAGTGACGATGTCTGGGTAAGGGTAGGAGACACACAGTGGGTATGGATTCATTTAGTAGAAAGATCTGGGACGAAATTTGTGTGAAGGAGAAGGTAACTGCGGTTGAGGTAGCAAGATGATCAAAATAACGACTGTATTGCCGAAAGGGCCATGAGGGTCGATGGAGTGGTGAATGGTGCATGACATTAATTGAGGCTCAAAAGGGCAATGATCCATTTACAAATGGTTTGAGAATTTCATTTTAAAACTTACCTATTTTG
This sequence comes from Berberis thunbergii, assembly GCA_003290165.1. Taxonomy (NCBI): domain Eukaryota; kingdom Viridiplantae; phylum Streptophyta; class Magnoliopsida; order Ranunculales; family Berberidaceae; genus Berberis; species Berberis thunbergii. The sequence goes on along the minus strand of QNQO01000909.1, from coordinate 137,713 downwards.
AAAGATTTCTAAAATCCTCGAAACCGGCTTCCTGAATTTTTGTGATCAGGGAATGCATCAAAAGGGAATTCAACAAATCCTTTGTCCATTTCTAAGTATCAATCAAACTGAAAGATATGCAAGCCTCTCCAGCTCCAGTATAATCTATGTAACAAAGACACTATTTACATAAAAAACAATAAATAAAAACAACAATGTGTCATATCGTGTGTCAACACTCATTGATATACTCCCATCGGACACTCCATAATTAGATCATCAACTTTTTCATATATTTTCAATTTTTTACAAATGTTACAAGCAAGTTATTGCCATAATATGACTAATAACGTTGACCTACAAGTGAACGAATATATTAATAATGTAAAACTTATTGTCGGAAAAGTAAATAATACTAAAATGCACAAGTGTGTCCTCAACGTATCCGTATTGTCTCTTTTTTTTTGTCCTGACATGTCCGACACCTCGTATCCATGTCGGATACCAATACCCATTTTGTGTCGTTACATAATGTATAACCATCCATAATTCTAGAAAGACACTAGTTTTTCAGTCAACCTGTCATGCAATCATGAATGTTCTAATTTTGACTCCCAGTACAAACTACCTATGAATTCTACAAATATGGGTTATGTAACAATGAAACGAGAGACAGATAGTAGCAAAAGTTTTATAGACAAATGGGTTCTTCAAGAATTGCAATCTTAAGTTATGTTGTCTGAAATGAAATTTGATGTCGCAGCACTTCACCTGGCAAGGGGTTGTTTTAGAGCACCAAAATATGCATTGTGTTGTCTTGGAGCGTTGAAATGCCTTGTCTGGGGGACAACCAAGCAATTGTGACTAATTCAGTATGTTAATCATTTTTATTTTTTGTATGCTAAAAAATATGAAACCTCATTTGGGACCTATGTTGTGGGGGCTCCGCCAAGGCTTTAAAGGCTCTATTTTACTTAAAAGAACCTTGCCCTGGCCTTAAAGCGTTGCAAAGCCATAGGCTAATCAAAGTGAAGTTTATTACACTAAAATTTCTATCCTATAATAAATAAATAAATTCCACTACGACAGCGCCTCACCCCTGACAACATAGTTTTGAACTGAAATAAACAATGTAATCACATACCACAAAAGTTTTTATGGCTACATCATGACTCTGCCACAAGTCTTAGGGCTCCTGAGGCAACTCTCCATCACCTGAGACAACCTAGTCCTTTAAGTGACGTAGGACAATGCACACGCATGTCTTAGAAATTTCAATTGTGGTTTTCTATTTAGAAAATCAATTCTAATAGAAATAGTAGTTTTATTTTGATTTTTTGTTTTCAGTTTTGATTAGGTGTGTTTTGCTAAATGAGACTATATGAAGTTGTAACAATCAACTATATTATTGAAGAATCCAATGCTTTCATATCTCTCTTATGTTGTTCTACATCTTCCTCTTAATACCCTTTTCTATGATTCCCATTCTTTCCATCCGAACTCTCCGAAGTTTGTTCATCTTCAAGTGGTACCAAAGCAGAGCAATTTAATTTGGTTTAAAATACCTGATTTGTTTCATTTGCAATGTACCATCACGGCATCGCAAACCACCTCCAGGTAAGTATCACCCCTCTCTTTCATATCAACATAACCATAAACTCCCACAAAATTTGTTCACAAGTCCTACAAGTTACTCAGCTCTCCGGCTTTAGTTTAGCCACAAAAACGTAAACAAGCCCAAACCCCCTTGATACATATGTTTTTAAACCAGACGTTTACTTCAAGCTCTCACTCAACCCATCATACAAATCCATCCCATTTTCTGTGACTCATACCAGCATCCATTGTACAACTCCATTGAAAATATTAATACCATATGCACCTCTCACACACTAGTACACGCAATAAACCCAACTGACCCAATCAGTTTGTTTAATCCCATCCAATTGTTTCGTAAACTTACCTTGGGCCACTACACGCCGATTTAACACTTCCTCTTACCCAAGTCAAGGTTCAAGAACAATTTGATTAACTTCACTATTGCTTGATTATATTTAAAAATGCGATGCAAAATTCAACAAAGCATTTTTGACATCCCTCCCTCAACTTCATTACAAGGATTGTCCAAAAACACCTATTTTGATGTTCCAATGATAAGAAATTGGTTGTCCCATCCCATTGAAGTCCTCGTCAATGGTACAAACAAGAATCCAATCCAATTCAAACAAAATGAGATGAACTTTTACATGTGAAGATCCAACTCTCAATTTAGCATTTTCTATTAGGTTTTCTATTCAATTAGGATATTAGTTGCCAGTTCTACTTATTTGGGGCATTTCAATAGCAATATTTCTATTTTGATTAGGTGTGCTTTGTTTATTTAAAGATGTTGCACAAGCCACAAGGTTGTAATGATCCATCATTATTATTGAAGAATCCAGTTTTGCCATCTCTCACTCTTATTTCTTCTACATCTTCTTCCTCTCAATTGCATTTGTCAACAGTATTCTTCCCTTTCTTCTTTCCTCCCTCCGAACTATCCAAAGTCCATTCTTCATCATTAAAGCTGATCAATACATGTAACGAAACAAGAAACTCATGATAGATATATAGTCACACATTAGCTCCTTAAAGATTTTCACTTAGGGCTGTTAAAGAAGATCGGAGCTTGCCTGTTTCTAAACACTTAACTTCTCCTCAATTAATAGGCATGTTCAAAGTTAAAAATCATTAAGAATATAAAAGGCGAATGATTAAGACAATCACTGAAATTTTCAAAATTCATTCTTTGATGAAAAAATCGTTTTTTCAACAAAGAGACTCAGACTCTTCTAAAAATCAAAACAAATCACCCATACTTTAATCCATGACACCAACAAACTCTATAGAATGGGTCCTACTAATTGCACATAGCAATGCAGAACTTGTACAACACATCCATAAAAAGGGTTCATTGGCTCTTAATTCCTTCTTCGAATACAGTCAACAAAAAAAAACACACACACTCAAAACAAAAGACATCATCACATTCTAGTATTCTACACAAAGGGGTCCTCAAGCAGCCAGTGACGGACCCAGGATTTCAGTCAAGGAGGGGAGAAATAGTAAGGGATTGTTCGTCGTTAATAGGAGTTATCAGGGGCGAAGCTATAAAATTTTGCAATCCAGACAAAGTATTGTGATTTTGTGAAATTCCGTGAAATATTTCTTTCTTTGAGGTCACGAAATTTAAAGTGTTGAAAAAGAAAAATACATAATTTCGACGAGCTATTTCGAAATATTTTGTGTTTCTTTGTAAATTTCAACACTTTCATGTAAAACCCAAAAAATTGTGAAGCAAGTTACATTTTTCGTAGATATTTTTTTTATCTTTTCGTGTAAAAACCAATAATTATGAAGCAAATTACATTTATAAGGATGCTTAAGTATTTAGGCTTCATTTTATGTATTTAATGTATTCATTACGTAATTTACTTGTCCATATATTTATATATATTTGACATACACTCAAAAGTTTTACATTTTTTCGATCAAAATATTTCGTCTCTTTATGTACATTTCTTTTGATATTTTCGTGTAAAACCCAAAAAAATTATGAAGCAAATTACATTTATAGGGATAATGAAGTATTTAAGCTTCATTTTATATGCTTAATGTATTTTTTAGTAATTTACTTGTCCATATATTTATAAACAAAATTGATTGAAACTGACCGTAAGTCGCATAACCAGCCATCCCAACAGCTCCAGTGAGAGCTCCAAGGATCCCAAATTTGAGAAACACCCAAGGCTTTTTCTCTGCAATTTTTGGAGGAGGAGGTGGAGGGGTAGTAGAAGAAGTGGGTGTTGGGTGATCCACTGCAGAAGCAGAAGATACAACTGTTTCTTTAGGAGCCCAGTGGGGTATCTGTTCTTTGGGTGTCCATGTGGAGAAGCTTGAACAAGGAAATGTCCGACCTTTGGCTGTGTTTAGGTGATTGTGAAGAAGAAGACGTCGAAAACGAGCGATTTGGGACATTGGGTATTTGGATTCTGCGGTTTTGAGATTGAAATTGGTGGAACTTTGAGTAATTTATCGGGTTTTAAAGGCAAAAACAGAGAGGGGTTTAGGGGTTAGAAAGAGAGAGCGAGTGACAGAAAGAGGCTGAAGGAGATCTGTAGTAAAAGCCTTTTGTCTGTTGATGCGCATCTCGAGGAAGATGGACAATGTTTGTAGAGATTATTCAGAAATTCTAGGGAGCGAGAAATGGGTGTAACCACCCATCCTCCTCGAGATAAGTGCATCGCCATTGAGATGCATACTTCCATTCATCTCGAGGAGAATGGGTGGTTCCACTCATCCCTCGCTCCCTTAGAAGGGCCGGAGATTAATAGACTTTGAAGAACCAGGGGTAATAAGGTAATTTGATTAAATTTTGCATTCTAATCTTTCTTTTTTATTGAGTCTTCAGTGTTCAAAGTTCACTGATTGAATTAAATTATGCATCTAATAGCATCTCTAGTCTCGTGTGAGCAGGTTCTGAGACTGTCAGCTTTATGTGTGGGTGGGCTCAGAATGTTGTCAATCTACCTTGTGTGGGGTTATAGTTTTGAATCGCTTGAATAAGAAAGGGCATGTACTCTATACGAGTTTGAATCTACAAAATATTAACAATATAGTACTCTGTGGATCTAAAATGCGAGTCACGAGTTCAAAGCGGAAAATATAATACACTGTGAATCGTATCGTAACAAATTTGGGTACGAAATCAGACTTATTCTGTGTCATTGGGCATGTGCGAATGAATGTTGATGCTCTAATATCATCAATTTATAACATAGTTTCTAGATCAAGACATCTACAAGAAATTTGTTGCAATCATGATGTCTTCAAGATTATACTTTCTAGCAAAAGGGAATTAATGCTTCATCTAAACTTAGAAATGCAGCTTTCTAATTCTTGATAATGTTGAATTTAGCAACCCCTACTGTGGGTGTTTTTGAAGAAATTGTAGCACTTGACAATGGCTATAGATGCTCATAGTAAAAAGGCAACATTCATCTTCACATGGTCCACTTTATCTTCACATGGGCCACTTTTTAACAGAACCAAAAAAAAAGTGAACAAGGTTCTTGATTATTAATAGTAAAATATAAAAAGTTGAAATGCGATTATTAATAGTAAGAAAGATTTGATTAAGACTTTGAACTAAAAGAAATTAGCTAAACCAAACAGTTAATCCATTGTGTTACAGCCTTACCGGAGTCCGTATTGAACCCCAATACATTTTCAGCTACTCAAGTTACAGGATTTCCTTCAGATTATCGAGTCTCGAAACAGGAAAACCACAAAATCAGAAGATGGTTGGCCTTCTTCTTCAATGCTTACTCAAGTTATTTTTGGAAGAAAAAAAAAGTAGTTTATCTAGAAACGTCAGTATAAAATCCACATGTGGCACCAATCGATCTTGAAGCCAGTTGGAAGAACTCGTTCAGAAACTCAACTCGGCTGCTCTACAGGTCCACGTGAAGTAATTTGTCAAGACAAACACCAACAATGACAGGCCCTGCCAAGTCCCCAGCAGAACAGCCTGCAAAAATTGCAAGTAAATGAACTGTCTATAAGCAGAACGAAAAAAATTTTTGGTATGGGTTACCTACGACACGATACCTAATAGAATGAAGATTCCAAATACTCAATTAGTTTACGCCCTATGTTACTGGGGGTTGAATAATTTTGCTTTTATGCTCTAAAGGCACAAGTCATTGAGTTGTACTTCCAGATTATACGGGATAGCTACAACCCCTGCATTCATTAAGAATCACAGCATTCAAGCCCTTTTTATTTGCAAGTTAAATCTTGAGATCCATAGGTGTGTAGCTATTTTGGTGCAACAACGGAGAGCAGATCTGTATTTTTAATACGTCAAACTATTCTACCTCCCTGAAGTTGAGAGAGTTGCTAACACGAACTAAATTACTAAAAAACCTAAGCATCGACTTAACAGAATCTAAAGCAAAATGATACACTTACCAATCCACTGCCCAGCTGACGGACGGAAAAGGGTAGCACCAATCCCTGCTCCGATGGAAGCAAAAATTAGGGATGCACCACACCTAACAGTTGTACCGACAACCTTCTTTCGAAGAACTCGCATTTGTTCTGCAGTATCAATCCTAGCATCCTCCTCTTTCTTCTGGGTTGAAGATCTAATGCATCGGTATATTTCAATGCCGACTTGTACAATCCACGATGCTGCCACTCCTAGCAAATGACCTGTTAGACAGAACCGAAAAAAATTTGTAAGGCATTCAAGTATATAATCAAGTAACCCACAACAACAAGTGCAAGTGTTAAGATTGCCAACAAAAAATAGTCTGACCTCTGAATGTCGTTCTGCTAACACTATAGAAATAAACTAATGTTGGCATCCCCCTCGCAGCTTTACGCGTAGCTGACTTTGGAACATCTGCACAAGACGATTAAATTGAGTTAAGAACATTTCTATGAAAATTTGACTTGATCAAATGATTAATCATATTAGGATCTGCATTTTATTTAGATTTTTCTCCAGTAACAGAGAACAAGTGAAACAATATCAGATGATTTACTCATTTAACCAAGTGGAATGATATAGTCCTGCCTGAACTATTAAATGGTTAGCTAGAGCCCTTGGTGCATGAAAGAGGATCTGCATTTTATTTAAGATTTTTCATCCCAGTAACAGAAACAAGTGAAAAAAGGTCAGATGATTTACTCATTAAACAAGTGGATATGAGATAGTCATGTCTGAACTATTAAATGGTTAGCTGGAGCCCTTGGTGCATGAAAGATAAAAACTGAGGATTTCAATAGCATATGAAGGGTAAATTTACGATACCCCAGAACAAATAGCTAATTAAAGGTTAGTCCTTACTATATATCGTATTGCAGATGCCCCCTAGATTACCGGTCAACATGCATGGACTGTTATTTTCTCAAATGGGTAAACTTTTGAGGATTAAAATGTCCATAAATAATTGAAGGGCGAAGGTTAAAATGTTGGCCTCCGACAACTGATTGGATCTTGAGGTGAATCGATTGTTCAAAATGTAAAAAATAGGGTTTTTTTAGTTTGGCACTCATTCGTTTATACCTATTAGAATTTTACCCTCATTTTGAAAATTAAATGAGTCTAACACTCGTTTTTTGACATAACCGTTAATTCCACATTGTTGACCGTTAAAGACTAATTTTTGGACCATTTTACTCTTACCTTGGTTTTTTTTTTTTTTAATTGGGGTTTTCTCCTTACTCAAGTTCTAGGAAAAAGATTGAATTATAAATCTTCCCTATAAACCAATTTCAGTTCTATAGTGGTGATTCAAGAATCCAAGTTCACCAAAATCATTACAACGTCAACAAAAAATGGACTACTTTATTCATTGTTATTGGCAGTATTGTGGTTGCCATGACTGAAACATTATCCTAGAACACAACAACATGATAATCACTTTTTTGAGAAAATCATCTAGTGTACTATTTTATTCGTAGTTATTTTAATTTTCATTCTCACCCACTTCTCTTGACCCAAACAATACCCAACCTCCATCCATTCATACTCTCATTAATTGGTACAAATTACAGTATCACCTAGTTTAATTATAAAAAGTCATGAAGCTACATTCTAATGACAATGTTTACTTCTACAAATACACTTGTAAATTGATGAACTGCTTTTCAATTTCCTCCAAGAGAAACTGGAAAGAACACCTTTGTTACTTCAAAACTGTGGCGACTCTCTTCCAAAATCCAAGGGAAACCATACAAAAGCAGCATATCTGAATTACTTCACATGTCAGAAGGGAGCCCAATTTACTATATTAGAAGGAGCCCAATTTACTATATTTCTGGATTCGGTTGATCTGATCATAGTCAAAATTGCTCAAGTGTAAAAGAACCGGGAAGATAAAACAACTTCAAGTTACACAGTTGAAATGGAAGGGCTACCCATGTTTGATGATCTGTTTGGTTTAGTTTCCAGTTCCTGGAATCAACTTAGTCTATTGTTTGGTAACTCAACTCATCTTCTTCTCCACCAAAACCTAACCTCCACCTTCTCTTTACCCAAATAAAAATTCCTCAAAAATCAAAATCTCCAACACTAACACGCACTTCTTTCATTGCATTTGTGACAATTGGGGTTGGGGTGGGGTTCAAGGGAGAAAGAGAAAGAATAGAGAAGAAAGGAGGGGGTGGGTGCAGTTTAGGGTTTTAGGGTTCAAAAAATTAAACTCAATTTAAAAAAAAAAAAAAAAAACAAGGTAAGGGTAAAATGATGCAAAAATTAGTCATTAACGATCAATAACGTGGACTTAACGGTTCCGTCAAAAAACGAGTGTTAGACTCAATTAGTTTTCAAAACGAATGTCAAACTCTAATAGATATAAACTAATGACTGTCAAACTCAAAAAAAAAAAAAAATTCTTAATTTACAATACCCCAGAACAAATAGCTAAAGGTTAGTCCTTATTTTATATCATAATACAGATGCCCCGACTACCGGTCAACATGCGTGGACTGTTATTTTTCAAATGGGCAAACTTTTGATGACTAAAATGCCCCTAAATGATTGAAGGCTTGAGGTTAAATGTTGGCCTCCGACAGCTGATAATTGGATCTCAATGTGAATCAATAGTTCAAAATGTAAAAAAATTAAAAGGGTTAATCTACGATACCCCAATAACAAATAGCTAGTTAAAGGTTAGTCCTTATTTTATATCGTAATGCAGATGCCCCCAGACTACCAGTCATTCGATCAACATGCATGGACTGTTATTTTTCAAATGGGCAAAGTTTTGATGACTAAAATGCCCTTCAATGATTGAAGGGTTGTGATTAAAATGTTGGCCTCGAAAACTGATAATTGATATCTTGAGCCGAGTGGTTCAAAATATATATTAAAAGAATTATGGGTATCTTGAGACGTATCTAATGGTTTTAAAAAACACATTCCTCATTATGCAACTCCATCATCTTCTCCAACCTCACCGACACCACTGACCATTAGTCCGCTCTCATCCCATTTCCTTTCCTTTACGTCTTTGCATCCCCTTCACTACACCACCCCACCCACCTCCCTTCTCTGTGTGTCATCCTGCCACAGCGATCGACCCACCACGTCTCCTATTCAAATCGCCCAACCACTATCACCCTCTCCTTCCTCTCTGTTCAAATCGACAACTACCGCCAACCGCCCCCAACTTCTCTCTTCAATTCGCCTCCGACCAAAACAAACCCCTTCTGGGTTAGTAAAATGCATCAATCGCACCTCTTTCTCTCCTCTATATAAAACAACCTCACCATTCTCCACCCTTTAACATCTCTCACTCATCTTCTCCAAATTTTTCTAATTTACAAAGCTTCAAATCCCCACAATGAATTTGTGAACATCAACAAAAACGGTTGGGGAAAGATGAAATCGACCAAATCAGTCACTTGATCTCACAAAATCGGCCTCAAGTTCCCCGTCAGACGCATCTTCAAGTTCCTCAAAGCAGGGAAGTAGGCGAGCGAGTCGGTGCCCCTGTCTACCTCTATGTCGTCCTCGAGTACCTCGCCGCAACCTTATTCTGCTGCTTCTCACCCTTCTCCCCTTTATTACTATCCATGCCCTCTTCCCAGAACTTGTCGATTTCACACTGGTAGTGATGGTGGATGTCGATTTTTAAGGGATTCGATCAAGGTTTTTGCAACAATGGGTGGTTTCACATTGGTGACAATGCGAATGGGTTAGGGATTTTCGTTTTGGGGTGATTTTTCATCGTTTGAATCGTTTTCTTCGTCTGGCTCAGAGGCGGAATTGGTGCTGAAATCTGAGTTGGGGGTGGTGGTGGGTTTGTTGAGAGACGGAGAACGGGGAGGAGGTAAGCAGTGGGTATCTCAAAACACGACTAATGGTTTTAAAAAACACCTTCCTCAAACCTCATCTTCTCCAACTCCATCCACCCACCATTCTGCAACTTCAACCTCACGATCACTATCAACCACTAGTCTGCCGACATCCCCTTCCTCTCGTCTATGTCTCTCTATGTGTCATCCTACCACCGCCATCGCGACTGCCCCACCAACTCTCCTAGTGAGCTACTACCCTTTTCTTCTTAACCCCTCCCCCCAAACCACCTCTTTTTCTTTTCTTCTCGGACGGACCACTCAATTGCTTTCTCCGTCTCAATTGTTGTCAACAAGCAACAATGTCTTGGAAGAGCTAGAACCCATTGAAGGATCCACCCTCCGCTTCATCTATCGATGATGAGGCCGACGAAGAAGTAGAATTCAGATGAGGAAGTAGAAGAAGACTCACCTCCTCCTAGTCCTCTGTCTCTCAACAAACCCACCACCACCCCCAACTCAGACTCAATCCCAAATACCAAGATACCAAGACCAACTCTGCCTCTGAGTCTGACAAAGAAGGCAATTTGAATGATGAATAAGCACCCAAAAACAATAATACCCAATCCATTCGCACTGTCTCCAATGTGAAACCACCCATTGCTGCAAAACCCATGATCTAATCCCCTAAAATCGACATCCATCAGCACCACTGCAAAACCGATAAGTTCTGGGAAGGGGGCATTAGAGAGTGATAAAGGGGAAAAGGGTGAAAAGCAGTAGAAGAAGGTTGCGGTGAGGTACTCAAGGACGACAGATAGGTTGATGGAGGCGCCAGTGCTGACGCACTCGACATACTTGCCTGCTTTGAGGAACCTGGCAATGCGACTGACAGGGAACTTGAGGTGGCTTAAGAAACTGATTTGGTCGATTTCGTCTTGCTTTGACCGCCTTTTGTTGATGCGTTCGAACTCATTGTGAGGATTTGAAGATCTGTAAATTGGAATTTTTTTGAGAAGTTGAGTGAGAGATGTTTAAAGGTGGAGAATGGTAAGGTTGGTTTAATATAGTGGAGAGAAAGGGGGTGTGATTGTTGTGTTTTACTAACCCAGAAGGGGTTTTTTTTGGTCGGAGGCAAATTGTAGGGGAGGGGTTGGGGCAGTTGGTGGTGGTTGTGGATTTGAACAGAAAGGGAAAAAGGAAAGGGGTGACAGGGTGGTAGTAGTTGGGCGATTTGAACAGGAGGAAGGAAAATATGTGGTGGAGCGGTCGTGGTGGAGGTGCAAATGACACACGGAGAGAAGGGAGGCAAATGGGCGAGGTGGTTGGGGGATGCAGAGAGGAGGGGAAGAGAGATGTGGGAGGACCAATAGTCGGTGAAAATGGTCAGGTTGGAGTTTGCAGAATGGTGGGTGGATAGAGTTGGAGAATATGATGTTTGAGGAAGGTTTTTTTAAACCATTACATGTGACTCGAGATACCCACTTTAATTTTTTTACATTTTGAAGTGATTCAACTTGAGATACCAATTACCAATTTTCAAGACCAACATTTTAATCATAGCCCTTCAATGGTTTATGAGCATTTTAGTCATCAAATTTTTGCCCATTTAAATAATAATAGTCCCCGCACATTGACAATAGTCCAAGGACATCTGCAATATGATATAAAATAAGGATTAACCTTTAATTAACTATTTGAATGGAGGTATCGAAAATTCACCCACATATGAAACTAAAGTTTTGGGAACAAATCTAAGGAAGAGATCTTATATACAAGGCTATGACAACGCCTCCAAGCAAGCTGGTTTCAGATAGACATGTTACCTCCAAGTGGTGTTTTTTTCAACTAGTTTATTCTAACTAAGATTTCTAAAGTTCAAATATTTACATTGCTCATTGGGATATATCCCACCAGGCCATCAACATGACAAAACCTTGGAGAAGTTCCTATAGTTACGTATATGCAATATCCAACAAGTTATCTTATGTATCAAGTGGAGACGACATTCTTCAAGAGTGTCAAAATAACAGTGTCAAAATTTTCTTTCCAGAACAAACTTGTTTCAAGAAAATGAACTATGGCTGCCACTACGAAATTTCTTCAGAGTGGCATCTTATATAACATTATTGTGGTGTTACCAGAAAATATTGAATTATTAAATTTAATATGATCGAGATCATTTTTCAAACCACATGTAAAGAGAGTACCTTTGAGAAGTTTCCAAGCCATTCTTTGTGAAATATAATGAACAGCAAGCCTTTCTAATACCCGTCTAGTTGTTACAACAGAAGTCTGAGAAAACAAGGGAAAAACACAGCTAGTTACCCTGATCTTAAGAAAACTGATATAACATTGTTAAACAAACCTACATGGACATAAATTTCATACTCAGTAATATGAGAAACAATGAAATTAAAGGATTGTATTTTTTATAAGTCAACAGAAATCAAAGCGCTGTCTCAAAACCAAGAACAAAGAGAAATTTTAAGGATTGAGAACACCCCTAGGAACCCTTTATTTCTCTGGACAGAATATCTCTAAATTATAAGTTCAACAACTGTTGAAGAAGAGTTATTGCCCTATTTAAAGTTCACAGGTAAAAATGTAAACGTGAGTAAATAGAAATCATGAAATGAGGTCGCAGCTTGCACATGCTGGATTTGTGTGTTATCTATGCAACCTACACCAAATAAACCATTTCTCATTACTCCCATAAGAGGTAAATTTATAGTGAGGATGAGAAAGAAGGGTGTGAATAGCCTAACTGTCATTTCTGCACATTAAACAGCTTCATAATGATTTGTAAGTGCAATCAAACAAACTTTAAGGATTTCCAATGAACATTTTCCAGAGCAATCAAAACATAACATAATATTGACCTTTGTTCTAGAATAACACTGAAACTGTGGCTTGTCAAGCTTGGTAACACAAAGATCATTGTCAATTTTATACGACATACATGTCAATTCACATTGGTATTCTTCAAATAATATTCACCAGCAGGATAAGAAATGAACACAATTCTTTAAGTGTTTCAGTACCAAGATTAATCTTATCAGAGAAACAAGGATAAAAGAAAGTGACAAGTTGAATATAGTTACCTCACGGACTATTTGCTTCACAGATTTTTTCAAGGGAACAACTAAATCCCTGCGCTTCTCTTCTACAGCATCTTGTAGAAAATCCTCCTCATCTTCATCGTCAATGAGTGATTGTGGCTCCAGAAGAGGTAGGTAAAACATTAAAAATGATCTCAAAGAAGTCAATGCAAAAGTTCTCAGTCCAAAAGCAGAGAACAGAGGCTTTAGCTCTATTGGGTATTCTTTGGTAGTGTGCTTGATATAATCGTGCTTTAAGACATTCCCAGAAATACTTCTTAAATCGGGAATATAATCTCCAGCATATTCAGCTCCAGCATCAGCAAAGCTGACAGATATTCCACCATCACTGAAATGTAATAAGAAAAAATCAATTGACAGATTTATATGCCTGAGAAAGAAAGATAAATTTAAAAGCATCAAGATTTTTCAATGTATTGGCCTGATAGTTGCTCGGAATTAGCAACAGATCAAGCTACATCAAAACCTGTACATCTAACTAACACACCAACTTGTATTGAACCAAACCTAGGATTATGTAATGCCCTAATTTACTTTTTCTAAATTTAACAAACAAAGCTGCATTGACAAAACCACACAAATCCATACATCCGCATCAAAACTAATACAGACCCATTAGTTAAATCTGCATCTTGAATACTCAGATTAATTAATTCATTCATTTCAATATTTTGTGAACAAATCTCTTAAGAGGAGCTAAGAGAGAGCAAGTACAACATACCCGAACAAAAACCTCGAAGCAAGGGATTTTCCTGTAGCAAGAGAAGCTGCTGCAGCAGAAGTGGCAACTGTAGCAGAAAACAACCCATGGGAATGCAAGGAATGGGTTGAAAAGTTGGGATTTCTCCTCCATAGATCCAATAAGAGACTTATTCCCGCCATCTATTAACTTTTGTTTCTTGACTTTCAGACAATTTTCATAGACAGTATAACAAATCTTCTTTTTGCAGAGATACTTGGATTAGATTTAAACTCTAGTATCCACCGCACATAGAAGACTGATTGAGATTACAACAGCTGTAAGTTAAACAGTGTAACACAACAAAGTCTTAGGACAAGTATATCGTGTGACGGTAAAGAGCAACTGAGAGTTACAAAACAACAAGATAATCGAGAAAATCAGTAGCAATATTCTTCAATAAACCTTACAAATCAAACAATGCAAATCTTCGTTTCGAACATTTTACTAAAATAAATTACAGGAAATAACAGGGATACTTGGTTACAGGGGTAAATTAAACTTCCTCAGTTTTATTTTTTAGAGATCTGAATACTTAAAGTCCAATTGGATCATTTGCTTACAAATTCAATAAAAGCAACTGTGAATTGCAGGCTATTTCTTCAAGGCCTATTAATTTTTCCCAAGCCGAATTTTTTTTCTTCTGAGCTAGTTGATTTTATGAATCAACTTTGTGTGATTGTAGTGTATAGCAAGAACATTTAAAAATAAAATAGTTCAACAATTATTGAAAAAAGCACGAACTCTTCATAACACTTGTCGTACTCGTGTCCGACACGTATCTGACACTCGCCCGACACGCATCGGACACATGGTCAACGTGTCGGTGTCAATGTGTCGTACACGCCTCCGACACACCCAAAACTCGGTATAACACAATCAAGACTCGACAACCACCTTTATTTTATTTTTTACCGCGCATATAACTTCCTAATTTGAAATCGTGAATCCATCTAAAGTGAAAAACTTTCAATTGTGATGCAAGATAAAGAGGGCGATGAAGTAGTCTATGTCTTCTTCTCTCTTTTGCTTCTTATCTCCTCTGCTTTGCTTTTTTATTGCGACAGAGTGTCAGCTTCTCCATTTTATTACATCTTCTTCTCGATGTATTTTCTTCTTTATGTTCTTTTTTTTTCTTTTTCAGCATGATTTGTGTTTCATTCTCATCTTCATAATTCTTGTTATTTTTTACTTAAATTCTTTCTTTATTAGATTATTGTTTATGTTCATATGACTTATTAAAAAAAAAAAAAAAAAAATATGACGTGTCGACGTGTCCCCAAGTGTCATTAGAAGAAGAGAAACCCAATATGAATAGAATCAAACTTTGAATTATCAGTTTCTTATTTTGAAGGGGGGAAAAAGGACAATGTATTTCACCTTATCAATTGTGGAGATGAATTAGGCATCTCCTCAATTCAAAACCACCTAGAACCAACGAACTTAAGCAATTCCCTTTCTCAAAAAGCCAAGGTAGCATTACAAATTAGAACGGGAAAGCCTTAAGCTCCCCAAGTTGCTCCTCGAGTACCTCCAATACAATTGGAAACAACCCCCAAACCCAAAACCCCTAGCATCTTCTATACACTATAAAACTCCCCAGTACATATTTCAGATAACAATACCAAACATTTTGATTGTTTTCTAGAGAACTCATTCATCTAAAACATGCCCACAGTATAACTAGCCAAAAATCAACTAGATTCTCTCTCTTCATGGTTTTTTTTATCAAAATATTTCCCTCTTTATATTGACATAAACATTCACACGAATCAATAAAAGAAACAATCATCACTCGCCTTTATCTCTGCTGTGAACCAATAATTGAAAAAACAGAAAAGGGAGCATTATTCAGATAACAAGTGATGCAAAACACCTAAAGGGATCAGAAATCGCTATTTAGAGATTAAACACCAAATATAAGCAAAACCCATTGTAGAACATCGAAGACAGATCAGATCTGGAAAGCTCGTAAAGCACAAAGATTGCGGAAAAAGCGAAATAGAAAGAGTGATCGAACCTGAGATTGAGCTTTAAAAGCTTGTTCCTATGGCACTGTAGAGTCAGTCTGAGATCGAGGGGAGGGAGGAAGACGGACACACGGACAAAGAAGGGGAGGTTAAGACAAGGTTTGAAGGAGAGAGCTTAAAAAACTGAGAGCTGAAGATGGAAGGTGGAGGGGGCGACAACTTGATGGGCACCCCTCTTATTTTTTAGATTTTTTTTTTTTTTTTTGAAAAGTGTACAATGGCAAATTATTTAAGGAAAATGCCTTATAAGACTTATTTTTATAATTATAGATCAAATTATACTCTAATAATTGAAAATGCCTTGAAAGAATCATTTTTAATGATTAAATAATCTTAAAAGCCACAAACATAATTCATGGTTTAAAAATAATTAGAAAGACATTTTTATCCTTTAACTTAAATTATCAATTTTCAAAATTAATTACATTTTTTAAAAAAATTGAGTCGTCGATCTTTTTTATTTATTTATTAATCAATGTCCGAAGGCTACATGACTGACCCTATAGGGTTAACCAAACTAGGCCCGAATGCTACAAAATTGTTGTCACTTAATGTCCTCGTCGCCTCCATCTCGCATAGAGACTTGCTTTCGCTCTGGTCCAACATTGCTTCCACATTTCGCTCCATCTCGCATAGAGACTTGTTTTCGCTCCGGTCCATCGCTTCCACCTTGCATGAAGACTCGTTTTCGCTTCGCTCCAATCTAGTCCATCTAAGCAGCTGCATTCAATACCCGAAGGCTTATCAACGATGGAGCAAATGTGCTCCTAATAATCGGGTAAAAACTCACAAAATCCTAACTAGTGAGTGTCGAACCCACAACCTCTCACAAGGATGGTGGATGTCCGACCAACTGAGATACAATTGGTAGACAAAAGTTTACTTTCAATCATAAGTTTACTTTCTGTTTTTTTTATTATTATTTTTTTTTTTTACTTCCAACAGGCACAAAGCTAAGGGTCACTGATTTTTTATTTTTTTATTTGACGATGTCGATGACATCATCCTGCCCCACCCTTTCCTTTCTCCCTCTGTTCTCCGTGGTGCCGACGACCTCACTTCGCTCATTTCTTCTTTTTTGCTCCCTCTATTTGTTTACTATGAGACTGACAACCCCTTTTTCGTCTCTTTCCCTCTCTATTTAATTTCCCTTTCTCACCATCGCCACCAGCCATCAGCAACGCCAACCTCTTTTGTCTGCTTTGAGGAAGAAAAAATTTTTTTAAGTATTTCTCGAGATGAATTCACATATCAATATCTAGTTTTGTATTTTATTCATAGGATTTTTTCTGGATATACATGAAAAAAAAAAATTGACCCATTAGTTTTTCCTCAAAATACATGTTTATATCTCGAGGTTCGTCTATGGGTTAATGTTTGAAGTACATTTTGATAATCAACGTTAGCCTTTTGATAGCCAACGCATGTAAACTGCTAGTCCTGGGGGAGATTGCAGTAGTGATTAATGTTGGGAGTATCTTCTAATTAGCTATATTTTTTTATGGGAAAAATTGCAATAACCCAATTTTTTTTGTTAAACATATAATTTTACATTTGAAATTAAATTTTGTTCTTTAACACACTAATTTGATTTGTCATTCATATATTTATCTTTTATGCTCCTGCAAAGTAGCTTGTTTGATCAATTTTCCTCCCCACATAAATTAGATGGAGTTTTGTATTTAGCAATTAGTGTTTTGAATATATTTATGCATTGCTCAATTTTTAACAAAAAAACTTGTTAATGTAATTATTATTATTATATTATCATTAATTAACTATGATTCATCACTCTGCCCCACTTCAACAAAAATTCTGCCTCTGTTACTAACTTCGAGATTACCTAGAAAGAATCGCTCAGTTGTGTTGTAGTGACATGAATTAACTTTGAAAAAATATCAAATTGCGTTAAAAATTGCATTTTTCGCTTGTTTAACTAAAATTTGAATACATAAATAATAACACCACGTCAATGTGTATAGGAATATCGGTATATTTGTCTTTTCACATATATTAACGGTTAAGGTATGTGCCCTTCGATAGTCTTCAATTACAAAAAATATGTATTTTGAAACATTTTCAAATGTTAGGTCTTATTATATGGTCTACAATTATAAAAATTAGGCCTTGTAAGTAATTTTTTCAACTATTTATAAGAGAGAGTTTTGATGTCATCGAGATTTCCAAATACTATTAGATATAAATAGCTTGGTACCTTAGTTCTTTTTCTCTCTTTTTTTGGTTAAAAGACTACAACATACTTAAATTAATAATAACGATTAAAGTATTGGTGTTGTGCTGCAATAGTTAAATTATGAGCCTCAAATTGAGGTCTCTACATATAAACTTACATTATCAAGTTTTGTGCGAATTTAAAAGTCTCATAATATTACCAATAAGAGGTAGCCACAACCAAACCATGGTAGTATTAAGCTAAAAAAATGTCTTCTTGCAAAATGGTATCGAGTGTACCCGAGTCTCCAAAAAACAATCATGTGCGCCATTATTGAGCCTGGATCAAAAGTAGGGTCGCCTCCACTGCATTGCATTCCGCCTTAGTGTTGTTAAACGCCTTTCTTGAAATTGGGAACACTACTTGAGCCAAAATATTAATGATGTAGTTGATTTCTACTTTCCTTCCTTGCTGCTTACCTAGACCTGCACGGGTAGCAAACGTGAGCCAAGGACCATCGTGTGGTGGCTGATGGCACTCCGACGCTTAAATTAGATAAGTCTTAGGAGATGCTTAAAACTGTAAATTGGGTTATTGATAATCACATAATTATAACATTATTACTTCTTATTATATTTTTGTTAATCTTTGTTTTTTATTTTATTTTATTTTAAATTAATGATTAAATTTTTGTGTATTTCTAGAATGTGGAGTTGTAATGAAGAAATCAGATAAAAATGCAATGAACAATCCAAGATGGTGACTTCAGAGAAAGTAAAGGTAAAAATAACCTGAGCCCTTTACTTAAACTCAAAATCAAACCCTTAAACCCAAAACCAAACCCAATGCCAAGCTCAATCAAACCCAAGGCATATTTTCTCAATTATCCAAGATTCTGATTTGATTTAAGCCTTAAATTACTCATTGAACTCTCCCCTTAACTTGTTCATATTCATTTTCTTAATTATCTACATCACCGCCATCAGAGCCACCTCCCACCGCCACTACCCACCACGAAACAGGTTCGTGACAACCATGTTTCACATCAAATCTTCACCTCACCACCGAGCACCATCATCATCCACCATCCGTCCCTCCGCCACCGTCCTTGTTAACGCCACAAACCACCACCATCTGGACCTTTCTTGACGTTTCTCTCTCTCACATAGCCACCACCATCGCCCGAGTACCACCACTACCACCACAAAACAAGGGCGTGACAACCTAGTTTCACGACAAATCTTCACCTCGCCACCGAACACCACCATTTGTCCCTCCGCCACCGTCCCTGTTGTCACGGACTAGTAATCCGTGCGGCACTAGCTATCCAATTCACTAGTAAGCCTATGAGTAGTTACTCTGACGGGCACAAATATTAACTTGAGAATGCACAATATCAATCTGTAGACAATATAACAATGCACAATAGTCAGTAAAAGCTCTCATTCACATTCAATAGATTACAATGGGGAGGAACGTTCGGAAGGACGTTGCTCAAGACTAGTTCGATGCTATCGATCGAAGAAAATACAAGTTTGAAGTTGAAAAGCAATGCAAAGAAAATAATAAAAATGCTAGCGGTACAGTCTGGCCCGACTATGCAATGGAGGCAACACGTCCTCACAGTCAAGAGCTCAAACCTTCCCCCTATAATATAGATGTTAAGCATTTGGGCACTTTTCAAAAGGGAACATTGAGTTTTGAGACCATTAGGAAGGCCTCTGACCTTGAGTCCTGACACTCTCCCACACTCAATTCGCTGACGCCATCGCAGCGAACTTTTCCAAGTACTCTTCCAGCTTTGAGAGGTATGGCAGTAGATGCTCGACTGGCTCCCAACTGATCTCTGGAGGAGGTTCATCCTGCCACTTGACCAAATACTCTCTATCCGGGCCTGTGTTGTTGATGAGACGGTCAGCTAAGATTTTTTCCACTTCTCGATCTGGCTTAGTAGGATGCTTAGGCAAGGCTCGGGTAGATACATTTCTTGTGGGATCAGCGGCATCGGCATGGTAGGACTTCAAGTTACTTGCATGGAAGACAGGATGGGTGAAGCGGAGCCAATGTGGTAACTTGACGCGATAGGAGACTTTGCCTACTTTCTCAATAATCTGTACCGGTCCCTCATACTTGCGAAACAAATTGTTGTGTGCTCTAGCCGTCCGTTTATACTTGTTGAACATATCTAACTTCACCAATACCAAGTCCCCGACTTCAAAAGGATCGATTCGTCGCTTCTTGTCCGCCCATTTCTTCATGTGACGGGAGGCTTTCTCAAGATAGGCTCGAGCAACTTCAATGTTTTTCTGCCAGGCTTTGACAAATTCCAGAGCTCTGGGGCTGGGTCCTTGGTATCCGGTCAGCACTATATGTGGTGTCAATGGTTGCTGACCGGTGACTAACTGAAAGGGGCTGGAGTGAGTAGCTGAGCTCTTTTGTAAGTTGAAACAGAATTGTGCAACATCAAGTAGTCCCACCCAATTTTTATGGTTTGCACTTACAAAATGACGAAGGTATTATTCAAGCATAGAGTTGAAGCGCTCAGTCTGTCCGTCGGATTGGGGATGTTGGCTTGTTGACATATTAAGTTTGGATCCCAAGAGCTTGAACAACTCCTTCCAGAACTTTCCTGTGAAGCGAGCATCACGGTCGCTAACAATGTTTTCGGGCAGTCCCCAATACTTAACGACATGCTTGAGGAACAATTGCGCCGTATCTTCGGCTGTGCAAGTCAGTCCGGTTGGCACAAATGTCACATACTTTGAGAATCGGTCGACAACTACAAGGATAGTTCTGAAATCCTCCACTTTCGGTAACCCCGTAATGAAGTCCATGGAAACACTTTCCCAAGGGCGAGTTGGAACAGGCAGAGGCTCTAGTAAGCCTACTGGTCGATCTCTTTCAACCTTATCTTGCTGGCAAATAAGGCAGGTTCGAACATAGGCCATTACATCTTCCTGTATCTGCGACCAATAGTACCCCCTCTCTAGCAATGCAAGTGTTCGTCTCCAACCTGGATGTCCCGCCCAATGGGTGTCATGGCATTCTCTCAAAAGTTCTTTCCTCAGACAAGAAGTTCTCGGAACATAGAGGCGATTACCAGTTGTGAGTATTGCTCCATCTTTTATCCAGAACCGTCGAGTTTTGCCCTGCTTGATCAACTCTGTAATCGTCTTCGCTTGTGGATCGGTCTGTAGGCCGACTTTGATCTTCTCCAAGATGGTGTGGCTCGGACCGGTATGGGTTAGCACTGCAAGGTCCGCCCTTCTACTGAGTGCATCAGCTACATTGTTAGTGCGCCCTGGCTTGTATTCCAATACTAAGTCAAATTCTGCTAATTTTTCCTGCCATCGAGATTGCTTGGAGGTGAGCATCTTCTGAGTAAGAAAATGGCTTGCTGCAGCATTATCCGTTTTAACAAGAACTTGAGATCCCAAGAGGTAGTGTCTCCACACCCGTAAACAATGTACAATGGCTAGCAATTCCTTTTCCTGAGCTGAGTAACGAGACTCTGTATCATTCAACTTTCGACTCTCATATGCTACCGGGTGACCATCTTGAAGTAAAACTCCCCCTAAGGCATAATCAGATGCATCTGTTTGTACTTCAAAGGGCTTAGTGATGTCTGGCAAGGCCAATACTGGATCTTTCACCATGGCCGATTTCAAGTCTTGGAATGAAGCTTCACACTGCCTATCCCATTCCCATGTTCGGTCTTGTTTCAACAAATTTGTTAGGGCAACAGCTCTTTTAGAGTAGTCCCTTATGAAGCGACGATAATAGTTTGCGAGTCCAAGGAAATAACGTAGTTGAGATACGTTCTTGGGAGAGTTCCAATCATGGATTGCCTTGACTTTCTCCATGTCCATCCGAATCTTGCCATTGCCAATAACATGACCCAAGAAATTGATCTGGGTCTGGCCGAATGAGCACTTTTCCTTCTTGACAAAGAGATGATTATCCTTAATGATTTGAAACACTTCTCGCAAATGATGTAGGTGTTCTTCTATAGTCCCACTATAAACCACAATGTCGTCAAGATAGACAACCACAGACTTGTCCAGAAGGTGACGGAACAAGCCATTCATAAGGGTGCAAAATGTAGCTGGAGCATTGGTCAAGCCGAAGGGCATTACTAAGAACTCATATGACCCATATCTAGTAGAACAAGCAGTTTTAGGTTCGTCACCAGCAGCAATGCGGACCTGATGGTAACCTGATCTCAAGTCAAGTTTTGTGAAGTATCTGGCGGATCCAAGTTGGTCGAATAAGTCTGCAATGAGCGGCAGCGGGTATTTGTTCTTTATAGTGACTTTGTTCAAGGCTCTATAATCAACACAAAGGCGAAGACTGCCATCATGTTTCCGCTGAAAAAGAACAGGTGCCCCATAAGGTGCTTTAGAGGGCCGAATGAATCCTGACTCCAACAAGCCATCTAGTTGTGTTCTCAATTCGGTCAACTCTGGAGGGCTCATGCGATATGGACTACGTGCGGGTGGCTTGGCACCGGGGACTAACTCAATTTCGTGATCAATGAGCCTTCTGGGAGGTAGATTCTTTGGCAATTCATTCGGCATCACTTCGTTGAATTCAGCAATAACTTGGGCAACTTCCTCAGGGATTTTGCTAGTATCATCTTCCATCTCTAGTTTTGCCACAGCTAAGTATGTATCTTCTCCTTTGGCCAAGCCCCTCTTGACTTGGAGCGCCGACAATATTCTATCATGAGTTGTTGGTCGAATTGAGGTTGGTACAATGCGTAGTCTGGGTCCGAAAAACCCCAAGGAGTCCATGAAAGGTAATGGTCCTGCTGCAGCTCCTCGGAATAATTCTTGGCCAAGAATCACCTTAAAATCATCAAGTGGAACGGCCAAGAAGTTTGATCTTCCTTCCCATGGACCAACCTGTAGTGGCACCGCTCTAGCCATACCATTAATAGAGATTGCCTCAGAGTTGACAGCTTTCAACTTGCCCACATCTCCTTCTAAGTTCAGACCCACACGTCTAGCTTCATCTGGGGCAATAAAATTGTCTGTCGCTCCGGAATCCAACAATGCTTGGGAAGGGAACCCATTGATAGTGATGTCGATGTATTGTAAAGCCTTCTTGTGTGGGTGCTCATACATTTCTCCTTTGACAGCATTGAGCTTGCGTAGAGCTCCCATTTGGGAGGTCTCACTGTTGGTGGGGTTCGAGCTCGATGCGGTCGGGTTAGAAGGTTCTGCCTGAAGCAAGGACATTAATGAGTGTAGAGCTGGTTTGGATGGACATTTGTCTGTTGGGTGATCTCTGCTATTGCAAAGAATGCATGGGGCAGGGGCAGATGGTCTCCACTGCCCAGAGTAGTTTTGCTCTCCTTTGTTGTTGTAATTTGAGTTGCTGGAGCTGGCATTCCAATTTTTGTTGGAACTCCAATTCTGGTTGGACGGCCGGGAATTATAGTTTCCTCGGTTCTGACTTGAGTTTCCCCAATTTTGCTGAGGTGAGCGAGCATTCGACCCTGAGCTTGAATTGGTACTGCCAGTTCTAGCTGTGGAGTGATTGAGCGAAGTGGATCCAGTCATTGGCATATAATCCCCAAACCTTTCTGCTGCCGCAATAGCACTTGTAATATCTGTCACCTTCTGCCTTTGCAATTCTGCTTGTAGAAGCGACTGAGCTTGTTCCATGAAACAGAAAACTTTGTCCTTCTCAGACATGTCTCGAATATCTAGCAAGCAAGTTGAGAATTGTCGGACATAGTCTCGAATATTGCCTGTCTGTTTGATGGTGTGGAGCTTCCTCCTTGCTAAGAAATTAGTGTTCTCAGGCAAGAATTGATTTCTGAGTTCCTTCTTGAGGTCTGCCCAAGTTCTAATAAGGATGCGACCTTCTTCCATATCTGCAAATTTGGTTCTCCACCATAGCTTTGCATCACCTGCTAAGTACATGGTCGCCATGGTAACCTTGGCTTCTTCTGATTCGGGGTTCACCGCGCGAAAATACTGCTCCAGATCAAACAAGAAGTTCTCTAACTCCTTCCCATCTCGTACCCCAGCGTATGACTTTGGCTCGGGTACTTTCATCCTAAGGTGATCAGTCGTCCCTGTGGCCTTAGTGAGCAAGCCAACCCTTGCAAATAAGTCTTCCAACTGTAATTAGAAGTCACTCATCACCTGAGCTGTGGGGTGAGGCGACTCTTCCATTGCGACTGTTCTTCCCTCTAAGTTATCAACATGCTCAGCTAGCGAATCCACTCTGTCTGCCAGTGAAAAGAGTCCATCCAACCGACTAATCTGTTCTCCCAAAGTGCTCAGCTGGTCCATTCTGCTTTCCAATCTATGCATTCGACTGGTCTGTCGTTCCTCCATAGCGCTAAGGCGCTCATTTATTTCCTGCATCCTGGTTTGCATTCAACAAGCTCTGGCTCTGATACCAACTGTCACGGACTAGTAATTCGTGCGGCACTAGCTATCCAATTCACTAGTAAGCCTATGAGTAGTTACTTTGACGGGCACAAATATTAACTTGAGAATGCACAATATCAATCTGTAGACAATATAACAATGCACAATAGTCAGTAAAAGCTCTCATTCACATTCAATAGATTACAATGGGGAGGAACGTTCGGAAGGACGTTGCTCAAGACTAGTTCGATGCTATCGATCGAAGAAAATACAAGTTTGAAGTTGAAAAACAATGCAAAGAAAATAATAAAAATGCTAGCGGTACAGTCTGGCCCGACTATGCAATGGAGGCAACACGTCCTCACAGTCAAGAGCTCAAACCTTCCCCCTATAATATAGATACTAAGCATTTGGGCACTTTTCAAAAGGGAACATTGAGTTTTGAGACCATTAGGAAGGCCTCTGACCTTGAGTCTTGACACCTGTTAACGCCATAACCACCTCCGGACAGCACGCAGCAGCCGGCCCGCCCACAACACCTGTAATAGCCTGAAGTTCTCCTGCTTCAGTGGAGTGTCCCGCCACTCTATGAGTTCTCTCTTCTCAATCAGAACTTCTCTCTGTCTATCTTCGTATACCGACCGCCACCCAACGCCGGTCAGCTTCGGATGCACACCCGCACGCCCAAGCAGGCTCTCCATCAGCGCTCCTGCTTCGGCTTTGATTTTCCGCCATCTCCTTGTTCAAAACAATTAAGAAAAAGAGGAGTGATACTGGCACCCAGTAGCGCATAAGAGCACCCCGACTGGGCTGGTGATGACGTTATTAACACCCTGGAAATCTGATGTACCACCCCACTGGACCTGGCGCTGTTTGAAATTTGTTGATCTGCTCAGTACCACCGCACCGAGGTGGCGACAAACCAAAATGGTTGTATAATTTATTTTACTGACTTAAAATGCTTAATTGATAATTACAATTTTATTTCAGAAATTTGATAAATTGCTTTCACCTTTCATGTTCGATTAAAACTTGATATGTTTGGTAGTTAGTTTCACATTTTATCAATATTAAAAGCATGTGCTAACAAATATTGAGCTTGAACTTTGATTAAGTGTGCCCTAAAAAGATACTTAATGTTTGGTAAGATTTTATTTGCTTGAGATAAATTGTTAATGTTTGACAGAAACTTGATATGATTGGAATTGGATTTTAATGATCACATCTTCGGCGTAAGCAAGGGGTCCTCATCCCTAAAGCTTCTCGTTTATAATTTCAGTAATTTAGATTTAAATATATTTGTTAACTCATCGGTGAGTCCAAACGCCACAATATCCATCTTTTCCTTTTATTTTATTTTTCTTATTTTAAACTTATTTTTAGTTTAGTTTAAAAAACACTGTAACCTCATTTTTCTGTAAATTAGTTTAGATAAATTCTAAAATTCAATTTACTCCACCTTCCTCGTGGGATCGATCTGTACTTGCCGTTGTTTACCAGTTATACACCGTGCACTTGCGGTTATTACAAGTGGGTCAAATTAGCATGTTTATTTAGGTCGGTTAAACTCGCAACAGTTATATTGTGTATCTCTAGTTCATCAACCTTATCTCCCTTTTTATAGTGAATGAGTCATCATTTGGATAGGCCTTTGGTAGCGTAGTTTAGGAAAAATGATCTTGTTGTGGAGATATTTTCAGAGTTGTCAATGTGGGATAATTTTCTTACACGACTTGTGCTCCTAGATCTGCATGAGAGATTTCCCTTTATGATTGTTGTCCATGCAAGGAAGTTTCCTTTCTCGACTTATACTCTAATATATGTTTTCCTAATCAGATCCAATGTGTTGTTGGTCTGCCTGTCTTGGGTAGAACTCTCATATACTTTCCTTAGAGGTCTTACGAGTATTGGCCTGGCCACGTGACGTGTGAGCTTACTGGCTCATTGCAACTTGGACCCCTGACTGTCTGAATTCTGCTAATGATGGGTTTGCCGCTGTTTGTGCCTCGTTGGATTGAGCGCGCAATTGGGCCTATTTCGTTTTGTTGACGAGATTATCATGACACGTGTACGGTGCTGATCAGAAGACGATTTTATGTATCATCAATTACTATGCACGTTAACTGCAAAAACACCTATGCTCCCTGTTTAGAAGAACCAAATAAACTAATATCATAAGTAACAATTGGGGGAGAGTGGTCGCTGCTGGGCTAATTTGGTGTTTAGACTGTGATGTCTAACTAAATGGAGTTGGGCCCATATCACCTCTAATCTAGCTGTCATTGCCTCATTGAGGGGACCTCTTGCAGAGCTGGGAAAAATATGTGGGTAAAAGGATGTTTTTGAGTGTTTGTTTTGGCTGTTGCCAAAATTGGTGTTAAGAAATTGATCAAATTGTTGGAATTCCCAGGCATGAAACCTAAAAAATCTAGTGGGAGAGCTCTAGTGGTAAATCATTGTTTGTGCCATTTAGACCAAATCTGGTGAAAGGAAGTGAGTAACAATTGTGGGTAGAATATGATTTGCGAAAAATGTAGTTGTTACAAATTTGCCAAATTGTTTGGATTGCTGCAGTGAATTGAGAAAAATCTCATCTTTTGTACCTAGATGTGTTTTAGTTGCGTCCTACATAAAGGTGAAAAAAAAATGGAGGGTGTGCTAAAGTTCTCATTGAGCCAGTCAACGGGAATAAGGGATAGTTGCCACCATTGGTTAGTAACGGGACAGATGAAGAAAATGTGGGTAGTATCTTCTGTGTGGTTCTGGTAGAAAAGAATCCGAAAATTAATCTTAACCGATCAATGATGTGGATTTAACGGTTATGTCAGAAAATGAGAGTTAGACTCGAATAATTTTCAAAATGAGGCTTAAACTCTATTAGGTATAAACTAATGAGTGCCAAAATAAATAAAAACCCTAAAAAAATGTACACGGCACTTGAGTGGAATTTGTACTAAAGGCAGACGCTCTGAGGCACCCACCTAATTTTATAAAGTCAAATAAAATGGACTCCTAAAATCTCTTTTGTATTCATCTTCTTCAACCAAATCCACATTAACCTTCACAATCTCCAATTCTTCAACTTCATTAATCATTTATAAACAAAAATCTTTCTCCCTCTCCCTCGACCTTTATCTCTGTTCCATCTCGCTCTCAACTTGCACTTTTTATCTTTATGTATCTCGTTATCAATCTCTCACACTATCTCATTCTCAATCAATTTCTCGAAAAATTCGTTTATTCAGCCGAGTATTTGAAGGTTTGATTTGTTGGTCGAGTTGACTCTTGAACACATTTCTCTCTCAAAATCTTTCGAATTGTGAAATCTTCGCTAAACCCACTTCAAAATATCTTCACCTCTCTAACACCTTTCATTTTTTTTTTCTATTCATACCAATAATGACTATTGATGAACTTTAACAAGTTTGAGTTTTGATGCCTCTGTTTTCCAATATGAACAAATATGTAATATAAATGAGGGATACTATTTTTTTTTATGGTCTAGTAGAGATTAAGTGAGTTCGGTTGGCTTGATAAGTGAAAAATTTATGTGCGATTACAAAAATTCTTAAGAGCCAGACCTCAAGCGCCAGATCCGCGCCTTGGGAGGCTCCCCTGCATGTTTTTAGGAGACAAATATCCTCAAGATCTTCTCAAGAATTCCTCATATCACCTCAAGAACTCAAGATCCCCTCTAGATCTCCTCCCTCTATTCTAAAAATGTGCATGGAAGCCTCCCTTGGCGCGGATCTGGCTTTCTAGATAAACTTGTTCGATTAACACAAACTTTTGAAACTTTGCCATTATTTTAACTCTCCTACCCAACCTAAGTAAAGCCGGACACTATATTACCCATGTTCAACCCCTAGCTAAGATTTAAACTTACCCTGATACTAGACTACTGACTAGTTTTTCGACGAGGTTTTATTGGGTTGGGTCATTTAACTCATTTACCATATCCACCTAACTCGTTTCTCTAATGCAACCTCTCAATTTACATTACCCGAGCTAGTTATTTTGCCCATTCGGCCATTCCTTTCGAATGGATGGGGTGTGCGTTGAAAACATATACCACAATCCTCGAGATACACATTGGGAACGATAAAAATGTGAAGATCAAGAGATCACCAATCACCATTTTTTGAAGTTTGCAATGATCAACCAGTTCCCCACTTGGCCCTCTAGGTAAACCAAACCGCCAAAATCTTTTTCATTCAAAACCATCAAATTTAAAAACCAAAACACCTCTCTTTCCAATCAATCAATCTGATTGGGTAGGGTTTGAATTGGGGGTTTGGGGTTTCAAAACTCAACAATGGAGGTGGGCGATCTCAACAAGGTTTGGGAGATCAAAGCCCTAAAAAGGAAGCCAGAAGAAGAGAAAGCACGCAAGATTCTAGAGAAGATTGCAAATCAGGTTCAACCCATAATGCGGAAGCACAAATGGAGGGTCAAAGTTCTCTCTGAATTCTGGTGAGTTTTTTGTACCTAAAGATTGGAGCTTTTTGTTGTATAAGCTGAAACTGAGCATAAAAATCTAAACTTGCAAGTGAGGCATAGGTTATTGACAAAATCTAAGATTGGGGCTCTTTGATGGTTATTTGTTCATATTGATTGAAAAATTGAATAAAGATTGAAACCTGCAAGTGAAGCCCCAATTGTAAAAAACTAAAGATTGGGAATTTTGTTTTGTATAGTTTGATTGTGATTTTTTGGGGTGTGTTGTAATGAGGATGTTGAAAAAAATGAAAATTTTGCAGCCCAACCAATCCAAGCCTACTTGGGGTGAATGTGAATAAAGGTGTGCACGTGAAGCTTAGATTGCGAAAACCGAACAGAGATTTGGATTTCTTACATTATGATCATGTTCTGGATACGATGCTTCATGAACTCTGCCATAATGCACATGGCCCTCATAATGCTGCCTTCTACAAGCTTTGGGATGATCTTAGAAAGGTTTTGTTCTGAACTTGAAACGAATAGATTTGTTAATTTTCTGTTTGAGTTTTATATTTTTTCCTGAAATGAAGATCATAGGTTGAATGGGTTTTTGTGTCTGGTTTATTGCTTGCATTTGGAAAATTTCGTGAGAGAATTCTTAAAGTTTGCTTTGATTGCAAAGTAAGCCACTATCACTTTTAAACATAAAAAATTAGGTGATTTGTATTTAATGTTGGAAAACCATTTCTCACGTCTCCATAAGAAATTAATTTCTCATGTTGATGTGATAACAAGGATTGCTCAGTATTTCTTTTATAAATCACAATGGATTTCATATAGATTTTCATTTACAGCCAAGCCTACTCTTGTGCATTTTTCTAGTGAAAGTTTCTAGTTGACAGAGCCTTGGACTCAAATCTAGTGAAAAAATTGTTGAGGTCTGCAATTTAATTTATTGGAAAGCCCTGGTTGAAGTCGGACATAGTAATGTCGAGTTCATTCTCTTAATCGAACATTTATACATAGAAGTTCCGAACAGGTACCTTAAAAAGTTGAAGACGAAAACCCTGAATGATTTTCTCTAGCAACTGTGCATATTTCAATTACCAACAATTCTTACTAGGATGAACAAGAAAAGTCTTTCATAAAAATTTAACAAACACAAAAAGAAATTTACCCCCTAGACCCTTGTTATATGGATTTGGATTCAGTCCTTTTGAACTTAAATTTGAGTAACTAGAATTTCAGCCAAACTAGAGGAATGTAGTCATTGTTGATCACCAGGTTCCCTTTTAGACATTTTGATTGTAGGTCAATTTCATTGTTAAAGATTTAGCAAAGTGTTCAATTTCATTGTTAATGAATTCAGCAATGTGCAATCTCACATATTAATGTAAAAATCACATTTGTTGATTTGAAGAAATTTATTATAATGTGATGCCATAAACAAGATTTACAGTAACTTATCTTGTTTCTGATAAGGTTAAATCTCTTACTCTTTTGTCATCCACTTTAGTTGTTAACTACATAGTAATTCCACAGACACGATTTGGTGTGTGTTATGGTTACAAAATGTCAGACACATATGGTGGTGGGTGTGCCATGGTTACAAAATGTCAGGTACAAATGCCTATTTTAACTTTAGGAAAAAAACGACAATGTCTATGAGCATGTGTATTGAGTATATGA
Organism: Berberis thunbergii; assembly: GCA_003290165.1. NCBI lineage: Eukaryota > Viridiplantae > Streptophyta > Magnoliopsida > Ranunculales > Berberidaceae > Berberis > Berberis thunbergii. The sequence goes on along the minus strand of QNQO01000909.1, from coordinate 107,306 downwards.
TGGTGTCCAAGACCCAAGATTCTTTAATATGGAGTGGTCTTGTTAGTCGTTTGAGGCATTGAGCCTGCTAAAATTGCTTTGATATTCTTCTATTTTCATTTCTCAGTTGAATGTAGGCTAAAGTATTGTTTCATGTTTTTTTAAGGAATGTGAAGAGCTGATGACCAAAGGAATAACTGGCACAGGAGGGGGGTTTGATCTTCCTGGAAAGCGTTTGGGTGGATTCTCTCCTCAACCTCCTCTCTCCTCTCTTCATAAAACTGCTTTGTCTGCTGCAGAGAAGAGGGTGCGCCTTGGATCTTTATTACCTTCCGGTCCTAATCGTCTTGGTGGCGACAATAATATTATGGGTGCACTTAGTCCAATTCAAGCTGCTGCGATGGCTGCAGAAAGGAGATGGCAGGATGAGCTGTGGTGTGGTTCTCAAGCTTATGGAGTTTTGACTGATGAAGCTTCTAGCTCTGACCTGCCACAAAAGGTTCGATCCAGAGAACAGTCTGATGGAAGCTCAAAAGCTCCTATTGATGTCGAAACACATGCATCAGATATGGGACCTTGCAAAAAGAGCCGTCTTGCAGATAGTCGTAGGACAGACACTTCCAAGATGGAACAAAAACCTAGTTACACAAGTGTACCTGTGCAAGCTTCAACTTCAGGGCCTATTCTGGATGATGGGGCTTCTGACAGTGTAGAGGACATTGCGTCTTGGGAGTGTGAGATGTGCACATTGTTAAATCCGGTAATGCTCTTATCTCAATAATCATCTCTCTCCTTTTGGTTCTGGAGTTTTTCTTTCAAGCACAGCATGTATTTGGTTATTGTTTTGTATATTGTTGTGTTGAAATTATCTACTTCTGTTGTGTGCATGCATACTGTTTCCCTTTCCTGACTAATTATCTACTAATAGCTATTACTTGTTCCTTTGTTACTGAAAATTGTTTAGGAGAAAACAAATTCCAGGAGTTTAACTGTTATCTTATAGGCACAATAACATGCATCTTTTTACTGTTTTCTTTCATGAACTAACGGGGATTGTATTCTTAACTGCAGCCGTTAGCTCCAATATGTGATGCTTGCGGAACCGCAAAACCAAAAGATGTTGGAACCAAGTTCAAGTTATGGTCTTGCAAATTTTGCACCTTAGAAAACAGTGTGAAGTTGGACAAATGTTCAGCTTGTGGGCAATGGAGATATTCATATGGAGCACCTGTTTCAAGCCAACTCAACCTCGGAACCTGACATTTGCACATGGAAAGAGAGGTAGTCTTGCAGATTCATACATATATTTTGAAAGTTTTGTGTTTTTGTCGATTTTAATATATGGCACAAAACTCGTATTCAAGACTGATATTGTTGCAAACTGCAATAAGAAGTTACAATGTTAAGAAAGAGTGGTAGTCTTGCAAGTTGATTCATAAATTTGTTTGTATATCAATATTTGCTACAAACTTGTATTCGAAACTCTTGAATACTGATATCATCTGACGAACACACAAAATTTGAAGTTACAATATGAAGAAAGAAAACCTCTTCTTCTAGTATCCATATTCGTAAGCAAATTCAGATACACCAATCATGGCTGAAAGCACATTAGAGACAATGTAGAAACTGCCACCTAAAATAACCAGTAGGAGAATTGCTGAAATTGGGTTCTTCAAAAGCTCCACAATAGGCAGAAATATGGTGTAAAGAGCTCCTGAACTAACTGTCAGTGCATACAAACCATATCTTCTCATGTTGTCCCAAAAATCCTCCATCAAAGGCCCTTCAGGACCAAATGCCAAGGCCTTCTGGTCATCCATCCCGACGAATAACATCGCAAATCCTACAGTCACTGCACCCAAGACCACAAACCTCGAATACCCATTAGAGGAAACTTGTAGAATCTCATTGTTTGCAGTTTTTTCAATACTTGGTATGCGTTCTATGGTAAGGGGCTTGTTTTGATGGCTTGTTTTTGTAAAGTACCTTGTAGTTTGTTTGGAGCAGGTTGTAGTTCTTGTAAGACTAGATGTTGGGAATGAATATGAAAGTTGTTTGAGTATGAAGTGGTATTGATGGGAAGAAGATGAGGGGCTTTTGCTATTGGGGTGGTATTGATGGTAGAATGCTTTGGGAAGTAGAAATTTGATTTCATTGTAGAGGTCTTCATGTCTGAAACTGAAAACTTATTTTGAGTTCAGTGGACTCCCCTTTAGCTTCTATCCAAACTGCATGGGTAAGGAGTGGTTATGGTGGTTCTTGTATCACACCTTATCTTGAAGAAATTTTATCAATAGCTTCAGACTCATTATATGGGTGGCAAATTTTACAGGCCCATGGGCTTAACAATGGGATCCAAATATCGGTTCCTATGGACTTATTTCGAGTGCATACGTTGACATTGAGTGCCTGATTCAGAATCTAACTAAAAATGTATGTAAATTTTTAGTGACACTGAACTTGAAGGTAAATTTTGATCTCGAAATACATTTTGTTTCATAGGATATTAAGTTTACCAATCAACCCTGTGTAAACCTGTGATTAAGAAACTAACTTTTACCGGATCTGAATTAGCTAAGATGTTTGTTAGAACTTAGAGCATCTCCAATGAATTCTCTAAAATAGCTCATGCTCCAATGATTCCCTAAAACATTCCTTATTTTGACTTCACTTTCAATTCCCCCTTAAAATTTAGGGACAACCATATCATTTCTTAAATTTGAAATAATATTAATATTACAATTTTTTAATTTCCCAAATTAAAAACAAAATCAAAACAAAAAAAATAGGGATAAAAAGTGGAAGATATATTTAAATAACGATGAAAAAAATAAAACAGGGGATGTGATTGAAGTGATGAAGAAGTAGGGGTACCCCTAAATTTAGCTTTTGGTTAAAATGAGAGATGGTTTAGGGTTGAACAAAAAATTGACCAAACCGATTAAACCAACTGAATCGATCAAAACCAAACTAATCGGTTCGGTTCGATTCGATTTTAAAAAATTCAAAACTGAAGTGGTCGATTTAGTTATCGGTTTTTATGTTATTTTAACCGAAAAAACCGAACCTACCGAATATATATAATAAATAATATATGTTTCATATAAAATAATATATATTTTATATAAAAATAATATAATATGATTAAAATAGTCGGTCAGTTCGGTTTTATTTTGATTTTAGTCGATTCAGTTATGATTTGCATAAATTAGAATCAGTTCGGTTTTGTTAATGGTTATTTCGGTTCGATTTTATTAATGATTGGTTCGATTCACGATTTAGGCAAAAAACCAAACCATTGATTCAATTTTCAACCCTAAGATGGTTGATCTCCCCATTTTAATTTTTACCATTAGAAACGTTCTTACTTTGTTTGATTTGTTTTATGAATTTGAATCTGTTTCGAATCAGACAAGTTGATTTGGATTCCTAAAACAGATATTCTCATGGTTCAGTCCAGCTTTGACCTATTTTATGCTCTAAGTACTTAGGGGTGTCAATAGCTTGTAGCGCGTAGAATTTGATGTTATCAAGGTAATCCAATGGCTCCAGGGCCCTAACAAATGTCCGCCCGCCAAGCCTCTAATAAAGATTATCGAAAATTCTAAGGGTCGAGGGAGGGAGCGAGGGATGGGTGGAAGCCACCCATCCACCTCGAGATGAGCGCCATTGCACATCTCAAGTTTGATGCGCTCATTTCGAGGCAGATGGGTGGTTACCACTTATCCCTCGCCCCTTCCCTCGACCCCTAGCAAAGCTCGAAAATTATATGGAATGCAGTGTTTGCTGTAAACTCCGCAACAAATACAACTTTTGATTTATACCCTACCAAATGGGGCCTTAATCAAATAACTTTGGTTGTTTTGTGATTGATTCTATGGGTTAGGGTTAAGTTATAATAAAACTTTGGCAGCTCCTTTTAAAATAAGTAAATTTGTGACCCCAAGACATAGAGAAGAAGTCAAAAGTTTAATTTAGACGTTACCATCATGAGTAATTCTAGTCGGCCTTTTTTTTGTTTTGTTTTAGTGTTTTGACATTTTTTATTCCTCATTTTTAAAACACAATCACTATCTATATAAAGGGTTTTAGTGTTTTTACATTTTTTGTAAAAAAACTCAAACAAAGCAAAAAAAAAAAAAAGGCCAACAATTGTTTGCTGACTATAATTTTTGTATCACCATTGATGAAGGAATCAAACTGGTGGTAACCTAAAATAATGAACTAGGGTTGATGGAATTTGAAGATTGGATAAACCATACTTTAGACTTTAGAGTAGGTTAATCAAGACTGCTGAGTCCACCCCATGGGTCAAGACATGTGTAGCGGAAAATATTTATTTTCCTAACAAGGCTATGTTTGATTGGTGGAGAAATGATAATCTATGGTAAAACTAATTATTCATTTGTGTTCGAGGTTAAAATGTATTTGTTGTTGATATAAATTTTCTTTTGTTCACCATAAGAAAATAACCATGTCGCTGGCGGGTCTCGAACCTAGGAGGTGGAAGATAAACCCACACAGCCCTAACCACTTGACCATAACACCATTGGCTAGTTTTTTCTCTTTCTTTTCACTCTAATGTCTTATTTGTGTATTTTAAAGAGTGGACATTCTTTTTTCCCTAAAAAATAATACATAGTCAAATGAAACGTACAAATTTTAATGTTATTATAACCCTTCCAAGCCATTTTTATGTCACAAAAGTTCCCACTCAGGCTTGTACAAATTATTCTAGGGTTGGGCTGGACCGGTTAATCGGACCGTTTAGCCTAAATCGAGGACCGGACCGAAATTGTAAAACCCAAAATTTTAAGGACCGAGCCCGGCCCGGTTGACCCCGGTTAATCGAAAGTTCGGGCCGGTCCGGATCAGTCTCGGTTCAGCCCAATTTCCAACCTAACATGTTTGTATAATGTTTTTTCAGCCCAAAACCCAACATGCATAAGCCCCAAAAACTGGACAAAATAAAGAAAACACACAACTCAAAGAAACAAAAAAACCAATAAACAAACCAACCAAACAAACCCTAATTCAAAAACCTTGAAATCAAATTCCATCTTCATCATCTCATCTCCATTTCCACACTTGATGTAAAACCCTAGCTAGGGTTAGGGTTTTCTGAAATTCGATTCAGATGGGGAATTGCTTTAGATCACCGGCTGTAGTGGCGAGGGAGGACGTGAATTTGAGCTACAGTGGGCACGATCACGACAAAAAAAAAGCGAGAAACGGTCGCAGTGAAGAAGACGACTAATGTGCTTAACGAGATCAACAAGGAGGGGGTGGATGAGAAGTACGTGGTGGACAAGGAGCTCGGCCATGGCGAATTCGGAGTCACTTACTTGTGCATAAATCGTGACACTCGGGAGCTTCTTGCTTGCAAGTCAATTTCGAAGCAAAAAGGGCGCTTCAATGTATAAAATGTTTTTTGTTGAAAAACCTGTGAGACGAGAGGAATCGAGAGGGAAAAAAAAGAAGAGCGAGGGAGCGAAGAGCGCAGATGACTTGGTCGATGTGTTTCGCTTCGTTTATGGAAGAAATCACTTCACCCACCCTGTCGAGCAATTTCATTTCCACTTCTTTTCTTCACTGTTGTGTCGTCTCCTCATTAGTCTCCATGGCTGCTGCTCTGTTCTGCACTGCATTTAACCATATTTAATCATTATCTAAGTACTAAGGCCAGGCCGGGCCGAGTTTTGGGATCGATTATTAAAATGATATTAAAAACCTGGACTAGACCGGCCTGCTCGATCCGGTTCTCGGGTCGATTCGATTTTTCGGTCTTAAATACCCAACCCTACATTATTCACATGTTTTTGTTGAGTGGCAAGAATAACCATTAACTTGTTACCGAATAATGTGATTTATCGAAATATGTCAAAATTTCACAAAATATTTCTTATATTAGAGTTACTGAAATATCTTTTGAAATTTGAAATATTATTTTTTCTCAATGGAATTCCTCTTAAAAAAATTTCAATCTTCGTACATATTAATTTGCTATAATATTATTTTAATATCAAAACTTTGTTATGTAAGTGATTCTTATGTAATATGTAGTCTGTATGCACTACGGGTTGTATGAGATTTTTTTGTTTAGTATTTAAGAGTTTAAAACAAATAATTTATATTGTTAAATTCAAAATTATAACCGAAATTTTAAGTTTATTCTAAACAAAATGAAATACTTCTTAAAATCATGGAACTGAAATTAACTCAAAAAACGAAATCACAATCCTTCCAGACAACTACTCACTCAAAAAGTGCGTGCACACACACTATAACAAAGACCAATTTTTTTTTTCTTTGTACTCACATCTCTCGTTATCTTCCTTGTCTTTGTTTCACTTCGACGTTGATTTTTTTTTGTTTAGTGCTATCTATTTTCATTTTTCTGCTTTGAAGTTGACGATGTCAAATTCGTTCAACCAATTGGAGATTTTGCTTTTTATTTATTATTATATAAAGGTTAGTTCTTTCTTCTTCCTCCCGCTTCATTAATTTGTTAGATGATTTACACTACAAAACCTTGTTATTCGTTGATCACATTCTCATTATTTGTTGTTTTGTGGATTTTAGATGGAGTGAGCGAATTGCAGGATGGTTAAAGACAAAGACACTATTGTGAGTAAGAACGATGTTGTTATGAGTGTGGAGCCTTGTTTCAACTCACTACACCAAATTGATACTTTTGTAACAACTCTAAAAACAATATCACTTTTGAAATGTTACAATTCACCAAACAATTTAAAGTCAAAACTAAATTTACTAAAAAAAATGAAAAACAGTAACACAAAAAAATGATACAATAAGTTGGATCATCATGAATAGTATCAATTTTATAACCATATATTTCATGGTGATACTATTATATCATTTTGTTTGCCAAAATGTATAAAATTGTTAGGTGGGTTGTTACACTTCAAAAGTGATACTATTTTTGGAGTTGTTACAAAAATACCAATTTAATGTAGTGACCATCCACCTATGCAAATAGAACCGCGAGTAAGATTTTCAATTCACTGAAAATTTCTCTAATTTTGAGAAGATGCCGTGCAAGCACTCATCAACATTTGGCCTGATTTCGATGAGTAAGCTACTTTAATTCTTAATTAAGCAAGTTTTGACAAAGAATTAATGATGTCAACAAAAGAACAAGTCATCAAATGGATAAAATTGACATATATCGTAATCTAATAGCCACATTAAAAAAATGACCTCACACCTACACCAACTCTCTCTTTATATTGATAGTTGTGTTAATTACCATGGAATGTGATCTCTCCAAATTTCATTAAATATTTTCTATTTTGAAGTTATAGAAATATTTTTTTAAATTTAAAATATATTTTTTCTCGGGGAAATTTCCTCATAAAATATTTTTTAATCTCCGTATATATTAACTTGCTATAAATAATATTTTAATATCAAAACTTTGTTATGTGAGTGAATTATGTAATACGTAGTCCGTATGTACTATGAGTTATGTGAGATTTTTTGTTTAGTATTTAAGAGTTTAAAATATACAACTTATATTGTTAAATTCGAAATTACAACTGAAATTTTACGTTTGTTCTACACAAAATGAATTATTTCTTAAAATCACGAGACTGAAACTAACTCGAAAAACGAAATAATAATCCTTGCAGACAACTACTCACTCAATAAGAGTGCGCACACACATGTTGTAACAGAGACCACATTTTTTTTTTGGTACTCACATCTCTTTTGCTCTCTTCCTTGTCTTTGTTTCATTTCGACGTAATCTTTCTTGTGTTTAGTGACGTCTACTTATTTAATCAATTTTTCTGCTTCGAGGTTGGACAATGTCAAATTAGTTCGAATAATTGAAGATATTGACTTCCTTTTGTTTCAAATTAGTTCCTTTTCCTTATCGCTTCATTAATTTGTTAGATGATTTACACAACAAAACTTTTTCTTTGTTGATCACGTTCTCATTTTTTTGGGTTTTAGATGAAGTCCGCGAATTGCAGGCTGGTAAAGATTAAAAAAAAAAACTATTGTGAGCAAGAACAACGTTGCTATGAACGTGAAGTCTCGCTTCAACCATCCACCCGTGCAAGTAGAACAACGAGTAAGATTTTCGCTTTGCTGAAAATTGTCTCTAATTTTGAAGAGATGTTGAGGAAACACATATCAACAATTAGCACGTTTTCAATAAATCGGCTAATTTAATTTTTAATTAAGCAATTTTGATCACGAATCAAAGTAATCGAATGGATGAGATTGAAATATATAGTAATCTAATAGCTAGATTCAAGAAATGACCTCACATCCCACCAACTTTCTCTTTATACTAAGTGTTGTGCTTATTACCAATGTGATTTTTCAAAATTTCACAAAAATATTTCGTATTTTAAAGTTACGGAAATATCTTTCGAAATCTGAAATATGATTTTTTTTCTTAGGAAAATTCTCATAATTTTTTTTTTTCAATCTTTGTATATATTAACATGCTTTAATATTATTTTAATATAAAAACTTTATTATATGAGTGATTCTTATGTAATACGCAGTCTGTATGCACTATGAGTCGTGTGTGATTTTTATTTAGTATTTAAGAGTTTAAAATGTATAATGTATATTGTTAAATTTAAAATTATAACTGAACTTTTACGTTTTTAAAATCAGAGGACCGAAATTAACTCGAATAACAAAAGGAAAATTCTACAGTGCCCGGTTGTATACCCGGTGCACTGTAGCACCGTAGATATGCATAGAGATAGGAGTTGTATCTTGATGCATATCTCTGTGCTACAGTGCACCGGGCATACAGCCGGGCACTGTAGCATTACTCATAACAAAATCACAATCCTAACTTATTACGAGTTGAAACAAGGGATTCAACATGTTTATCTACAAGCCGATTTTGCAATTGCTTGCTCTATTAAATAATTTCCATTGGAGTGCAATCACAAATCTACCTTTATGTGAAGTGAACAATAAAATCACTCTACGGTGCTTCGCTCCGATTTCTTAATCTCAGTAAAAGAAATTTATCTTGATGTTCAAATTTTTGATTTTGAAAAATTATGTTGAAATTGTTTAAATCATTCTAAGCCCAAAATTTTGACCATATATTGTATTTTAAAAATACCTTTAATTGGCAGGTAGAACCTCTTGGGTGCCTCATTGAAACACCAGGCTCAAATACCTCCATTCTAAGTGGCAAAACTGAAATTCCATCCAAATTTTCAGTCTCAAACTGTCAAAAACAAAAAACTTCTCTATCCCTCACCAGTTCACATGGTGGGATTTTAAGTCCCCAAAACTCTGCAACTCTGACCTTCTTTCATGGCCTCTCTCTCCTCCACCTCCTACTCTGCCTCCTCTGTTTTCTTCCCTCTCTTACCCACACCCATCTCGTCCTCACCCCACACGACGTCACTCTCCACACCCCACTTCTTGTTCTTCTTCTTGTAGGCCGTGGCGGGCTCAACCAGGTCTGTCCACTCTAACCAGGTCTGTCTGCTCAAACTGGTCAGAAATCCGTCTCAGAACTCCGCTTTCTCTCTTGTATTCTTCGTTTTGGGTCTAATCTTAGGTGCCCATTTCATTTTTGGGGAGTTTTTGAGGGGAGAAGGTGTAAAGGTGAGACTTTTATGCCTTCTTTAGGGATTTTTGGTTGAGAACTTTTGGTGTTTTGAGATAGGGTTTATGTTTGAGAACCCCAGTTTGTGTTTGAAGGCTTTTGTTTAGAATTTCTGGGTGCCCCTTCTGTTTATGTTACACAACCTGGAAAGGGCTGATTTTTCCTTAGGGTTTCTTCTGATTTTGGGTAGTTTGTTCAGAGTCGGTGACGGGCTGTTGGATTTGGTGGTTTGGGGTTAGTTTTGAGACATTAGGTTTACTGTTTCTGTGATTTTTGGGGCTTCCCTCAAGACCCTTTGTACTGGTTCTTCTAAACTGGGTCCTTGATTCTAGACTGGGGTTCTGAGTTATTGTGTTTTGAGGGTTTTCCTGATCTGGGTTTGGTTCAATTTTCTTAATTTTGTTGTTTTGAGCTGAGTTTTGGGGCAACCCAGTTCTCTAATCTTTGGCTTCTTCTGAATTGGATGCAAGATTCTGAATTTTTTTGGGCAATTATGTAGTTGAGTAGCTACCCATATTGTCAATTTTGGTGGACAGCTTTGGGTATGTAATTGGGGCTCTTGTGGAGTTTGAGGTGTTGATTTGGTAGAGTTTAGTTGATATCTGGAGAGATGTCTATCAATATCCATGGATTTGTGGACTGGAAAGAGCAGTTTGTTTCGCAGGAGCGAGGGAACCGAGTGGTTCACTATTATTTGAAGGACACTGCTGGAGAATCTGTTCTTGCTGTTGTGGGCACTGAGAGAAGTGTCAGACACATGGTCTATGTGGTTGCTGATGACTTCTCACAAGTTTATGGGTCTGAAAGGTTCATCAATGCTGGCTTCAAATGGAGATCAAGAAGAGAGGTTGTAGACTGGCTCACCTCCTTAGTCTCGAGACGGCCGCCACGAGATTGCTCGAGTAAGTACTACCATAACAACTTTCTTTACTTAAATTTGTTTCTATCCTTCAAAGTTCTTCATTCAGTCAAGTTGTTGGGATTCTTCACGTGTTGGTTTCAGGTTTAATAGGGATCTTAGGGGTTGAACATTCAAATTTTTGGATGTTAGGAATTTATATAATTGTCATGAATTAAAATTCTTAAGAGGTAAAGAACAAAAATTCCATCACAAATGACATTTTGTGTGGCCTTTGGCTATTGCTAAGGGTCTAGAACTTTCTTCTTAGCCCCCTTGTGTTTAAACAAAAGAATGAAACAAAAGGGATCCTTCTCTGCTTTGCTCTTGAGGTTCCTGCACATTCATCTTTCCCTCACCAAACCAAATGAAACCATTCCGTGCTCATTGGCTCAATTTATTCTCGGCTCATAAATAGACCCAAAGGTCTTGGTTGCTGGAATCACTTTGATGGTAAATACCTTATAGCAACTGACCACAACTTCATAAAGATCTAAAACTATTACAAAATTTTTGTTTGCTTATTCTTTCATACATAAATGTCAACATCTTTCCTCTATTGACACATGTTTGACATGGTCACATCCCACAATAGTGAGGCATCGTTTTTTTTTTAGCCGTTCTCAATTCCATAGGCTTTGTTGTGTGGATCTCTTTGGGCAGTTAAGATATGTAGTTAGAATATCCTATGAGGTTTGGTGCAAGTTCAAAGAGTGAACCATCAAAGGGGATTGACGCACATGAATACATGATAGATCTTAGTCTGAAAACGGTAACCTCCATTTAAATTTCAAGTAGAGTTGAGCAGCCCTTTAACATCATTGGAGGTCTCATGTCGTTGAAAGACACCTCATTAATGACATTACATCCCAACTCTCAGTTTCATGATTTGCTTCAGTCTATCCTCAGGTTGGTTTGTGTTTTGTTTACTTCTCATCAATTATTTTGCATTGGGTTAAGAACATTAGTAGTTTAGTTGATCATTGGTCAGATGAATATAATTGCTATTTATATTGTTCACGTTTTTTTATTAGTTGGATGATCCTTTTATTTATTTATTTTCATTCAGATTCGTGATGTTTCATTTCTTTTGATGTGTTTCTACTTTGTTATTAATTGTGAAAAAAAAAAAAAAAAAAGAGAAGCGCAAGATTGAGTATTTTTTTGTGGCACCCGATTCTCTCTTCTGAACTGTGTACTTCACTGTTAAAGTGAAAATACATTTGCTGAGCCTAAGGGTGTGTTTGGTTGCATGAAATCCTATGCCACGGGAATCCATGAGAGGACCCCTACATTTTAGGCTAAATTGATATATCACTCCACATCCACTATTTGATTTTGTGATCAATGGCAGTGTTGTATGAATCGCTCCGAATCGCGAGCTAAATCGTCGATCTGACTCGAGTCGGTACACAAACGATGTGAATCGCCCAACAAATCGGGCCTTACCTAAATCGGACTGAATCGGTGACGATTCAACGATGAAATCGCTAAATCGCGATAGGTAAGCAATCGTCGATTTAAACTTTGTACAGGAGAAAGAAAAAAAAAAAAAAAAAAGGGAAGGAAGAAGAAGAACACATCGGCTTGGATCCGCATCAGATTTGGGTAAGATTAGTTCTTCAACTTGGTTCCACTTCAGATCTTCATCCATTCCGCTCAGATCTTCATCGCTCCGCCTCAGATTGCTTCATCAGAGCTTCCTCAAATTGGTTTATAAGATTGCTTCATCGACGAGTGAGTTTTCCCTGCTGATGAGTCATCTTCAACAGTTGAACTTTGACGAGGAAGAAGAAAATGATCAGTCTTTGAGGATTTCAGGATGAGTGATGATGTTGAGTTCATCGATGGTGATGTTGAGTTCTCCCTGCTCTGCTGATGGTGTTGACTTCTCCCTGTTGATGTTGAGTTCATCGATGGTTGAGTTCTCCCAGCTGATGAAGGTGTTTGAGTTCTCCAGCTGATGAAGGTGTTTGAGTTCATCGATGAGTTCATTGAGGATTTCAAAATCAAAACCCATTAAAAGTCAAATTGATATTGAAATGAAATTAATGAGATTGAAATGAAATTTATGAAATTGAATGGAATTTGGGCTTCATTTGGGCTTAATTTAGTTACATTCTTTTATTTGGGCTTGATTTAATTCTTTCATTTGGGCTTGATTTAATTAGTAATTTTCTTTTGGGCTTATTTTTTTAAGAAAATTTCTTTTAAACTTACCAATGAAAGTGCACTCTATACATTTTGATTCTTTTTGGGTATAAGTTATTAATATTTATTAATTTAAATACATATATTTATAATTTTATAAATCTTACGATTTACGATTCGATTTACGATTAAATCAAAATCTTACCCTTTCCGATTTACTATACGATTCACGATTCACTAACACTGATCAATGGTAGGAATGAAACATGAGACTCCCACTCCTTGGTCCCCCAAGGCATACAATTTCCATGTTCATGGGACTTTCATTCCCACAATTGATAACAAAATCAAATTGTGGATGTGGAGTTATACTTCAAATTAGCCTAAAATATATGGGTCCCCTCATAGATTCCATGCAACCAAACACACCCTAAGAATTTTAGAATGGCTTGATGCCATGACCATATACGGCATTTGATTTATCATCCATCACTTCATAATTTCCACCAATTGACATCCCCATTGATTTTTGTTTAAAATGTCCTCTCCATAGATAATAATCTGATTAATATTTGTACCAATCTCTTCACTTTTCTTGTGGATTAGGCCTTTTATATGATCGTGCTTTGAAGGAGATCAAACATTTTATGCATGTTAAGTCTCCTCAATGTTTTCCAGTATTCACCAATTTCATCCAAAAAAATATTGAACATGGAGCCTCAATGCCGAATCTCTAGTCTTTTCCCTTTAAGGAGTTCCAGATCAAGATTTTATGCTTATTAACTATTAAGAAATATGCTTCATTGCACACTCTTCTCTTGCATCATGCAGTACTACCAGAAATAAGCAACACAGAGTGGTAGACAACAATAATAGTGCATACAATATGTTGAAAAACTTCCAAAAGTGAAGCTTTGTTTTACCAACTGTCAATGTTTCATTTGTATTATTCCAATTGAAAGATTAGCTCAGTACAAAAGTTCAACTTAGTATGTGGTGGCAGTTTATTTTTTGAAATAGAAGCTTCATTCAGCATCCAAATTTCATGCATAATATTCAGATTGCTGTGTTTTTGTGCATTGTGCGAGATTAATTTTCCTTCCAAAATGTTACCATTTTATGTTGATTAGGAGTTCACTTACGTTGTAAATACTTGAATGACAGAATCACCAAAGGATGGATCACCCCAAGCTGTAGGATCTGCTGACTTCATATCAAATGGACGCGATGGTTCAGGGGCCCATCTCTTTGACCACATTGTATATGTCACTGCTTTGTCATGTCTCTCTTAATTTTATTTTTATTTATATTTTTGTGTTTGTTGATTATATCTTAATTTGCATATTTTAGACGCAGATAGCGAGGAAGCTGAAGGGTCACAGTTCGGATATTTTCTGGTCAGGTGATTCCTGGACCTGCAGTAAACAGCTCAAGCACTATCCTGCATTTTGGAGGAATGGGATCACTATTTCTGTCAGTATACAATTTATTTCCTGCATCATCTTCCCTCCTAATATATGCCTGTTCCTTACAAGAGCCCTCGTTCTTTTATGTCCAGGTTCATTCTTTTGTTTACGTGATGGGTAAAGAAGAAAATCGTTATCTTGGATACTTGGAAGATATGTATGAGGACAGGAAAGGTATGAAGAAGGTCAAAGTGCGATGGTTTCATGACAACCAGGAAGTTCAGCGTGTAATTTCTTTGCGGAACCCCCGACCTGGAGAAGTTTTTATCACACCCCATGTTCAGGTTATCAGTGCAGAATGTGTTGATGGTCCTGCCACAGTATTAACCCCCGAACATCATGAAAGAAGTTTCGCGATCCTCTTTAATCTGCCGTCATCAAGAATCAACATATGCGATAGACAATTCAAAGGCAGTAGAGTCACGTCGTTTGATCTAACTAAGTTGCGGGGATATTCAGAACAAGCTATCCTCTCATGTTTAGAAGAAGAAGACTTTAACCAAGATGGCAATGTAAAACACGGAGCTAAAAAGACTAGAAGTTGCAGAGGGCGTCAAAAGTTTTTTGGAAATCAGTCTGGTGTCAGAATGTCAGGCCAGGGAAGCCACATGACAGGATGTGAACCAACGTATCAGAATTTGAGATTTGGATTTTCAAGTCGGAGGCCACTGGCAGTCAGGTGTCAGGATAGTATTTCCCCTTCTTTTAAGGTTGATGAAAAGATAGAGTTTCTGTGTCAAGATAGTGGCATCAGAGGCTGCTGGTTCAGGTGTACCATCTTGCAGGTACTACGAAAGAAAGTGAAGGTTCAATATGATGATGTGCAGGATGCAGATGGATGTGGCAATCTTGAGGTATATCTTCTTACGCCATTCAGCAAATTTCTTCCTCTTGATAGTACACCACTGCACCTTACTTGTTAGTCAAAGGATAAGAATGCCAGTTCTGCCTGTGAAATGGTTTTAGCTAGTAGTGAGGCATGTATTGCAGGTCTTATCTAATGTTTTCAATAGCTAATTTCACCTTTTTTTTTTTTTTTTTTTTTTTTCCTGCAGAATTATTAGCTAATTAGAGTTGGTAAAAACTCATGAAAAACGTCTTAAATTAGGATGTCAAAATAGACTTTTACGTGGTTGAAAAAAAAGTTTATTTGGGAGTGGAAAGGTTGGCGAGGTTTTAATCGCTTACGCTGTATTATGTCTGAATATTAACGTACTAAATTCTTCATTTTTTAGTATGAACAGTTTTCTGTTCATTAAAGCTAATCTTGGTATTCGCGTTTGAAGCTTATGATGCTATAAGTAGTGTCATATGGTTGCCTCACTGACTTTCAGAATGACGGCACTGTCATTATCATTATTATTCTAAATTTTTTTTCCTTGTCCAGGAATGGATCCCTGCCTCACGAGTTGCAAATCCTGATAAATTGGGACTCAGATGTTCTGATCGCTTTACCATCCGGCCATGTCCACCTTCACAGGATTTGACAGATGGTGTTTTTGAGATTGGATCCTCATTCGATGCATGGTGGAATGATGGTTGGTGGGAAGGAGTGGTTACTGAAATAGGCAGCTCTTCAAACGATAGTGTGCAAGTTTACTTCCCAGGTATCCTTTGCTTTGAGCATTCATTTTTTGTGTTTACATATTGCGAAACTTGTGAATCCAAATGTTTTAATTCATGTGCAAGGTATACCTATCTGTGTCAAAGCTCTTTTACTCTTTTTTTAACACTTAAGTTTCAGACATATTACACTAAAAAAAAATCTTAAATGTTTGCCACTCCTTGCTTGAATATGAAAATTTCTGTGAATATAATTTAGCTAATGCATTCACTAAGTGGTACATGTGAGAGCTTTCCATCCCATATCCTTGGTTCTTTTGTAATCCTAAATTATATGTATATCATGTGATGTCCATGGGACTTCTGAATTGGAGATTAGTTTACATTCAACACTGTATGAATTGCCTTTATGAACAGTAAGGACTATATCATATATTCCACCATTTTTGCAGGTGAGAATGCCTTCTCAACTTTCAAAAGAAGTGATCTAAGGGTTTCAAGGGATTGGGTAAGGGATTGCTGGGTTGACATCGAGGCAAAATCTGATATACTCTCTGCAATATCTGCAGCTGTAAGCCCTGGCATGAAGCTCTCAGCATGCTCTGCTATGGCCAAGGGAACTGAATCGGGCAATTCTGCAATGTCGCTTCGTGAAGTTCCCATAACTTTTAAACTTGACACTGTCGAAGAGGACAGACAAGAATTGACTGTTTCACCTATATCTTCTGACCATCCCGACGATGTGAAACCTCGGAAGCGTGCACGTGTCGAAATTGAAGATCAAGCAGAAGCTGAAGACACTGATGGTAATGAAACTGATGAAGGCAATATGAGAAAAACATATATTGAAGAAGATATTAAGGCCAGTGGACACAAATCTGAAGCAGAATACGTGGAAGTGGTTGTAGGCTGCATGGAAGTTGCTGCATAGATGTGGTCAATCATAAGTAGCTGGGATGGTTGTAAATAAGCTTAGAGCAAGAATGACGGTTTCAGAATGGATTATTCATTCTTATTTTGACTGGCAGGATTTGGCAGATGTACAGGAATGACGAGATCGTTTAGTTGTAGCTTGTAACAGAGGTCAGATTAGGTATGTAACTGTGAGGTTGAATTCAGGTTCGGAATCCTTGTGGATCCAAGGAATTGAGTATTCCCTCGTTAGTTATAGTCTCCTTTGCAATATGCGTGAAACTATCCCTGAACTGCGGGACTTGTTTTAGTCTAGTTCTAGTGATGTTTTGTATATGGAAATAGTTCCAATGTATGACATGAACTAAGCTTGTTTTGAGAATGGTTTAAGTTTTACCCAAGATTTATTATGAACTTTTTCATTTTTCTTCGTATTGTGTCCATTCTGGTCACTCCAAACTACAGTTTAATTCAGCTATCCAAAAAACTAAAATAATAATAGTGGTATTAGACATGATATGTTGTTGGATACTTTTCGCAACCTTGTTTGGTTGTTAGCTTGGCAAATTTATGGCACGCACATTATATACACATACACATGAACTTTTCTTGTAACCTATCTCGAGTAGAAGTATAGTTAACTATATTGTAACCTATGAACTTTTCTTGAGAGCTAGGCCATGCAAGTTAGGCTCGCACCAGACCAGGCTCAATACCATCCATCATCCTAGAGATGCTCATAATGATCCAATCGAGACTGTCCTGGTTCTCTAGATTTTTTGGGTAACCTATAGTATCCGTAGCCTCTCGAGTAGAATTACAGTTAACTATATGGTAACCTATAGTACCCATTCAATTTTGAACTCAAAAATTGAAATCAACTCAGGTTCCCAAACAGTTCACGAGGATTCTTGATTACAATAGAGGATGATCCATCCCAAGGTTTATAATCTCTCACTGTATTATCCATTTCTGCTTTATTTTAGCTGAATTTGATGATGGGATTTTTGTTTGAACTTGAAATTGATAAAATGGTAATTTGAAATTTCCATACTCTTTGAAACTACAAGTTTCTAAAGCTAGAGTAGGACTCTAGAAGTGTAGTAGTGTCTCTCCATGTTCCCTAAGTCATTAGTTGGTTGTTGTTCTAGAGTCTACCTAGTTGTCTAACTTTGTTAGAGAGCTGGGAGAAGAGTCTAGAGATTGGAGTTGATGTATAAGTATGTCCCTCGAAGTTGTTTTCAATGAAAGAATTGGAAGTAGAGTAATACTACAGGGCACCGGGAGATTGCCTGGTGGCTACCATCACCGTTGGCCAGACAATCTTCCGATGCATTTAAGAATTACCCTTGGAAGTAAGCAAAAGAATTTAAGAGTTTCAGCCTTTGCATGCTTATTCGATCAAACTAAAAATTGCAGATTTAGCCACTTTACTTCTGCGGCTTCTAATAGTGGTATTAGAGCCACTCTCACATCTCCCATTCGATCAATCCAAAGACTATTAAATTTCAAAGCTTGGCCCACAAATTCTCAATTCTAGACAGCTAGGCTTTATAGCCATTTTTTGGTCAGGTTTTGAGTTTTTTTACACTTCTATAGATAATTTTTTGGTTGTGTTTTAAAGAGAATGAGTAAAGGTGTAAAAATGCTCTAGCCTGAAAAAAAAATGGCTTTAAAGCCTGACTACTTAGACAAACTCTTTTGTGATATTAGTTATATATTCTAGTTATTATGCTTGTTTGATATTTGCTAAGGTTATTAATACTGACCTTATTTCGGCTTAAAATGGACTACACTTGGATTCAATTTGATATATGGATTGTATTTTTTTTTTTTGTAGAAAAAAAATTGGCTTTACCATTGATAACTACTATTATCAACTAATAAATATTTTCCATTTCGCCACATTACATATATCTTCAATTTATTAATAAAAAAAAATAGAACACAAGTAGAAATGGCAAAGAAAATATTGGTATGATTTTTTTATCCTTGAGAAATCATTTCTATTTGTAGTTAGGCCTGTTGACAAACCCCTCAACATGGAGGCATATAACTAGGTGATGGTAGCATTTGTGTATCTGGTGTCTTGCCATTCTTCACTATAAATGCGGTCTCCATACCCCAAGTAGTGTGTCGCTCGAAATGACAATGCATGAACCATACTCCTGCCAACATATAAAAATATCAAAACAAATTGATGTAATTCTTTAATGTCTATTTTAAATTAGAAAACTTTACTACCTGGGTTGTTTGCTATGAATCTCATGGCAATCCATCCATTCTTAGGGACTCCAATGGTGTTCAGTTTTGGTGGATCAACAAGATTATATGTTAACGGATCCTTCTCCCTATCAAAATTCCCATAACCAAGTCCAAGCACATAAAAGCTGTAACCATGCAGATGAATTGGATGGTTCTCCCCAGCAAGCAAGTTGGTTCCCTGAAAAACAATCTCCACACTAGAATTAAATTCTAAAACTTTCACTTTTGTATTAAGTTCTGGTGTGAGAAGGTTGGAAGGGAACTCATCCGCTGTAAAGTTGAAGAAGAAAGGTGGTTTATCAGGAAAGCCTTTGTGGTAGGATCCATTGATATGGTAGTAGTAAGCACTTAGAATGTCGATTTTTGGTGACTGAAAACTTATGTTGTTCATGCTAGCTGCAAATCTTGTTCCGTTAGGGGCTTCACACGAATTACCCGGACAGGGTAATGTGTTCACCGCTATAGTAATTTCCATTCGAGTATCAACATGTTTGGGAACATTACTAGGGTACTCCTTGGAGTTTATGCTTCTAATACCTAAAACAAAGTTGATTGCTGCATTGGAGTCATTGAAAGGAGGGAGATATGGGAAGGAAGGTGATGAAGAGGTGTTGTAGTTGCCATAGTACTGCAGGATTGCGGTGGTGGTGGTATTATCGTACTTAACGCCAACTGCACTTGCATAAGGCCGAGCAGCCATGTAGTAGTTGCCCAGGGGTTGGTCAGCTTCGACTAGGATGTCCATGGTTTGTCCAGGAGTTATCATGATGAAGTTGGTTTTCAGTGGCTTTATGTAGGAACCATCTCTTCCAACTACAGTGAGGTTGTGTTGAGCGATTGAGAAGAAGGTTTCTGTGTTCATTTCTGCATTCACCACACGGAGCAGATACATTTTTCCTTGCTCCACCATCATCCGAAACGTTCCTGCATTAATATATATGATTAGCTGGAATTAGTATATATACAAGGGTTCTATACTCTTATAGCTTTATCCATGTAATATGCATATGACACTTTATTTGACAAGCAGGGTGTACCTTTTTTGGAGCATGGATAAAGATCACCAGGTTGCCCATTGATGGTGTGGGCATCAGAAATGTTTGGATCTCCTCCATATTTAAGTGCATCATCCAATACAGCCATCACATCCCTTTTCCACCATGATCCTACATGCAACAACAACTAATTAAGCTTTACAAATTCATCCCAAAGTTCCTGTAATTGAAACCATCTCCTCTTAATTGATACCTAGTACGATGGGAACTTCTTTGTGAGGCATGGAGAAGGGATATGTTGAACCAGGCGTTGGATAAATAATGATAACACCATGAACTGTGGCTCGAGTCCAATCACTGTGGGCGTGCCACCACAGTGTTCCTTCTTCGACTGAGAGTAGAATGGTGTAGTTAAAACTTGTTCCAGGTTGAACCGGGCACTGTGTGATGAACTCTGGACCATCATACCATGGATTCCTTGGTTGTTTGACTCCATGCCTGGCAAACATTTTCCAAAGAAAAGCAATACATATGATTACATCCTGTCTTTGTACGTTATAAAACTATAATCTCAAAAATGGAGTAAACAACAATTCGTACCAGTGAAGGGTGACATTTTCGTCAGCCTTGTTAAAGAAGTTAACAATCACAGTGTCTCCTTTGTGAGCGTATATGGTTGGGCCTGGAAATTGCCCATTTATTGTAATGATCTCCTTTGTGCTGCATAATCTAGTGAATGAAGATCGCTCTAACTGCATTGCATGTCAACAAGAACATATATGTGAATTCTATATTATTATTTTATTATATATACAAAATATGACGGTGTTTGGGGTGGGAGATAATAGATGACTAAGATTTAACCAAATATATAAATCTAGCCGTACCACATAGAACTTAAAATATCAAGAGTGTATGAGTTCGATTCTCATACTCAATATTTTTTATATTTATTTATTTTTCTTCAATTATTGATGGTGGTGATTAGACATATAAATATGAATGATGAAAACTTAAAAGTGATCAATAACATATTTTTTTTCAAGTTATAATGGAGTATTGATGCTAATTTTTTTTGATATTTATTTATTTTTCTTCAATTGTCGATGGTAGTGATTAGGCATGTAAGTGTGAATGATAAAAACTTAAGGCTGATTAATAACATATTTTTCTTCAAGTTATAATGGTGTATTAATGATAGAAAATAGAATAAAATAAACTCTATTATCATGTAAAACTTTTATCGTGCCAACGGCACGGGGAATATCCTAGTGTATTATAAAAATCAGAAGGGTGTTTGAGGTTGGAGATAAATGACGGCTGAGATTTACCCCAATATAATAATCTAACGGATCACATAAAACTTAAAGCACTAAAAAATAAGTTTCATCTAATAGTTGAGATTCGTTCCATCTAATGGTTGAGACTTAAAGTTAACATTTATGTCTTACCTTCAATCAATTCCCAATAAGAGTGCATGAGTTCGACTCTCATACCCAACATTTTGATATTTATTTATTTTTCTTCAATTGTTGATGGTGGTGACTAGGCATGTAAGTATGAAAGATGAAAACTTAAGGGTGATAATGTTTTGATAAATTTTGAATTTTTATCGTGTCAACAACACGGGGAATACCCTAGTCTATTATACAAATAAAAAAGGTGTTTAAGGTTGGAGATAAAAGACAGCTGAGATTTACCAAATATATGAATTTAACGAATTACATAGAACTTAAAGCACCAAGAGATAAGTTTCTTCTAATGGTTGAGATTCATTTAATCTAATGGTTGAGACTTAAATTAGCCCTTATGTCTTACCTTCGATTTTCATACCCAACATTTTGATATTTATTTATTTTTTTCAATTGTTGATGGTGGTGATTAAGCATGTAAGAACTTAAGCGTGATCATGTTTTGATAAATTTTAAATTTTTATCATACCAACGACATGAGAAATGCCCTATTATATAAATAAAATAAAATAAAATAAAATAAAATAAAAAACAACTTTAAAAAAAAAAAAAACAGCTAACCCGATATATATCCCAATATAAAGTTTATTGTAATTAAAAAGAAATAATTTAAACCATCTATGTGAACATTCACATATTCCCATAATTCCCTGTGATGAATATATATGATGATATGTTGATAACAATGAAAAGCATTGCAGTATATATATATATATATATATAGGAATACACCAAATACTAGCAACCTGAGTTAACCTTGTATTATAAACAAGGACAGATAAATTAATGGATTTCAAGCAACAAGAAGCAATTTGTTAAATTAATGTAGCACGCCTTTGGGAGTTAGAACTCATCCCGTCAATCACCAAGCTTTATTTATTATTCAGTGAGCCTATTGCCAATGGGCAGCATGTATTTTGACTTGGAGTTATCTCTATACAGGCTAATCATGAGAAATGATTAATACCAGAGCTTTGCTAGAGAGGAAACGAGCGAGGGAAATGAGGTGGAGGGGGTGAAAACCGTTCACCCTCCTTGAGATGTGCGCATAAAAAGTCAATGCACACATCCTGAGGGGGTGAACGGTTTTCACCCCTCCACCTCATTTCCCTCGTTCGTTTCCTCGACATTTAGAATTCCCCTTAATACCACTTACAGCGAATTCTTGATAAATGGTCTTCCCCGAAGCACTGCAAATAAGGAAACCATGCAACAAGGTGAACCCTAAAACCCACAAGAAAAAATCATTTCTTGAACCCGCCATTTCTTTGAACGAAACCTGAGTTTTCTGTGTCTAAGTCCAGAAATCCTGAAGGCTATTTATAGAAAAAATCTCATGGAAAAACACGAGAGTATTCAATATGTGCTTGTCACTGTAATTGATATATTATAAGGACTGAATTGTCTTTTAGAGTTTGATTTTTATTTTTTTCTTTCTGAAATTTGGTGGATATAACAATTGAAAACAACTATTGTAATTAAAAATAAAAAAAGAATATATATCCCATTGTGAATTGTACTTGAGATTAGATTATTCATAAAAAGTCAATGCACGCATTTTGAGTGAAATAAACGGCTTCCACCCTGCCACCTCACTTTTCTCGCTCATTTCCTCGACACTTAGAATTTCTGCTTCCTTTAAACATAGGTCAACGCCCCAGAGTCGCGGTGTATGATTGTTTAGATAGTCAACTATTCACTGACCATTTAAGTGTTGGTCAACCATTTGACTCTGGGTCAACTATTTATGGAGCTATTAAGGCATTAACTGGCTTATTGTTAAATAAGGTCCTTTTAACTAAATGAAATTTAATGTTTTCTAAAAAGCAGTCACACTAGAAATTAATCGGCCATTTTAATTAAATAAAATAACAAAATAAATTAATCTAGAAATTAAACAACTATTGTAAATAAAATAAAATAAAATAAAAACAACTTTAAAAAAAAAACTAACCCGATATATATCCCAATATAAAGTTTATTGTAATTAAAAAGAAATAATTTAAACCAGCTATGTGAGCCTTCACATATTCCCATAATTCCCTCTGATGAATATATATGTTGATACAGAGAGGCTACACAGCGAGGAAATGGGCGAGGGGAGTGAGGTGGCGGGGGTGAGAGCCGTTCATTTCGCTTGGGATGCGCACACAAAAAGTCAACGCATGCATCCTGAGCGAGATGAACGGCTCCCACTCCCGCTACCTCCCTTCCCTCACCCATTTCCTCGACACTTAGAATTTCTGATGTTGATAACAATGAAAAACATTGCAGAATATATATACAGGAATACACCAAATACTAGCAACCTGAGTTAACGTTGTATTATAAACAAGGACAGATAAATAAATTATCTGTATATATCTGTCTGCTTATACTTTATGGCATACTAAATGGGGCCAACCTGAATATGTATTTTCCAATTATGCCAAAAATACATTGTTAGTAGGGACCCTTACACTGTTAAATTGGCGGGACAAATGCTTTTTATGAAAACTTGTGGTAAACATGTGAGGTACAAGAGATACGATATGTGTAATGGATTTTTCAGACCAATTTTCTCACCACTAAACTCAACTAAAACTGAGACACCAAGGGTGTCTTTGGTTGCATAGAATTTTATGCCTTCGAAATGCACGAGGAGACCACTTAAATTTAAAGTAATTTGTGGTTTACTTATCAATCCACCATTAAATTTTGTAATTAATAGTGGAAATAGAAGTTTCATAAAAATGAAAATCTCATGTTTTGGGGAGATTAAAGAGTGTGATTCATGTTCATGGGACTTTCATTTCCACTATTGATCACAAAATTTAATGATTTAAGTAATCCTCTCATAGATTCTCACGACATAGAATTAGATGCAACTAAACATAGAATTAGAATTAGATTTAAGTAATCATCTCGTCAGTCACCCTCACCAAGCTTTATTTATTTTTCAGTGAGCCTATTGCCAATGGGCAGCATGTGTGTTGAATTATTGGAGTTATCTCTATACGTACAAGCTAATCATGAGAAATAATTAATACCACTTACAGCGAATTCTTGATAAATAGTCTTCCCCGAAGCACTGCAAATAAGGAAACCATGCAACAAGGTGAACACTAAAACCCACAAGAAAAAATCATTTCTTGAACCTGCCATTTCTTCTAACGAAACTTGAGTTTTCTGTGTCCAAGTCCAGAAATCCTGAAGGCTATTTATAGAAAAAACACGAGAGTATTCAACATGTACTTGTCACTGTAATTGAAATATTATAAAGACTGAATTGTCTTTTAGAGTTTGATTTTTTTTTCTTTCTGAAATTTGGTGGGGAGGTTCCATGACTGAACTATATATCTCTATCGTGCTGTATAGCTGTACCCGACTTATCGATATCAATGAACAAAGGCATGCTTAGTGAAGTTTTGTGGGTGTGTTCTGTTAAGTCGCTTTCTTAGACCATCAAAGACTGAAACATCAAAGACTGAAACTTGAAAGAGATCGAGGAGATGTTGTAAGAGGAATTTGAGATTCTCACGGAGTCCCCTTCTTCCAGCCCTTGTTTTTAACAGGTTTGTAAAGCAAAAGCCCCACCATCTTTACCTTTAATTTCGCAGGCCAAGATTTCAATGTTTAGTTCAGAGTAAGGGCCGAGTTTCCACTCCATTATCTGTAAGTGGCGGAGCCACATACAATACATGGGAACTAGATCATCCTTGACAAACTTCATATCCTTACCTTCTTTTTATATATGAGCCTTCACCTTTCTCATATATATTGAGCCCACTCTCCATGATGTGAGTCTGAGTGGAGAACTCGTTATGTGGGGATAACTGCCTCCATACCAAATGGAGAGTTTCCTTACGTTTTCGTTGTGGTTTTCTAGGCCCAAAGGCCCCCCCAGTGAGCTCATCCACCCACCTTTCCCTTGCCTTTGTGAGCCTCTCCTTGCTTGAGACTTGTAACAATTGATTTGCTCGAGGCCTCAGTCACTGTGTTGAAGAGTGGTAATGATGATGAGTTTGGCATAGCCTTTCGTGAGTTGCTCGATGTTCTCATGTGTGAGTGATGTCTTCTTTGAACTTCACAAGTAGTAATTTATACAATAAGAACTGTTAGACCTGATTATAGGTAGCAGCAACTAAAATGTCACAGTAAGACATTCCAAAAAACTCATACCCTGACCATGTTTGCTAGTATAATGTATTGGATGTTTTACTTAAGCAAATTCCAATATGCAAATATAAAGCATAAATTTCATCTAAACATTAAGCATACGTACAATAACAAATGCATTTAGCATACTATTGTAAGCAAACATTCTTAGAAAAAACAAAGGAAATCTATGAAATAAATTCATCCTTAACATACCTGTTTGTTGTAACTTCTATATAAGATTCAACTGCTGTAAACAATTCAAATAAATAGTTAGGAACGAATGTACCAATTTTGCTTGGGTTGAGTCGCGGACTAGGTCGCTCTCTTTAAGACATTTCGCGGCTCTGCCCAAAATTGTGCAAGCAGTTTCGTAGCCCCGCCGTCCCCAGGATAAAACAGCCCAGAATCTTCTCTGTCTCATTCAAAAATTGCACAGTATATGAACGAAATACAAATCACCCTTAATCTCCTTATTTGCTCGGAATCACCAATACCATTGAAAGAAATCAGCAAGAAGCAGAAATTTCATAGACGAAAACTGATTGTTGTAAACACGAATATTGTTTGCAAACTGTTTCTGATTTGAAAGAAAGTCAGCAAGAAGCAGAATCTTAATAGATGAAAATCTGATTTTTGTAGACACGAAGACTGTTTGCAATCTGTTTCTGATTTGAAAGAAATCAACAAGAATTTTAATAGACGAAAAAACTGTTTGCAATATACTCTGAAAGAAGAACACTCTGTTTCTGATTTCGAAAAAAGACTCTCTTTCTCTCTATCTCAAAACTCTAAAACTAGATGGTAATCATACATTAAAAACGTCAAACGAAATCGAAATATATACTCTGTTCATATGCATCAATCACGTGGAGAATAAAATCAAATCGTGGAGAGAAAATCTCGTATCTTGATTCAGTTCTCTTCAGAAATTCGAGAAATAAATTTTCACCAAAAAAACGTTTTGCTTTCTAAATGACCCAACCCAACCCAACCCGCCCGACCGGACGGCGGCGGGCGCGAGAGCCTATCTCCCCCCTCTTCATAAAAGAGTGGTACCCCCAAGGGATCCAAACCCAAGTCCTAATTATCTTCTTATATACTCTACCTCAAAGATATATATAGTAGATATGAGACTATAAAATAGAGAGTGAGTCAAAGATCAAACTAGGAGAGGGAGGTCCAGGGTTCAAAACCAGGTAAACACACATTTGTTTTTTATTTTTAAAAAGCCAAATTTGCAACAAGAACTGAATTGTTTGGAACAGGACTCGAGTCCACGTTTTACAATGAATTCGGACCGTTTAATAATTTATACAATAAGAATGAGTTGTTTAAAGCAAAACGGTCTGATTCGATTTGAAACCGTGATTCTTAAACTCTTTTGCTCGCCCCTATTTACAAGTACTTGTGTTTAGATCAAGTATAGTTCTATCTCAAAATTACAAGTCGTAATTCTTTGTATGAGAAAGTACGTTGCTCCATGTGCATGTTGGCGAACGTTTCGTCATATGTACCCCATTAATACACCCCAAACCCCCATCACCTACACCTCGACAACACACATACAACCTTTTGGAACCTCAATGTGGATCTCCAAACCCCTACGTACACCTTGAGTGACCAACCATAGAAGCAATCACCTGCATCATCACCATCACCATCACCATAAGGCTGAGTGAGTGTAATGACCATTATAGTGAAATGACAAACCATCCCAAGTGATACGAAAGCTAGAATAGAATCCCCTGCATGTAAGCAGATGCTCCATCGCCAACATCAACTAATTGTCTAACTGCATCATGAAAGAAGGATTGTCTAACTAGAAGGGAACCCTTCCTCAACAACATGGGCGGATTTACCGAGGGGCGAGGGGGGACAGCTCCTCCTCTCAACTTTTAAAATATTTTAGTATATATATTTTAATCTTATAAAAATCGATTATATAATGTAGAATATAATATTAGAGTTGGTTATACAAATGTTTTAATATGTCTTTATTGGTGTAGTGGTTGCAGGTTTACTATTTTGATAAAATGCTTGAGTTCGATAATCTTTAAGTGCATTTTTATTTTATTTTCAATGCAATAAATTTATTAACATTACAGAAATTAATTGTTTTTCACAAGTGGTATATAATTGTATAAAACCTCCAACAAAAAATATTTAAAATTAATATATAAATAATAACTATAGAATTCAATGAAAATATATACCATTAGCCAACTCGTAAAAAATTTGAGCCTCATATAAACTATTTTTCTATAAAATTGTATTATGATCGTATTAGGTTCGCAAATTTAAAAAAAAAAAAAATTAACTTTACCTAGATACTTATCCTAATTATTTTGCGATATTAGTTATTATGCTCGTTTGCTCCTTACTAAGGTTATCGATAGTGACCTTGTTTTGGCTTAAAATTGGACTACATTGTATCCAATTTGGTATATGCAATGTATTTTTTATAGTTGTATTTTTTTATTAGTTACTAACTTAGGTAGAAAATAAATTTGACTTTACCATTGATAACTACTATTATCAACTAATAAGTATTTTTTATTTCGCCCACCTCGACTAAAATCCTGGGTCTGCCCCTGCTCAACCAGCAATATTTAAATTAATTAAGTGCCACTACAGAGACATCAAAGTAATGAAATATGAATAAATACGCACAATTGGGTATCAAGAGTTTCATAGCACTAAAAAGACAAAGAAAATCAAAGACATTGCTAAAAGACGGATCAATGGGAAAAACACGAGTACATCTAAAAGGTTTATTTTTTTGGCTCAGATTAGTTGTCCCCATTACTCGGAGACTTTTTGCATGTAGACATGAACTGGTTATCCCCACCCTCTTTCTTAAAGAAACCCAAATAGAGAGAAACTAAGCAATAGAGTTACAGGAACAAAAAGTTGTTCTCGCTATGGGCGGACCTACTAAGGGGTGAGACCTCCCTCAACTTTTAAAACATTTTTAGTATATATACTTTAGTCTTAAAAAAATTGATTATATAATGTAGAATACAAAATAAAAATTGTTTATACAAATAGTTCAACATGCCTTTGTTGGTGTAGTGGTTGTAGGTTTATTATTTTTGGTAAAATACCGGAGTTCGATACTCTTCAAGTGCATTTTTATTTTATTTTCAATGTAATTTTATTAGTAATTGCAAAGTTTAATAAAAATTTATTAACATTAATAAATGAATTGATTTTCACAAGTGGTATAATTATATAAAACATCCAACAAAAATTATTTAAAATTAATATATAAATAATAACTATAGAATTCAATGAAAATATATACCATTAGCCAACTCGTACAAAATTTGAGCCTCATATAAACTACTTTTTTCTATGAAATTGTATTATGATCATATTAGGTTCGCAAATTTAAAAAAAAAAAAAATTAGCTTCACCTAGATACTTATTCTAATTATTTTGCGATACTAGTTATATATTCTAAAATTATTATGCTCGTTTGCTCATTGCTAAGGTTATCGATAGTGATATTATTTTGGCTTAAAATTAGACTACATTGGATCCAATTTGGTATATGCAATATACTTTTTATAGTTGTATTTTTTATTAGTTACTAGTTCAGGTAGA
The DNA here is from genome assembly GCA_003290165.1 of Berberis thunbergii. NCBI lineage: Eukaryota > Viridiplantae > Streptophyta > Magnoliopsida > Ranunculales > Berberidaceae > Berberis > Berberis thunbergii. The sequence continues at coordinate 78,240 of QNQO01000909.1, read as the reverse complement.
AGAAAAAAATTGGCTTTACCATTGATAACTATTATTATCAATTAGTAAGTATTTTTCATTTCGCCCCCCTCGACTAAAATCCTGGGTCCACCCTTGAAAATGGCTACGAAGAACTTGAAACAATGGCGGCTTCGATAACACTTGATGAGTACAAGGAGAACAAAAAGAAAGATGCAACGACACTTTTCTTTATTCAACGAGGGATAAGCAAATTTATTTCTAAGAATTGTACCAGCAAAAAAAAAACAAAAGATGCATGGGACATTTTAAAGAATGAAGTTCGAGGTTCACAAAAAATTATCTCCATGAAGCTTCAATATTTGTGGAGAGAGATTTTGATAATTTGTTCATGAAAGACAATGAAGTAATTCATGATTTATTTCTCTAAAAGTTTCCAGCATTATAAATCTGATTAGAAGTTGTGGTGACACAATTGAAGGCAAGAAAATTGTTGAAAACGTCTTGAGAAGTTTGCCTACAAAATTTGAACATGTTGTTACTACCGAAGAATCTAAAGGCTTCACTAAGTCATCTATGCAAGAACTAATGGGTTCTCTTGAAGAACATGAGAAATGATGAACATGTTTGCCGAAAAGCTGTTGGAGCAAACATTTCAATCAAAACTGCAAATTAAAGACAAAAAAAAGGAAGAAGCTGGCAAAGAAATAAAAGAAAAGACTTTTCTCAATATGGAGGGAAAGAAAAATCACCCGTGACGAAAAATCTTACCGTGGATGTGAAGAGGAACCGACCACTATAATCAAAGGTATAAATCTAATTTTCATTGCAATGTTTGCAAAAATCTGGCCATGCAAGTGAAACTTGCAGATTTAAATGCACAAAATGCAAGAGGTTCAATCACATAGATAAAAATTGTTCTATAAACAAAGAGATGAAGCCAATTGTACCGAGAAAAATGATTCTCCAGTCCAACTCTTTTATTCATGTTATAATACTCAATGAGTCTCAAAATATTTGGTTTTTGGATAGTGGTTGTAGCAATCACATAATTGGCAACAAAAATGTTTTGTAAGCTTGAATGAGAACATTAATTCTCAAGTCAAGCTTGGAGATGGGAAAATACAAAATGTTGAAGGCAAATGTGTGATTTCTATGAAGAAAAAAAAAAAGTCAAAATAAATTTATTAACGATGTTCTCTATGTTCCCGGCCTTGCCCAAAATCAGTTAAATGTTGAGCAACTCATTGAAAACGGGTACACCGTGAACTTTGACAAAGATGAAAGCACAATTTTGGATTAAAAAAAAAAGCAATTGGTGGCTAATTTAAAAATGTCCCCAGACAAAGTCTTTTCTCTTATCATGCCACCAAACTGGAATTGTGCTTTAAAAGTTGATGATGTTGATGAAAGTGTGTTTTGGCACTTGAGATTAGGGGTGGGCATCCCTTCCCGAGATCCCGATCCTGTTTCGATTTTTTTAGGTCTTATTGGGATTGATCAATCTCATCTCGATCCCGATCTAGAGTGGAGCGAGTGAAGATTTATCCAGCCCATCTCAAATTGATTTTTTAAATATTTATTATTAATAGTTTTAATATTGTTCATGGAAATAATAACACATGGTTTCTATTCTAGTAGGAACTATTTTCTATTGTTGTCTTATTCATGAATAACACATGTATTTTATTCTAGATAAAACACAAGTTGTGTACCAAATAATGTTCATTTACATAAAACTCAATTTACTAAACATTTCTTATAAAAGTTCACATGCTAAAAAAACATAGCAAAACATATTCATATATACAATCACATATATATATATAAGTACTAGTAAAGCTAATACAGTTATTAAATTTGAAATCAAAGAGTAACATCAATGTGAAATAAATGAAATGTTTTATTTCCTATTGAACCTGTCCCGAACCTGTTTGGGATGAGACAGGGTCAAGATGAGGTCCATCTCGTCTCATGCCCACTGCTTTGGCCACTCTAACTATGGGGCACTTAAAGTGATGAAAAAAAGGGCGATTGGTCTTCCCACTCTTGATGATCAAACCAAATTGTGTGAAAGATGTATCTATGGAAAATTTTCATAAATTTCCATTTGTTAAGTCTTCATGGAAGGCAAAAAAGCTATTGAATTGGTTCACGCCGACATATGTGAACCAACACAAACACTTTCATTATAATAAAAGGTATTTTCTTTTCTTTGTTGCTAATTTCATCATGATGATCTGGGTGTATTTCCTAGAGAAATAATCAGAAGCATTCTCTAAGCTCTTACAATTCAAGGGGTCTATAGAAAAACAAAGTAGTCATCAATTGAATGTGTTCCGAACTGACCATGACGGTGAATTCACTTCAAATGAAAATTTCAGAATTATTGCATGAACAATAACATCAAAGGGAGTTAACTATAAGGTATACTCCACAACAAAATGACATTGCAGAAAGGAGAAATCAAACTATTGTAGAAATGACATGAAGCATGCTCAAAGGAAAAGACATTCCAAACAAATTTTGGGTTGAATCTATCATTACAACTTATATATTCTCAACAGATCTCCAATAAATGCAGTTTTGGAAAAGACTCCATTTGAAGTTTGGCACGATAAAAAATCGGAGGTAATTTCTCTTAGGGGCTGTTTGGTTGCACGAAAAAATAGACATGGAAACTGAAACCGTTTTCGTGAATCCGATTTCGAGGCCTCTTCCTCAAATTTGAATTCCCATGAGTAGTGAAAAAACAGTCTTATGAATAATCGATTTCCTGTTAGTAAATAAACAACTAAATAACGAAAATCTGAATAACAAGATAAATGGATTCCATTTTCCAAGGAAAATGACTAACCAAACATACCCTTAATGTTTTTGTATGTATTCCTTATGCTCATATTCCATCTCAATTGCATAAAGAAAAATTTGATGAGAAAGGAGAAAGATATATTTTTGTTGGTTACAGTGCAGAATCTAAAAACTACAGGTTGCCCAATTCAAAGACTAATGAATTGGTCACTACTAGAGATGTTATATTTGATGAATTGACATTTGGACATGGGGCAATGCTAGCAGCCAGGTAGCACCTCAAGTGGTTGAAGAAGTAAGATACGAAGATGCAACCAATTCACCAACAAGTGTAAGAGTGCCAAGCCCAATCAACCCATCTTCTTCAGAATCAAGTACACTAATAAGAATGAGATCTTTGCAAAAAGTTGAGTCTTGTGATTTTGCATTTGTTGCTCTTGAACCAATTTTTTTTTTTAAATTCCTAGCAAGGATGACGGATAGAGATAATCCCTAGAAGAAGAAATAAAAATGATCACTAAAACCAACACTTGGGTTTTGGTTGATCGACCTCATGGAAAACATGTCATCAGCTTGAAATGGGTTTACAAAACCAAATTTAATGAGGAAGGCATAATTCAAAAGTATAAGGTCAAACTGGTAGCCAAAGGTTACTCTCAAAAGGCTGGAATAGACTATAATGAAAATTTTGCACCTGTTGCAAGAATGGAGATGATTCAAACAATTCTTGCTATTGTTGCTCAATTGAAGATGAAAATGTATCAACTGGATGTCAAGTCTGCGTTTCTAAATGAAAAATGCATTTTGAAATCTTTGTCAAACTACGTAAAAGATATATCACGATTAAGCATAGATGGCTTATTTGTAATATAGCCTATGAGATTTCATTGTACCATAGTCAAATTGCTTTTGACTTTTCACCATGAACGCTTTGCATGACTGCTCTGAAACTGAAGAGAATGAGTCGTAATCTAAAAACAGAAATTCTAAGTGTCGAGGAAACGAGCGACGTAAGTGAGGTGGCGGGGGTGGGAGCCGTTCAATCCACTCGAGATACGTGTTTTGACTTTTTGTGCATACATCCCGAGCGAGATGAATGGTGTCACGGACTAGTAATCCGTGCGGCACTAGTTATCCAATCCACTAGTAAGCCTATGAGTAGTTACTTTGACGGGCACAAATATTAACTTGAGAATGCACAATATCAATCTGTAGACAATATAACAATGCACAATAGTCAGTAAAAGCTCTCATTCACATTCAATAGGTTACAATGGGGAGGAACGTTCGGAAGGACGTTGCTCAAGACTAGTTCGATGCTATCGATCGAAGAGAATACAAGTTTGAAGTTGAAAAGCAATGCAAAGAAAATAATAAAAATGCTAGCGGTACAGTCTGGCCCGACTATGCAATGGAGGCAACACGTCCTCACAGTCAAGAGCTCAAACCTTCCCCCTATAATATAGATGCTAAGCATTTGGGCACTTTTTAAAAGGGAACATTGAGTTTTGAGACCATTAGACATTGAGTTTTGAGACCATTAGGATGGCCTCTGACCTTGAGTCCTTACACTCTCCCACACTCAATTCGCTGACGCCCTCGCAGCGAACTTTTCCAAGTACTCTTCCAGCTTTGAGAGGTATGGCAGTAGATGCTCGACTGGCTCCCAACTGATTTCTGAAGGAGGTTCATCCTGCCACTTGACCAAATACTCTCTATCCGGGCCTGTGTTGTTGATGAGACGGTCAGCTAAGATTTCTTCCACTTCTCGATCTGGCTTAGTAGGATGTTTAGGCAATGCTCGGGTAGAGACATTTCTTGTGGGATCAGCGGCATCGGCATGGTAGGACTTCAAGTTACTTGCATGGAAGACAGGATGGGTGAAGCGGAGCCAATGTGGTAACTTGACGCGGTAGGAGACTTTGCCAACTCTCTCAATAATCTGTACCGGTCCCTCATACTTGCGAAACAAATTGTTGTGTGCTCTAGCCGTCCGTTTATACTTGTTGAACATATCTAACTTCACCAAAACCAAGTCCCCGACTTCAAAAGGATCGATTCGTCGCTTCTTGTCCGCCCATTTCTTCATGTGACGGGAGGCTTTCTCAAGATAGGCTCGAGCAACTTCAATGTTTTTCTGCCAGGCTTTGACAAATTCAAGAGCTCTGGGGCTGGGTCCTTGGTATCCGGTCATCACGGTATGTGGTGTCAATGGTTGCTGACCGGTGACTAACTGAAAGGGGCTGGAGTGAGTAGCTGAGCTCTTTTGTAAGTTGAAACAGAATTGTGCAACATCAAGTAGTCCCACCCAATTTTTCTGGTTTGCACTTACAAAATGGCGAAGATATTCTTCAAGCATAGAGTTAAAGCGCTCAGTCTGTCCGTCGGATTGTGGGTGTTGGCTTGTTGACATATTAAGTTTGGATCCCAAGAGCTTGAACAACTCCTTCCAGAACTTTCCTGTGAAGCGAGCATCACGGTCGCTAACAATGTTTTCGGGCAGTCCCCAATACTTAACGACATGCTTGAGGAACAATTGCGCCGTATCTTCGGCTGTGCAAGTCAGTCCGGTTGGCACAAATGTCACATATTTTGAGAATCGGTCGACAACTACAAGGATACTTCTGAAATCCTCCACTTTCGGTAACCCCGTAATGAAGTCCATAGAAACACTTTCCCAAGGGCGAGTTGGAACAGGCAGAGGCTCGAGTAAGCCTACTGGTCGATCTCTTTCAACCTTATCTTGCTGGCAAATAAGGCAGGTTCGAACATAGGCCATTACATCTTCCTGTATCTGTGGCCAATAGTACCCCCTCTCTAGCAATGCAAGTGTTCGTCTCCAACCTGGATGTCCCGCCCAATGGGTGTCATGGCATTCTCTCAAAAGTTCTTTCCTCAGACCAGAAGCTCTCGGAACATAGAGGCGATTACCAGTGGTGAGTATTGCTCCATCTTTTATCCAGAACCGTCGAGTTTTGCCCTGCTTGATCAACTCTGTAATCGCCTTCGCTTGTGGATCGGTCTGTAGACCGACTTTGATCTTCTCCAAGATGGTGTGGCTCGGACCGGTATGGGTTAGCACTGCAAGGTCCGCCCTTCTACTGAGTGCATCAGCTACATTGTTAGTGCGCCCTGGCTTGTATTCCAATACTAAGTCAAATTCTGCTAATTTTTCTTGCCATCGAGATTGCTTGGAGGTGAGCATCTTCTGAGTAAGAAAATGGCTTGCCGCAGCATTATCCGTTTTAACAAGAACTTGAGATCCCAAGAGGTAGTGTCTCCACACCCGTAAACAATGTACAATGGCTAGCAATTCCTTTTCCTGAGCTGAGTAACGAGACTCTGTATCATTCAACTTTCGACTCTCATATGCTACCGGGTGACCATCTTGAAGTAAAACTCCCCCTAAGGCATAATCAGATGCATCTGTTTGTACTTCGAAGGGCTGAGTGATGTCTGGCAAGGCCAATACTGGATCTTTCGCCACGGCCGATTTCAAGTCTTGGAATGAAGCTTCACACTGCCTATCCCATTCCCATGTTCGGTCGTGCTTCAACAAATTTGTTAGGGCAACAGCTCTTTTAGAGTAGTCCCTTATGAAGCGACGATAATAGTTTGCAAGTCCAAGGAAAGAACGTAGTTGAGATACGTTCTTGGGAGAGTTCCAATCATGGATTGCCTTGACTTTCTCCATGTCCATCCGAATCTTGCCATTCCCAATAACATGACCCAAGAAATTGATCTGGGTCTGGCCGAATGAGCACTTTTCCTTCTTGACAAAGAGATGATTATCCCTAAGGATTTGGAACACTTCTCGCAAATGATGTAGGTGTTCTTCTATAGTCCCACTATAAACTACAATGTCGTCAAGATAGACAACTACAGACTTGTCCAGAAGGTGACGAAACAGGCCATTCATAAGGGTGCAAAATGTAGCTGGAGCATTGGTCAAGCCGAAGGGCATTACTAGGAACTCATAAGACCCATATCTAGTAGAACAAGCAGTTTTGGGTTCATCACCAGCAGCAATGCGGACCTGATGGTAACCTGATCTCAAGTCGAGTTTTGTGAAGTATCTGGCGGATCCAAGTTGGTCGAATAAATCTGCAATGAGCGGCAGCGGGTACTTGTTCTTTATAGTGACTTTGTTCAAGGCTCTATAATCGACACAAAGGCGAAGACTGCCATCATGTTTCCGCTGAAAAAGAACAGGTGCTCCATAAGGTGCTTTAGAGGGCCGAATGAATCCCGACTCCAACAAGCCATCTAGTTGTGTTCTCAATTCAGTCAGCTCTGGAGGGCTCATGCGATATGGACTACGTGCAGGTGGCTTGGCTCCAGGGACTAACTCAATTTCGTGATCAATGAGCCTTCTGGGAGGTAGATTCTTTGGCAATTCATTCGGCATCACTTCGCTGAAATCAGCAATAACTTGGGCAATTTCTTCAGGGATTTTGCTAGTATCATCTTCCATCTCTAGCTTCGCCACAGCTAAGTATGTATCTTCTCCTTTGGCCAAGCCCCTCTTGACTTGGAGCGCCGTCAATATTCTATCATGAGTTATTGGTCGAATTGAGGTTGGGACAATGCGTAGTCTGGGTCCGAAAAACCCCAAGGAGTCCATGAAAGGTAATGGTCCTGCTGCAGCTCCTCGGAAGAATTCTTGGCCAAGAATCACCTTAAAATCATCAAGTGGAACGGCCAAGAAGTTTGATCTTCCTTCCCATGGACCAACCTGTAGTGGCACAGCTCTAGCCATACCCTTGATAGAGATTGCCTCAGAGTTGACAGCTTTCAACTTACCCACATCTCCTTCTAAGTTCAGACCCACACGTCTAGCTTCATCTGGGGCAATAAAATTGTCTGTCGCTCCGGAATCCAACAATGCTTGGGAAGGGAACCCATTGATAGTGATGTCGATGTATTGTAAAGCCTTCTTGTGTGGATGCTCATACATTTCTCCTTTGACGGCATTGAGCTTGCGTAGAGCTCCCATTTGGGAGGTCTCACTGTTGGTGGGGTTCGAGCTCGATGCGGTCTGGTTAGAAGGTTCTGCTTGAAGCAAGGACATTAATGAGTGTAGAGCTGGTTTGGATGGACATTTGCCTGTTGGGTGATCTCTACTATTGCAAAGAATGCATGGGGCAGGGGCAGATGGTCTCCACTGCCCAGAGTAGTTTTGCCCTCCTTTGTTGTTATAATTTGAGTTGCTGGAGCTGGCATTCCAATTTTTGTTGGAACTCCAATTCTGGTTGGACGGCCGGGAATTATAGTTTCCTCGGTTCTGACTTGAGTTTCCCCAATTTTGGTGAGGTGAGCGAGCATTCGACCCTGAGCTTGAATTGGTACTGCCAGTTCTAGCTGTGGAGTGATTGAGCGAAGTGGATCCAGTCATGGGCATATAATCACCAAACCTTTCTGCTGCCGCAATTGCACTTGTAATGTCTGTCACCTTCTGCCTTTGCAATTCTGCTTGTAGAAGCGGATGAGCTTGTTCCATGAAACAGAAAACTTTGTCCTTCTCAGACATGTCTCGAATATCTAGCAAGCAAGTTGAGAATTGTCGGACATAGTCTCGAATATTGCCTGTCTGTTTGATGGTGTGGAGCTTCCTCCTTGCTAAGAAATCAGTGTTCTCAGGCAAGAATTGATTTCTGAGTTCCTTCTTGAGGTCTGCCCAAGTTCTAATAAGGATGCGACCTTCTTCCATATCTGCATATTTGGTTCTCCACCATAGCTTTGCATCACCTGCTAAGTACATGGTCGCCATGGTAATCTTGGCTTCTTCAGATTCGGGTTCACCGCGCGAAAATACTGCTCCAGATCAAACAAGAAGTTCTCTAACTCCTTCCCATCTCGTGCCCCAGCATATGACTTTGGCTCGGGTACTTTCATCCTAGGGTGATCGGTCGTCCCTGTGGCCTTAGTGAGCAAGCCAACCCTTGCAAATAAGTCCTCCAACTGTAATTGGAAGTCACTCATCACCTGAGCTGTGGGGTGAGGCGACTCTTCCATTGCGACTGTTCTTCCCTCTAAGTTATCAACATGCTCAGCTAGCGAATCCACTCTGTCTGCCAGTGAAAAGAGTCCATCCAACCGACTAATCTGTTCTCCCAAAGTGTTCAACTGGTCCATTCTGCTTTCCAGTCTATGCATTCGACTGGTCTGTCGTTCCTCCATAGCGCTAAGTCGCTCATTTATTTCCTGCATCCTGGTTTGCATTCAACAAGCTCTAGCTCTGATACCAACTGTCACGGACTAGTAATCCGTGCGGCACTAGTTATCCAATCCACTAGTAAGCCTATGAGTAGTTACTTTGACGGGCACAAATATTAACTTGAGAATGCACAATATCAATCTGTAGACAATATAACAATGCACAATAGTCAGTAAAAGCTCTCATTCACATTCAATAGGTTACAATGGGGAGGAACGTTCGGAAAGGACGTTGCTCAAGACTAGTTCGATGCTATCGATCGAAGAGAATACAAGTTTGAAGTTGAAAAGCAATGCAAAGAAAATAATAAAATGCTAGCGGTACAGTCTGGCCCGACTATGCAATGGAGGCAACACGTCCTCACAGTCAAGAGCTCAAACCTTCCCCTATAATATAGATGCTAAGCATTTGGGCACTTTTTAAAAGGGAACATTGAGTTTTGAGACCATTAGACATTGAGTTTTGAGACCATTAGGATGGCCTCTGACCTTGAGTCCTTACACTCTCCCACACTCAATTCGCTGACGCCCTCGCAGCGAACTTTTCCAAGTACTCTTCCAGCTTTGAGAGGTATGGCAGTAGATGCTCGACTGGCTCCCAACTGATTTCTGAAGGAGGTTCATCCTGCCACTTGACCAAATACTCTCTATCCGGGCCTGTGTTGTTGATGAGACGGTCAGCTAAGATTTCTTCCACTTCTCGATCTGGCTTAGTAGGATGTTTAGGCAATGCTCGGGTAGAGACATTTCTTGTGGGATCAGCGGCATCGGCATGGTAGGACTTCAAGTTACTTGCATGGAAGACAGGATGGGTGAAGCGGAGCCAATGTGGTAACTTGACGCGGTAGGAGACTTTGCCAACTCTCTCAATAATCTGTACCGGTCCCTCATACTTGCGAAACAAATTGTTGTGTGCTCTAGCCGTCCGTTTATACTTGTTGAACATATCTAACTTCACCAAAACCAAGTCCCCGACTTCAAAAGGATCGATTCGTCGCTTCTTGTCCGCCCATTTCTTCATGTGACGGGAGGCTTTCTCAAGATAGGCTCGAGCAACTTCAATGTTTTTCTGCCAGGCTTTGACAAATTCAAGAGCTCTGGGGCTGGGTCCTTGGTATCCGGTCATCACGGTATGTGGTGTCAATGGTTGCTGACCGGTGACTAACTGAAAGGGGCTGGAGTGAGTAGCTGAGCTCTTTTGTAAGTTGAAACAGAATTGTGCAACATCAAGTAGTCCCACCCAATTTTTCTGGTTTGCACTTACAAAATGGCGAAGATATTCTTCAAGCATAGAGTTAAAGCGCTCAGTCTGTCCGTCGGATTGTGGGTGTTGGCTTGTTGACATATTAAGTTTGGATCCCAAGAGCTTGAACAACTCCTTCCAGAACTTTCCTGTGAAGCGAGCATCACGGTCGCTAACAATGTTTTCGGGCAGTCCCCAATACTTAACGACATGCTTGAGGAACAATTGCGCCGTATCTTCGGCTGTGCAAGTCAGTCCGGTTGGCACAAATGTCACATATTTTGAGAATCGGTCGACAACTACAAGGATACTTCTGAAATCCTCCACTTTCGGTAACCCCGTAATGAAGTCCATAGAAACACTTTCCCAAGGGCGAGTTGGAACAGGCAGAGGCTCGAGTAAGCCTACTGGTCGATCTCTTTCAACCTTATCTTGCTGGCAAATAAGGCAGGTTCGAACATAGGCCATTACATCTTCCTGTATCTGTGGCCAATAGTACCCCCTCTCTAGCAATGCAAGTGTTCGTCTCCAACCTGGATGTCCCGCCCAATGGGTGTCATGGCATTCTCTCAAAAGTTCTTTCCTCAGACCAGAAGCTCTCGGAACATAGAGGCGATTACCAGTGGTGAGTATTGCTCCATCTTTTATCCAGAACCGTCGAGTTTTGCCCTGCTTGATCAACTCTGTAATCGCCTTCGCTTGTGGATCGGTCTGTAGACCGACTTTGATCTTCTCCAAGATGGTGTGGCTCGGACCGGTATGGGTTAGCACTGCAAGGTCCGCCCTTCTACTGAGTGCATCAGCTACATTGTTAGTGCGCCCTGGCTTGTATTCCAATACTAAGTCAAATTCTGCTAATTTTTCTTGCCATCGAGATTGCTTGGAGGTGAGCATCTTCTGAGTAAGAAAATGGCTTGCCGCAGCATTATCCGTTTTAACAAGAACTTGAGATCCCAAGAGGTAGTGTCTCCACACCCGTAAACAATGTACAATGGCTAGCAATTCCTTTTCCTGAGCTGAGTAACGAGACTCTGTATCATTCAACTTTCGACTCTCATATGCTACCGGGTGACCATCTTGAAGTAAAACTCCCCCTAAGGCATAATCAGATGCATCTGTTTGTACTTCGAAGGGCTGAGTGATGTCTGGCAAGGCCAATACTGGATCTTTCGCCACGGCCGATTTCAAGTCTTGGAATGAAGCTTCACACTGCCTATCCCATTCCCATGTTCGGTCGTGCTTCAACAAATTTGTTAGGGCAACAGCTCTTTTAGAGTAGTCCCTTATGAAGCGACGATAATAGTTTGCAAGTCCAAGGAAAGAACGTAGTTGAGATACGTTCTTGGGAGAGTTCCAATCATGGATTGCCTTGACTTTCTCCATGTCCATCCGAATCTTGCCATTCCCAATAACATGACCCAAGAAATTGATCTGGGTCTGGCCGAATGAGCACTTTTCCTTCTTGACAAAGAGATGATTATCCCTAAGGATTTGGAACACTTCTCGCAAATGATGTAGGTGTTCTTCTATAGTCCCACTATAAACTACAATGTCGTCAAGATAGACAACTACAGACTTGTCCAGAAGGTGACGAAACAGGCCATTCATAAGGGTGCAAAATGTAGCTGGAGCATTGGTCAAGCCGAAGGGCATTACTAGGAACTCATAAGACCCATATCTAGTAGAACAAGCAGTTTTGGGTTCATCACCAGCAGCAATGCGGACCTGATGGTAACCTGATCTCAAGTCGAGTTTTGTGAAGTATCTGGCGGATCCAAGTTGGTCGAATAAATCTGCAATGAGCGGCAGCGGGTACTTGTTCTTTATAGTGACTTTGTTCAAGGCTCTATAATCGACACAAAGGCGAAGACTGCCATCATGTTTCCGCTGAAAAAGAACAGGTGCTCCATAAGGTGCTTTAGAGGGCCGAATGAATCCCGACTCCAACAAGCCATCTAGTTGTGTTCTCAATTCAGTCAGCTCTGGAGGGCTCATGCGATATGGACTACGTGCAGGTGGCTTGGCTCCAGGGACTAACTCAATTTCGTGATCAATGAGCCTTCTGGGAGGTAGATTCTTTGGCAATTCATTCGGCATCACTTCGCTGAAATCAGCAATAACTTGGGCAATTTCTTCAGGGATTTTGCTAGTATCATCTTCCATCTCTAGCTTCGCCACAGCTAAGTATGTATCTTCTCCTTTGGCCAAGCCCCTCTTGACTTGGAGCGCCGTCAATATTCTATCATGAGTTATTGGTCGAATTGAGGTTGGGACAATGCGTAGTCTGGGTCCGAAAAACCCCAAGGAGTCCATGAAAGGTAATGGTCCTGCTGCAGCTCCTCGGAAGAATTCTTGGCCAAGAATCACCTTAAAATCATCAAGTGGAACGGCCAAGAAGTTTGATCTTCCTTCCCATGGACCAACCTGTAGTGGCACAGCTCTAGCCATACCCTTGATAGAGATTGCCTCAGAGTTGACAGCTTTCAACTTACCCACATCTCCTTCTAAGTTCAGACCCACACGTCTAGCTTCATCTGGGGCAATAAAATTGTCTGTCGCTCCGGAATCCAACAATGCTTGGGAAGGGAACCCATTGATAGTGATGTCGATGTATTGTAAAGCCTTCTTGTGTGGATGCTCATACATTTCTCCTTTGACGGCATTGAGCTTGCGTAGAGCTCCCATTTGGGAGGTCTCACTGTTGGTGGGGTTCGAGCTCGATGCGGTCTGGTTAGAAGGTTCTGCTTGAAGCAAGGACATTAATGAGTGTAGAGCTGGTTTGGATGGACATTTGCCTGTTGGGTGATCTCTACTATTGCAAAGAATGCATGGGGCAGGGGCAGATGGTCTCCACTGCCCAGAGTAGTTTTGCCCTCCTTTGTTGTTATAATTTGAGTTGCTGGAGCTGGCATTCCAATTTTTGTTGGAACTCCAATTCTGGTTGGACGGCCGGGAATTATAGTTTCCTCGGTTCTGACTTGAGTTTCCCCAATTTTGGTGAGGTGAGCGAGCATTCGACCCTGAGCTTGAATTGGTACTGCCAGTTCTAGCTGTGGAGTGATTGAGCGAAGTGGATCCAGTCATGGGCATATAATCACCAAACCTTTCTGCTGCCGCAATTGCACTTGTAATGTCTGTCACCTTCTGCCTTTGCAATTCTGCTTGTAGAAGCGGATGAGCTTGTTCCATGAAACAGAAAACTTTGTCCTTCTCAGACATGTCTCGAATATCTAGCAAGCAAGTTGAGAATTGTCGGACATAGTCTCGAATATTGCCTGTCTGTTTGATGGTGTGGAGCTTCCTCCTTGCTAAGAAATCAGTGTTCTCAGGCAAGAATTGATTTCTGAGTTCCTTCTTGAGGTCTGCCCAAGTTCTAATAAGGATGCGACCTTCTTCCATATCTGCATATTTGGTTCTCCACCATAGCTTTGCATCACCTGCTAAGTACATGGTCGCCATGGTAATCTTGGCTTCTTCAGATTCGGGGTTCACCGCGCGAAAATACTGCTCCAGATCAAACAAGAAGTTCTCTAACTCCTTCCCATCTCGTGCCCCAGCATATGACTTTGGCTCGGGTACTTTCATCCTAGGGTGATCGGTCGTCCCTGTGGCCTTAGTGAGCAAGCCAACCCTTGCAAATAAGTCCTCCAACTGTAATTGGAAGTCACTCATCACCTGAGCTGTGGGGTGAGGCGACTCTTCCATTGCGACTGTTCTTCCCTCTAAGTTATCAACATGCTCAGCTAGCGAATCCACTCTGTCTGCCAGTGAAAAGAGTCCATCCAACCGACTAATCTGTTCTCCCAAAGTGTTCAACTGGTCCATTCTGCTTTCCAGTCTATGCATTCGACTGGTCTGTCGTTCCTCCATAGCGCTAAGTCGCTCATTTATTTCCTGCATCCTGGTTTGCATTCAACAAGCTCTAGCTCTGATACCAACTGTCACGGACTAGTAATCCGTGCGGCACTAGTTATCCAATCCACTAGTAAGCCTATGAGTAGTTACTTTGACGGGCACAAATATTAACTTGAGAATGCACAATATCAATCTGTAGACAATATAACAATGCACAATAGTCAGTAAAAGCTCTCATTCACATTCAATAGGTTACAATGGGGAGGAACGTTCGGAAGGACGTTGCTCAAGACTAGTTCGATGCTATCGATCGAAGAGAATACAAGTTTGAAGTTGAAAAGCAATGCAAAGAAAATAATAAAAATGCTAGCGGTACAGTCTGGCCCGACTATGCAATGGAGGCAACACGTCCTCACAGTCAAGAGCTCAAACCTTCCCCCTATAATATAGATGCTAAGCATTTGGGCACTTTTTAAAAGGGAACATTGAGTTTTGAGACCATTAGACATTGAGTTTGAGACCATTAGGATGGCCTCTGACCTTGAGTCCTTACACTCTCCCACACTCAATTCGCTGACGCCCTCGCAGCGAACTTTTCCAAGTACTCTTCCAGCTTTGAGAGGTATGGCAGTAGATGCTCGACTGGCTCCCAACTGATTTCTGAAGGAGGTTCATCCTGCCACTTGACCAAATACTCTCTATCCGGGCCTGTGTTGTTGATGAGACGGTCAGCTAAGATTTCTTCCACTTCTCGATCTGGCTTAGTAGGATGTTTAGGCAATGCTCGGGTAGAGACATTTCTTGTGGGATCAGCGGCATCGGCATGGTAGGACTTCAAGTTACTTGCATGGAAGACAGGATGGGTGAAGCGGAGCCAATGTGGTAACTTGACGCGGTAGGAGACTTTGCCAACTCTCTCAATAATCTGTACCGGTCCCTCATACTTGCGAAACAAATTGTTGTGTGCTCTAGCCGTCCGTTTATACTTGTTGAACATATCTAACTTCACCAAAACCAAGTCCCCGACTTCAAAAGGATCGATTCGTCGCTTCTTGTCCGCCCATTTCTTCATGTGACGGGAGGCTTTCTCAAGATAGGCTCGAGCAACTTCAATGTTTTTCTGCCAGGCTTTGACAAATTCAAGAGCTCTGGGGCTGGGTCCTTGGTATCCGGTCATCACGGTATGTGGTGTCAATGGTTGCTGACCGGTGACTAACTGAAAGGGGCTGGAGTGAGTAGCTGAGCTCTTTTGTAAGTTGAAACAGAATTGTGCAACATCAAGTAGTCCCACCCAATTTTTCTGGTTTGCACTTACAAAATGGCGAAGATATTCTTCAAGCATAGAGTTAAAGCGCTCAGTCTGTCCGTCGGATTGTGGGTGTTGGCTTGTTGACATATTAAGTTTGGATCCCAAGAGCTTGAACAACTCCTTCCAGAACTTTCCTGTGAAGCGAGCATCACGGTCGCTAACAATGTTTTCGGGCAGTCCCCAATACTTAACGACATGCTTGAGGAACAATTGCGCCGTATCTTCGGCTGTGCAAGTCAGTCCGGTTGGCACAAATGTCACATATTTTGAGAATCGGTCGACAACTACAAGGATACTTCTGAAATCCTCCACTTTCGGTAACCCCGTAATGAAGTCCATAGAAACACTTTCCCAAGGGCGAGTTGGAACAGGCAGAGGCTCGAGTAAGCCTACTGGTCGATCTCTTTCAACCTTATCTTGCTGGCAAATAAGGCAGGTTCGAACATAGGCCATTACATCTTCCTGTATCTGTGGCCAATAGTACCCCCTCTCTAGCAATGCAAGTGTTCGTCTCCAACCTGGATGTCCCGCCCAATGGGTGTCATGGCATTCTCTCAAAAGTTCTTTCCTCAGACCAGAAGCTCTCGGAACATAGAGGCGATTACCAGTGGTGAGTATTGCTCCATCTTTTATCCAGAACCGTCGAGTTTTGCCCTGCTTGATCAACTCTGTAATCGCCTTCGCTTGTGGATCGGTCTGTAGACCGACTTTGATCTTCTCCAAGATGGTGTGGCTCGGACCGGTATGGGTTAGCACTGCAAGGTCCGCCCTTCTACTGAGTGCATCAGCTACATTGTTAGTGCGCCCTGGCTTGTATTCCAATACTAAGTCAAATTCTGCTAATTTTTCTTGCCATCGAGATTGCTTGGAGGTGAGCATCTTCTGAGTAAGAAAATGGCTTGCCGCAGCATTATCCGTTTTAACAAGAACTTGAGATCCCAAGAGGTAGTGTCTCCACACCCGTAAACAATGTACAATGGCTAGCAATTCCTTTTCCTGAGCTGAGTAACGAGACTCTGTATCATTCAACTTTCGACTCTCATATGCTACCGGGTGACCATCTTGAAGTAAAACTCCCCCTAAGGCATAATCAGATGCATCTGTTTGTACTTCGAAGGGCTGAGTGATGTCTGGCAAGGCCAATACTGGATCTTTCGCCACGGCCGATTTCAAGTCTTGGAATGAAGCTTCACACTGCCTATCCCATTCCCATGTTCGGTCGTGCTTCAACAAATTTGTTAGGGCAACAGCTCTTTTAGAGTAGTCCCTTATGAAGCGACGATAATAGTTTGCAAGTCCAAGGAAAGAACGTAGTTGAGATACGTTCTTGGGAGAGTTCCAATCATGGATTGCCTTGACTTTCTCCATGTCCATCCGAATCTTGCCATTCCCAATAACATGACCCAAGAAATTGATCTGGGTCTGGCCGAATGAGCACTTTTCCTTCTTGACAAAGAGATGATTATCCCTAAGGATTTGGAACACTTCTCGCAAATGATGTAGGTGTTCTTCTATAGTCCCACTATAAACTACAATGTCGTCAAGATAGACAACTACAGACTTGTCCAGAAGGTGACGAAACAGGCCATTCATAAGGGTGCAAAATGTAGCTGGAGCATTGGTCAAGCCGAAGGGCATTACTAGGAACTCATAAGACCCATATCTAGTAGAACAAGCAGTTTTGGGTTCATCACCAGCAGCAATGCGGACCTGATGGTAACCTGATCTCAAGTCGAGTTTTGTGAAGTATCTGGCGGATCCAAGTTGGTCGAATAAATCTGCAATGAGCGGCAGCGGGTACTTGTTCTTTATAGTGACTTTGTTCAAGGCTCTATAATCGACACAAAGGCGAAGACTGCCATCATGTTTCCGCTGAAAAAGAACAGGTGCTCCATAAGGTGCTTTAGAGGGCCGAATGAATCCCGACTCCAACAAGCCATCTAGTTGTGTTCTCAATTCAGTCAGCTCTGGAGGGCTCATGCGATATGGACTACGTGCAGGTGGCTTGGCTCCAGGGACTAACTCAATTTCGTGATCAATGAGCCTTCTGGGAGGTAGATTCTTTGGCAATTCATTCGGCATCACTTCGCTGAAATCAGCAATAACTTGGGCAATTTCTTCAGGGATTTGCTAGTATCATCTTCCATCTCTAGCTTCGCCACAGCTAAGTATGTATCTTCTCCTTTGGCCAAGCCCCTCTTGACTTGGAGCGCCGTCAATATTCTATCATGAGTTATTGGTCGAATTGAGGTTGGGACAATGCGTAGTCTGGGTCCGAAAAACCCCAAGGAGTCCATGAAAGGTAATGGTCCTGCTGCAGCTCCTCGGAAGAATTCTTGGCCAAGAATCACCTTAAAATCATCAAGTGGAACGGCCAAGAAGTTTGATCTTCCTTCCCATGGACCAACCTGTAGTGGCACAGCTCTAGCCATACCCTTGATAGAGATTGCCTCAGAGTTGACAGCTTTCAACTTACCCACATCTCCTTCTAAGTTCAGACCCACACGTCTAGCTTCATCTGGGGCAATAAAATTGTCTGTCGCTCCGGAATCCAACAATGCTTGGGAAGGGAACCCATTGATAGTGATGTCGATGTATTGTAAAGCCTTCTTGTGTGGATGCTCATACATTTCTCCTTTGACGGCATTGAGCTTGCGTAGAGCTCCCATTTGGGAGGTCTCACTGTTGGTGGGGTTCGAGCTCGATGCGGTCTGGTTAGAAGGTTCTGCTTGAAGCAAGGACATTAATGAGTGTAGAGCTGGTTTGGATGGACATTTGCCTGTTGGGTGATCTCTACTATTGCAAAGAATGCATGGGGCAGGGGCAGATGGTCTCCACTGCCCAGAGTAGTTTTGCCCTCCTTTGTTGTTATAATTTGAGTTGCTGGAGCTGGCATTCCAATTTTTGTTGGAACTCCAATTCTGGTTGGACGGCCGGGAATTATAGTTTCCTCGGTTCTGACTTGAGTTTCCCCAATTTTGGTGAGGTGAGCGAGCATTCGACCCTGAGCTTGAATTGGTACTGCCAGTTCTAGCTGTGGAGTGATTGAGCGAAGTGGATCCAGTCATGGGCATATAATCACCAAACCTTTCTGCTGCCGCAATTGCACTTGTAATGTCTGTCACCTTCTGCCTTTGCAATTCTGCTTGTAGAAGCGGATGAGCTTGTTCCATGAAACAGAAAACTTTGTCCTTCTCAGACATGTCTCGAATATCTAGCAAGCAAGTTGAGAATTGTCGGACATAGTCTCGAATATTGCCTGTCTGTTTGATGGTGTGGAGCTTCCTCCTTGCTAAGAAATCAGTGTTCTCAGGCAAGAATTGATTTCTGAGTTCCTTCTTGAGGTCTGCCCAAGTTCTAATAAGGATGCGACCTTCTTCCATATCTGCATATTTGGTTCTCCACCATAGCTTTGCATCACCTGCTAAGTACATGGTCGCCATGGTAATCTTGGCTTCTTCAGATTCGGGGTTCACCGCGCGAAAATACTGCTCCATGCCTGGCAAACATTTTCCAAAGAAAAGCAATACATATGATTACATCCTGTCTTTGTACGTTATAAAACTATAATCTCAAAAATGGAGTAAACAACAATTCGTACCAGTGAAGGGTGACATTTTCGTCAGCCTTGTTAAAGAAGTTAACAATCACAGTGTCTCCTTTGTGAGCGTATATGGTTGGGCCTGGAAATTGCCCATTTATTGTAATGATCTCCTTTGTGCTGCATAATCTAGTGAATGAAGATCGCTCTAACTGCATTGCATGTCAACAAGAACATATATGTGAATTCTATATTATTATTTTATTATATATACAAAATATGACGGTGTTTGGGGTGGGAGATAATAGATGACTAAGATTTAACCAAATATATAAATCTAGCCGTACCACATAGAACTTAAAATATCAAGAGTGTATGAGTTCGATTCTCATACTCAATATTTTTTATATTTATTTATTTTTCTTCAATTATTGATGGTGGTGATTAGACATATAAATATGAATGATGAAAACTTAAAAGTGATCAATAACATATTTTTTTTCAAGTTATAATGGAGTATTGATGCTAATTTTTTTTGATATTTATTTATTTTTCTTCAATTGTCGATGGTAGTGATTAGGCATGTAAGTGTGAATGATAAAAACTTAAGGCTGATTAATAACATATTTTTCTTCAAGTTATAATGGTGTATTAATGATAGAAAATAGAATAAAATAAACTCTATTATCATGTAAAACTTTTATCGTGCCAACGGCACGGGGAATATCCTAGTGTATTATAAAAATCAGAAGGGTGTTTGAGGTTGGAGATAAATGACGGCTGAGATTTACCCCAATATAATAATCTAACGGATCACATAAAACTTAAAGCACTAAAAAATAAGTTTCATCTAATAGTTGAGATTCGTTCCATCTAATGGTTGAGACTTAAAGTTAACATTTATGTCTTACCTTCAATCAATTCCCAATAAGAGTGCATGAGTTCGACTCTCATACCCAACATTTTGATATTTATTTATTTTTCTTCAATTGTTGATGGTGGTGACTAGGCATGTAAGTATGAAAGATGAAAACTTAAGGGTGATAATGTTTTGATAAATTTTGAATTTTTATCGTGTCAACAACACGGGGAATACCCTAGTCTATTATACAAATAAAAAAGGTGTTTAAGGTTGGAGATAAAAGACAGCTGAGATTTACCAAATATATGAATTTAACGAATTACATAGAACTTAAAGCACCAAGAGATAAGTTTCTTCTAATGGTTGAGATTCATTTAATCTAATGGTTGAGACTTAAATTAGCCCTTATGTCTTACCTTCGATTTTCATACCCAACATTTTGATATTTATTTATTTTTTTCAATTGTTGATGGTGGTGATTAAGCATGTAAGAACTTAAGCGTGATCATGTTTTGATAAATTTTAAATTTTTATCATACCAACGACATGAGAAATGCCCTATTATATAAATAAAATAAAATAAAATAAAATAAAATAAAAAACAACTTTAAAAAAAAAAAAACAGCTAACCCGATATATATCCCAATATAAAGTTTATTGTAATTAAAAAGAAATAATTTAAACCATCTATGTGAACATTCACATATTCCCATAATTCCCTGTGATGAATATATATGATGATATGTTGATAACAATGAAAAGCATTGCAGTATATATATATATATATATATATAGGAATACACCAAATACTAGCAACCTGAGTTAACCTTGTATTATAAACAAGGACAGATAAATTAATGGATTTCAAGCAACAAGAAGCAATTTGTTAAATTAATGTAGCACGCCTTTGGGAGTTAGAACTCATCCCGTCAATCACCAAGCTTTATTTATTATTCAGTGAGCCTATTGCCAATGGGCAGCATGTATTTTGACTTGGAGTTATCTCTATACAGGCTAATCATGAGAAATGATTAATACCAGAGCTTTGCTAGAGAGGAAACGAGCGAGGGAAATGAGGTGGAGGGGGTGAAAACCGTTCACCCTCCTTGAGATGTGCGCATAAAAAGTCAATGCACACATCCTGAGGGGGTGAACGGTTTTCACCCCTCCACCTCATTTCCCTCGTTCGTTTCCTCGACATTTAGAATTCCCCTTAATACCACTTACAGCGAATTCTTGATAAATGGTCTTCCCCGAAGCACTGCAAATAAGGAAACCATGCAACAAGGTGAACCCTAAAACCCACAAGAAAAAATCATTTCTTGAACCCGCCATTTCTTTGAACGAAACCTGAGTTTTCTGTGTCTAAGTCCAGAAATCCTGAAGGCTATTTATAGAAAAAATCTCATGGAAAAACACGAGAGTATTCAATATGTGCTTGTCACTGTAATTGATATATTATAAGGACTGAATTGTCTTTTAGAGTTTGATTTTTATTTTTTTCTTTCTGAAATTTGGTGGATATAACAATTGAAAACAACTATTGTAATTAAAAATAAAAAAAAGAATATATATCCCATTGTGAATTGTACTTGAGATTAGATTATTCATAAAAAGTCAATGCACGCATTTTGAGTGAAATAAACGGCTTCCACCCTGCCACCTCACTTTTCTCGCTCATTTCCTCGACACTTAGAATTTCTGCTTCCTTTAAACATAGGTCAACGCCCCAGAGTCGCGGTGTATGATTGTTTAGATAGTCAACTATTCACTGACCATTTAAGTGTTGGTCAACCATTTGACTCTGGGTCAACTATTTATGGAGCTATTAAGGCATTAACTGGCTTATTGTTAAATAAGGTCCTTTTAACTAAATGAAATTTAATGTTTTCTAAAAAGCAGTCACACTAGAAATTAATCGGCCATTTTAATTAAATAAAATAACAAAATAAATTAATCTAGAAATTAAACAACTATTGTAAATAAAATAAAATAAAATAAAAACAACTTTAAAAAAAAAACTAACCCGATATATATCCCAATATAAAGTTTATTGTAATTAAAAAGAAATAATTTAAACCAGCTATGTGAGCCTTCACATATTCCCATAATTCCCTCTGATGAATATATATGTTGATACAGAGAGGCTACACAGCGAGGAAATGGGCGAGGGGAGTGAGGTGGCGGGGGTGAGAGCCGTTCATTTCGCTTGGGATGCGCACACAAAAAGTCAACGCATGCATCCTGAGCGAGATGAACGGCTCCCACTCCCGCTACCTCCCTTCCCTCACCCATTTCCTCGACACTTAGAATTTCTGATGTTGATAACAATGAAAAACATTGCAGAATATATATACAGGAATACACCAAATACTAGCAACCTGAGTTAACGTTGTATTATAAACAAGGACAGATAAATAAATTATCTGTATATATCTGTCTGCTTATACTTTATGGCATACTAAATGGGGCCAACCTGAATATGTATTTTCCAATTATGCCAAAAATACATTGTTAGTAGGGACCCTTACACTGTTAAATTGGCGGGACAAATGCTTTTTATGAAAACTTGTGGTAAACATGTGAGGTACAAGAGATACGATATGTGTAATGGATTTTTCAGACCAATTTTCTCACCACTAAACTCAACTAAAACTGAGACACCAAGGGTGTCTTTGGTTGCATAGAATTTTATGTCTTCGAAATGCACGAGGAGACCACTTAAATTTAAAGTAATTTGTGGTTTACTTATCAATCCACCATTAAATTTTGTAATTAATAGTGGAAATAGAAGTTTCATAAAAATGAAAATCTCATGTTTTGGGGAGATTAAAGAGTGTGATTCATGTTCATGGGACTTTCATTTCCACTATTGATCACAAAATTTAATGATTTAAGTAATCCTCTCATAGATTCTCACGACATAGAATTAGATGCAACTAAACATAGAATTAGAATTAGATTTAAGTAATCATCTCGTCAGTCACCCTCACCAAGCTTTATTTATTTTTCAGTGAGCCTATTGCCAATGGGCAGCATGTGTGTTGAATTATTGGAGTTATCTCTATACGTACAAGCTAATCATGAGAAATAATTAATACCACTTACAGCGAATTCTTGATAAATAGTCTTCCCCGAAGCACTGCAAATAAGGAAACCATGCAACAAGGTGAACACTAAAACCCACAAGAAAAAATCATTTCTTGAACCTGCCATTTCTTCTAACGAAACTTGAGTTTTCTGTGTCCAAGTCCAGAAATCCTGAAGGCTATTTATAGAAAAAACACGAGAGTATTCAACATGTACTTGTCACTGTAATTGAAATATTATAAAGACTGAATTGTCTTTTAGAGTTTGATTTTTTTTTCTTTCTGAAATTTGGTGGGGAGGTTCCATGACTGAACTATATATCTCTATCGTGCTGTATAGCTGTACCCGACTTATCGATATCAATGAACAAAGGCATGCTTAGTGAAGTTTTGTGGGTGTGTTCTGTTAAGTCGCTTTCTTAGACCATCAAAGACTGAAACATCAAAGACTGAAACTTGAAAGAGATCGAGGAGATGTTGTAAGAGGAATTTGAGATTCTCACGGAGTCCCCTTCTTCCAGCCCTTGTTTTTAACAGGTTTGTAAAGCAAAAGCCCCACCATCTTTACCTTTAATTTCGCAGGCCAAGATTTCAATGTTTAGTTCAGAGTAAGGGCCGAGTTTCCACTCCATTATCTGTAAGTGGCGGAGCCACATACAATACATGGGAACTAGATCATCCTTGACAAACTTCATATCCTTACCTTCTTTTTATATATGAGCCTTCACCTTTCTCATATATATTGAGCCCACTCTCCATGATGTGAGTCTGAGTGGAGAACTCGTTATGTGGGGATAACTGCCTCCATACCAAATGGAGAGTTTCCTTACGTTTTCGTTGTGGTTTTCTAGGCCCAAAGGCCCCCCCAGTGAGCTCATCCACCCACCTTTCCCTTGCCTTTGTGAGCCTCTCCTTGCTTGAGACTTGTAACAATTGATTTGCTCGAGGCCTCAGTCACTGTGTTGAAGAGTGGTAATGATGATGAGTTTGGCATAGCCTTTCGTGAGTTGCTCGATGTTCTCATGTGTGAGTGATGTCTTCTTTGAACTTCACAAGTAGTAATTTATACAATAAGAACTGTTAGACCTGATTATAGGTAGCAGCAACTAAAATGTCACAGTAAGACATTCCAAAAAACTCATACCCTGACCATGTTTGCTAGTATAATGTATTGGATGTTTTACTTAAGCAAATTCCAATATGCAAATATAAAGCATAAATTTCATCTAAACATTAAGCATACGTACAATAACAAATGCATTTAGCATACTATTGTAAGCAAACATTCTTAGAAAAAACAAAGGAAATCTATGAAATAAATTCATCCTTAACATACCTGTTTGTTGTAACTTCTATATAAGATTCAACTGCTGTAAACAATTCAAATAAATAGTTAGGAACGAATGTACCAATTTTGCTTGGGTTGAGTCGCGGACTAGGTCGCTCTCTTTAAGACATTTCGCGGCTCTGCCCAAAATTGTGCAAGCAGTTTCGTAGCCCCGCCGTCCCCAGGATAAAACAGCCCAGAATCTTCTCTGTCTCATTCAAAAATTGCACAGTATATGAACGAAATACAAATCACCCTTAATCTCCTTATTTGCTCGGAATCACCAATACCATTGAAAGAAATCAGCAAGAAGCAGAAATTTCATAGACGAAAACTGATTGTTGTAAACACGAATATTGTTTGCAAACTGTTTCTGATTTGAAAGAAAGTCAGCAAGAAGCAGAATCTTAATAGATGAAAATCTGATTTTTGTAGACACGAAGACTGTTTGCAATCTGTTTCTGATTTGAAAGAAATCAACAAGAATTTTAATAGACGAAAAAACTGTTTGCAATATACTCTGAAAGAAGAACACTCTGTTTCTGATTTCGAAAAAAGACTCTCTTTCTCTCTATCTCAAAACTCTAAAACTAGATGGTAATCATACATTAAAAACGTCAAACGAAATCGAAATATATACTCTGTTCATATGCATCAATCACGTGGAGAATAAAATCAAATCGTGGAGAGAAAATCTCGTATCTTGATTCAGTTCTCTTCAGAAATTCGAGAAATAAATTTTCACCAAAAAAACGTTTTGCTTTCTAAATGACCCAACCCAACCCAACCCGCCCGACCGGACGGCGGCGGGCGCGAGAGCCTATCTCCCCCCTCTTCATAAAAGAGTGGTACCCCCAAGGGATCCAAACCCAAGTCCTAATTATCTTCTTATATACTCTACCTCAAAGATATATATAGTAGATATGAGACTATAAAATAGAGAGTGAGTCAAAGATCAAACTAGGAGAGGGAGGTCCAGGGTTCAAAACCAGGTAAACACACATTTGTTTTTTATTTTTAAAAAGCCAAATTTGCAACAAGAACTGAATTGTTTGGAACAGGACTCGAGTCCACGTTTTACAATGAATTCGGACCGTTTAATAATTTATACAATAAGAATGAGTTGTTTAAAGCAAAACGGTCTGATTCGATTTGAAACCGTGATTCTTAAACTCTTTTGCTCGCCCCTATTTACAAGTACTTGTGTTTAGATCAAGTATAGTTCTATCTCAAAATTACAAGTCGTAATTCTTTGTATGAGAAAGTACGTTGCTCCATGTGCATGTTGGCGAACGTTTCGTCATATGTACCCCATTAATACACCCCAAACCCCCATCACCTACACCTCGACAACACACATACAACCTTTTGGAACCTCAATGTGGATCTCCAAACCCCTACGTACACCTTGAGTGACCAACCATAGAAGCAATCACCTGCATCATCACCATCACCATCACCATAAGGCTGAGTGAGTGTAATGACCATTATAGTGAAATGACAAACCATCCCAAGTGATACGAAAGCTAGAATAGAATCCCCTGCATGTAAGCAGATGCTCCATCGCCAACATCAACTAATTGTCTAACTGCATCATGAAAGAAGGATTGTCTAACTAGAAGGGAACCCTTCCTCAACAACATGGGCGGATTTACCGAGGGGCGAGGGGGGACAGCTCCTCCTCTCAACTTTTAAAATATTTTAGTATATATATTTTAATCTTATAAAAATCGATTATATAATGTAGAATATAATATTAGAGTTGGTTATACAAATGTTTTAATATGTCTTTATTGGTGTAGTGGTTGCAGGTTTACTATTTTGATAAAATGCTTGAGTTCGATAATCTTTAAGTGCATTTTTATTTTATTTTCAATGCAATAAATTTATTAACATTACAGAAATTAATTGTTTTTCACAAGTGGTATATAATTGTATAAAACCTCCAACAAAAAATATTTAAAATTAATATATAAATAATAACTATAGAATTCAATGAAAATATATACCATTAGCCAACTCGTAAAAAATTTGAGCCTCATATAAACTATTTTTCTATAAAATTGTATTATGATCGTATTAGGTTCGCAAATTTAAAAAAAAAAAAAATTAACTTTACCTAGATACTTATCCTAATTATTTTGCGATATTAGTTATTATGCTCGTTTGCTCCTTACTAAGGTTATCGATAGTGACCTTGTTTTGGCTTAAAATTGGACTACATTGTATCCAATTTGGTATATGCAATGTATTTTTTATAGTTGTATTTTTTTATTAGTTACTAACTTAGGTAGAAAATAAATTTGACTTTACCATTGATAACTACTATTATCAACTAATAAGTATTTTTTATTTCGCCCACCTCGACTAAAATCCTGGGTCTGCCCCTGCTCAACCAGCAATATTTAAATTAATTAAGTGCCACTACAGAGACATCAAGTAATGAAATATGAATAAATACGCACAATTGGGTATCAAGAGTTTCATAGCACTAAAAAGACAAAGAAAATCAAAGACATTGCTAAAAGACGGATCAATGGGAAAAACACGAGTACATCTAAAAGGTTTATTTTTTGGCTCAGATTAGTTGTCCCCATTACTCGGAGACTTTTTGCATGTAGACATGAACTGGTTATCCCCACCCTCTTTCTTAAAGAAACCCAAATAGAGAGAAACTAAGCAATAGAGTTACAGGAACAAAAAGTTGTTCTCGCTATGGGCGGACCTACTAAGGGGTGAGACCTCCCTCAACTTTTAAAACATTTTTAGTATATATACTTTAGTCTTAAAAAAATTGATTATATAATGTAGAATACAAAATAAAAATTGTTTATACAAATAGTTCAACATGCCTTTGTTGGTGTAGTGGTTGTAGGTTTATTATTTTTGGTAAAATACCGGAGTTCGATACTCTTCAAGTGCATTTTTATTTTATTTTCAATGTAATTTTATTAGTAATTGCAAAGTTTAATAAAAATTTATTAACATTAATAAATGAATTGATTTTCACAAGTGGTATAATTATATAAAACATCCAACAAAAATTATTTAAAATTAATATATAAATAATAACTATAGAATTCAATGAAAATATATACCATTAGCCAACTCGTACAAAATTTGAGCCTCATATAAACTACTTTTTTCTATGAAATTGTATTATGATCATATTAGGTTCGCAAATTTAAAAAAAAAAAAAATTAGCTTCACCTAGATACTTATTCTAATTATTTTGCGATACTAGTTATATATTCTAAAATTATTATGCTCGTTTGCTCATTGCTAAGGTTATCGATAGTGATATTATTTTGGCTTAAAATTAGACTACATTGGATCCAATTTGGTATATGCAATATACTTTTTATAGTTGTATTTTTTTATTAGTTACTAGTTCAGGTAGAAGAAAAAAATTGGCTTTACCATTGATAACTATTATTATCAATTAGTAAGTATTTTTCATTTCGCCCCCCTCGACTAAAATCCTGGGTCCACCCTTGAAAATGGCTACGAAGAACTTGAAACAATGGCGGCTTCGATAACACTTGATGAGTACAAGGAGAACAAAAAGAAAGATGCAACGACACTTTTCTTTATTCAACGAGGGATAAGCAAATTTATTTCTAAGAATTGTACCAGCAAAAAAAAAACAAAAGATGCATGGGACATTTTAAAGAATGAAGTTCGAGGTTCACAAAAAATTATCTCCATGAAGCTTCAATATTTGTGGAGAGAGATTTTGATAATTTGTTCATGAAAGACAATGAAGTAATTCATGATTTATTTCTCTAAAAGTTTCCAGCATTATAAATCTGATTAGAAGTTGTGGTGACACAATTGAAGGCAAGAAAATTGTTGAAAACGTCTTGAGAAGTTTGCCTACAAAATTTGAACATGTTGTTACTACCGAAGAATCTAAAGGCTTCACTAAGTCATCTATGCAAGAACTAATGGGTTCTCTTGAAGAACATGAGAAATGATGAACATGTTTGCCGAAAAGCTGTTGGAGCAAACATTTCAATCAAAACTGCAAATTAAAGACAAAAAAAAGGAAGAAGCTGGCAAAGAAATAAAAGAAAAGACTTTTCTCAATATGGAGGGAAAGAAAAATCACCCGTGACGAAAAATCTTACCGTGGATGTGAAGAGGAACCGACCACTATAATCAAAGGTATAAATCTAATTTTCATTGCAATGTTTGCAAAAATCTGGCCATGCAAGTGAAACTTGCAGATTTAAATGCACAAAATGCAAGAGGTTCAATCACATAGATAAAAATTGTTCTATAAACAAAGAGATGAAGCCAATTGTACCGAGAAAAATGATTCTCCAGTCCAACTCTTTTATTCATGTTATAATACTCAATGAGTCTCAAAATATTTGGTTTTTGGATAGTGGTTGTAGCAATCACATAATTGGCAACAAAAATGTTTTGTAAGCTTGAATGAGAACATTAATTCTCAAGTCAAGCTTGGAGATGGGAAAATACAAAATGTTGAAGGCAAATGTGTGATTTCTATGAAGAAAAAAAAAGTCAAAATAAATTTATTAACGATGTTCTCTATGTTCCCGGCCTTGCCCAAAATCAGTTAAATGTTGAGCAACTCATTGAAAACGGGTACACCGTGAACTTTGACAAAGATGAAAGCACAATTTTGGATTAAAAAAAAAAGCAATTGGTGGCTAATTTAAAAATGTCCCCAGACAAAGTCTTTTCTCTTATCATGCCACCAAACTGGAATTGTGCTTTAAAAGTTGATGATGTTGATGAAAGTGTGTTTTGGCACTTGAGATTAGGGGTGGGCATCCCTTCCCGAGATCCCGATCCTGTTTCGATTTTTTTTAGGTCTTATTGGGATTGATCAATCTCATCTCGATCCCGATCTAGAGTGGAGCGAGTGAAGATTTATCCAGCCCATCTCAAATTGATTTTTTAAATATTTATTATTAATAGTTTTAATATTGTTCATGGAAATAATAACACATGGTTTCTATTCTAGTAGGAACTATTTTCTATTGTTGTCTTATTCATGAATAACACATGTATTTTATTCTAGATAAAACACAAGTTGTGTACCAAATAATGTTCATTTACATAAAACTCAATTTACTAAACATTTCTTATAAAAGTTCACATGCTAAAAAAACATAGCAAAACATATTCATATATACAATCACATATATATATATAAGTACTAGTAAAGCTAATACAGTTATTAAATTTGAAATCAAAGAGTAACATCAATGTGAAATAAATGAAATGTTTTATTTCCTATTGAACCTGTCCCGAACCTGTTTGGGATGAGACAGGGTCAAGATGAGGTCCATCTCGTCTCATGCCCACTGCTTTGGCCACTCTAACTATGGGGCACTTAAAGTGATGAAAAAAGGGCGATTGGTCTTCCCACTCTTGATGATCAAACCAAATTGTGTGAAAGATGTATCTATGGAAAATTTTCATAAATTTCCATTTGTTAAGTCTTCATGGAAGGCAAAAAAGCTATTGAATTGGTTCACGCCGACATATGTGAACCAACACAAACACTTTCATTATAATAAAAGGTATTTTCTTTTCTTTGTTGCTAATTTCATCATGATGATCTGGGTGTATTTCCTAGAGAAATAATCAGAAGCATTCTCTAAGCTCTTACAATTCAAGGGGTCTATAGAAAAACAAAGTAGTCATCAATTGAATGTGTTCCGAACTGACCATGACGGTGAATTCACTTCAAATGAAAATTTCAGAATTATTGCATGAACAATAACATCAAAGGGAGTTAACTATAAGGTATACTCCACAACAAAATGACATTGCAGAAAGGAGAAATCAAACTATTGTAGAAATGACATGAAGCATGCTCAAAGGAAAAGACATTCCAAACAAATTTTGGGTTGAATCTATCATTACAACTTATATATTCTCAACAGATCTCCAATAAATGCAGTTTTGGAAAAGACTCCATTTGAAGTTTGGCACGATAAAAAATCGGAGGTAATTTCTCTTAGGGGCTGTTTGGTTGCACGAAAAATAGACATGGAAACTGAAACCGTTTTCGTGAATCCGATTTCGAGGCCTCTTCCTCAAATTTGAATTCCCATGAGTAGTGAAAAAACAGTCTTATGAATAATCGATTTCCTGTTAGTAAATAAACAACTAAATAACGAAAATCTGAATAACAAGATAAATGGATTCCATTTTCCAAGGAAAATGACTAACCAAACATACCCTTAATGTTTTTGTATGTATTCCTTATGCTCATATTCCATCTCAATTGCATAAAGAAAAATTTGATGAGAAAGGAGAAAGATATATTTTTGTTGGTTACAGTGCAGAATCTAAAAACTACAGGTTGCCCAATTCAAAGACTAATGAATTGGTCACTACTAGAGATGTTATATTTGATGAATTGACATTTGGACATGGGGCAATGCTAGCAGCCAGGTAGCACCTCAAGTGGTTGAAGAAGTAAGATACGAAGATGCAACCAATTCACCAACAAGTGTAAGAGTGCCAAGCCCAATCAACCCATCTTCTTCAGAATCAAGTACACTAATAAGAATGAGATCTTTGCAAAAAAGTTGAGTCTTGTGATTTTGCATTTGTTGCTCTTGAACCAATTTTTTTTTTAAAATTCCTAGCAAGGATGACGGATAGAGATAATCCCTAGAAGAAGAAATAAAAATGATCACTAAAACCAACACTTGGGTTTTGGTTGATCGACCTCATGGAAAACATGTCATCAGCTTGAAATGGGTTTACAAAACCAAATTTAATGAGGAAGGCATAATTCAAAAGTATAAGGTCAAACTGGTAGCCAAAGGTTACTCTCAAAAGGCTGGAATAGACTATAATGAAAATTTTGCACCTGTTGCAAGAATGGAGATGATTCAAACAATTCTTGCTATTGTTGCTCAATTGAAGATGAAAATGTATCAACTGGATGTCAAGTCTGCGTTTCTAAATGAAAAATGCATTTTGAAATCTTTGTCAAACTACGTAAAAGATATATCACGATTAAGCATAGATGGCTTATTTGTAATATAGCCTATGAGATTTCATTGTACCATAGTCAAATTGCTTTTGACTTTTCACCATGAACGCTTTGCATGACTGCTCTGAAACTGAAGAGAATGAGTCGTAATCTAAAAACAGAAATTCTAAGTGTCGAGGAAACGAGCGACGTAAGTGAGGTGGCGGGGGTGGGAGCCGTTCAATCCACTCGAGATACGTGTTTTGACTTTTTGTGCATACATCCCGAGCGAGATGAATGGCTCCCACCCCCGCCACCTCACTCCCCTCGCCCATTTCCTCGCTGTGTAGCCTCTCTCATCTAAAAAAGATGTGCCTACAAGGAAATTTCGAGGAGCAATTCTATATGTCGAGGCTTTGGGCGAGGTTTTTGGCGAGGAAGGTGCGTCGCACGCGAGCAGATGACGTGGTGCAAAAAAAAAAAAAAAAAATTTGCGAGGGAAATTAAAATTTTGGGCGAGAAGAAGAAGAGAATGAGCATTTCACCTCTCGCTCCCTCCCTCCCTCTCTTCATTCTCTTCATTCTCTTCTCTTCATTCATTCCCTCTCTCGCTCCCTCGCTCCCTCCCTCCCTCTCCCCAAACGAAATCACCCTCCCTCCCTTCCTCTCACCAAACGAAGATCTACAGAGAAGCCTCCATCTCCCCCAACGAAGCTCGACAGAGAAGAGAAGTTGGAGACCAATCGCCACCCTCTCCCAAAAGGTACTGTATTTCCCTCTCATTCTCTCCCTCTTTGTGAGTGATTTGTTGTTGGGGATTTCTAGATCTAGGGTTTAGGGTTTCTACTAGAGCTAGGGCTAAAAATTTGCATTCTTCTTGTTGGGGATTTCTAGATCTACAAAGTAGAAGCCTACCCAAGTTCACCCTCTCCATCAGTGCTTCCCCATAGGATCTTCTTCAAAGCAAGCAAACTTGGGTCGATACACAACAGATCGTATTCCTTGTCCAGATTTGAGAAAACCCAGTTAAGATCAATAATTTCCCCCCTCTTTTGTTAACAAGGTTGGTTCATCCCCCCCCCCCCCCCCCTCCCTTTTTGTTGATATTTGTTGCTAAGCCACTGTTAATTTCATCACACAATGACTATTTTTCATCTTCTCTGTTCGATTTGGTGATAAAAATCAAGTCTTTATCTTCTTCTCCTTCGGTTTTAGCTTGGGTCGACTTGCTTGAGTCTGATAAAAAGAAAACAATGAAAAGGGTATTAGGGTTGGGTTTGAATGATTGTGCTTCATTTTGTGATTTTGAGGATTTTTGTTACCATGTAAAATTGCTATAGTCTTCTTGTTATGAAATTGCTACCATGTAGAATTTATGAACCCATGGTAATGGGGTTTTCTCAGTTTTTCAAATCCCAAGCTGATTTGAGACATGGGTTTTAATGATTTTGTGAAAAAAAAAAGGGCAGGAGTGACTGTAACCCATGATGGGGTTCTCTGGTTTTATGAGAAAAACCTCACTTTTGTAGATTTTGGTGTTTTTTGTTGGAAATGGGAATCTGGGTTTTGTTTCATTTATTTTGTTTGCAAGTTTTGGATCTTGAGGTGGGTCTAGTCGGGTGTATTTTGATGTTCTCAGTGGATGCTCTGTTTCAATGATAAAATGTGTATTATTAGCTCTGATCTTGTGTTTTGTGTCTTTACCAGCTTTCTCTTCGGAGTAAATCTAGACGCAGAGATTGATATTTCCTCATATTGTAAGATTATTTTGTTTCTAGCACAATTTTATTCCCTCTAGTTCTTTTAATTATGTTAGAACTGTTGATTATAGATGTTGATGTATTTTTGGTTTCCACAATCAGGGTGAAATTCAGGAGATCCTTATAGATGGAATGCAAGAGAAGTTTCCACTAGGAGGGCTCCATTTTGAATCGAGAAGCTACCAAACGTCTACTCTTGTTAACGACAAGATTGTAAGGAATTTGATTATCCTCTATGGAATATTTGATCTATTCCATGCATATATGTTCATTCTAAGATGTTCCTTGCAATCATCTTTATATGAAATTTGCACGTATTTTTGTCCAGTATGTGATTGAGGGATTGGATGATGAAGCAAATTCAGCACTTGGTATTCGGATCTTTGACAAATTATCAAGCAAATGGTGAGTTTTGGTCTGTTGTATTGCTGCATTTTCAATCTGGATGTTATATTTAGTAAATTGATTTCTAGTAAAATTGGCAGGGAGAGTCCTGTGGTATTGGGTATAAGACCCAGCTTTTGCAAGTATCATTCAGCACTGCTTGTAAATAAGACAGAATTTTGATCCTTAAAAGGGAATCTGCACTAGATGATTGCATCTGGTTGCTTGAGGTTAGCATCCAATGTAAAGTGATGTCAATATTGTTTGAACAAATATAACACAGGTCCCCCGTCATGTTCATGAGTTGCCTTTGTAAGTGGATGGAGCTTCATGAACATGACGGGAACCTGTGTTATATTTGTTCAAACAATATTGACATCACTTTACAAAAGTTTACCAGGAGTGCCTTGAATTGATTGCCACCCTAGTAGCATTTCCATCATTCTTACCTCACATTTCAGCATATGCAAACACTAACCAACTCCTATCTTCATGTAACACCTACCAAAATAAAGAAGGTATTTTGATCATGTATCATTACAATTAGAGTCACGGTTGGTAATTGGCAAAGATGATCATATAATTTATTTATTTGTATGGATCCCCACTTCAATGTTTATATGGGCTTCTTGTCATTGATTGTTGATTGTTATTTCCTGAGCTTTGGTTTTTTGTTAAGAGAGTTTTGACAGTTGATGACTTTAAAAAGTTCATCTTTAACAACATCTTGCAAAATGTTAAAAGAGTTCCATGTACTTTTCTTTACATTATTGCTGTGTATTCATATCATTTCCTACTTCTTTTTACTCTTTTGGGTACCTTATTTGGATTTGGCTATAAACTCTATAACAGGCTATGAACATGGTTGAAATCCACTGGTTGCAGAGGCTGCCCAAGAAGTGATGCTAATGCAGGCAGATGCTTAGGTCTGTTGAAGCCAAAATTGAATGACGTGATAGAAGAATCTTGGGAGGAACTTGACATGCAACACAGAAATTGCCAATGGTGCAGAGTCATTGCGCTGGCTTATTTGGGTATGTTCACTGGGAAACTCATTTCTAAAAGAGTTTTGTGCTAATTAGATCAAGGGTATTCTAAGTGAATCTTTTGTTTTGATTTGATTGGTAACGCCATATGTGTGTGTGCAGGAAAAAAATGCAACAAATGATTTTGAGGATGTGGGTCACAGTGACTCTGCCAAAGAGGTGATGGAGAAATACTACATTGGTGAAATCGACCCTGCAACTGCAACATGGTGCTGCTGCTCCTTGTTTCCTACTTCCACTGCCAGTACTAAAGTTTGAAGATTGATTAAACTTGCTAAGATTTGAAGATTTAAAGGCTATCTTTTTTTGCTGAGATTTGCTCTAGTTTGTAGAGTGAATTCAGTAATGATGAATTTGCTGAGATTTAAGTTTGTTTCAAAAGAGAATGAATGAATGATGGATAGTAAATGAATGATGTTCAGAGATGTGTATTGGTAGAGAATTTGAGTAAATGAATGATGTTTGTAGAGTGAATTCAGTAATGTATTTAGTAGCCATTTCCTACTGGATAGGCTCTTGGTGGGCACATGAGGCTTCATCAGGTTGCGCCGGCATTGCAAGCACACTCTGCTCCTGAAAGTGGGTTGAATTCGGATCTCTGTCAGCTGGCACCTGATATGGAAGAAGAACTGAGGAGGAACCAGTTAACTCTCTCTCTTTTTTAGTATAGCCTGTTCTTTTGCTCAAGAAATCAGTTTTGTTTCCACAATCTTTGAAGCTGTTCTTGTACAAGATTGAGTAGAAAATTGTGATTTAGAAAAATTTACAAGAGCATTATTAGAGTTTTTGTTTTTTGATAATAATAATTATAATATTATTTAGAATTTTCGAATCCTTAATTCTGCATCTACTTTTAATCCTTAATCCTACTTCCACAAGTCGACTAAATGCTGATTGTTATAAGAACAGCAATTGCTCAAAGTTTATAAACCAAACCTAAAACTCTGAGATTCTTCAACAAGCCCAAAATTTCGTAGTTATCAGATGGTTGGCCACAATAGAAACTCCGAAAACACAAAAGATCAGTTCCATCTTGGGGAATTATCTCTAGAACGAGAATTTGCAAAATTTTATTTGGTACTTGGGTTCTTAAAGGTACTTGAGTGATGCTCAAGATCTTTAAAGACAACTGTTTCATTGCAATCTACGGAATGCGCTTCCTATGCCTATGGCTATTCAACAAACAAACGATCAATCAAACTTGTACTTGCAATTGACAATTAAACTCTCATTAGCTAGCTTTTGCCAACAGCTAACCACGTACTTCAAACACACCACCACAAAAACACCATAAGCAACAAGAAAGTAATGCTTCAATTTTAATTCTATCAAACTTTGATTTGTACTAGTGAGACTTCCAAACAATCAACTACAACTATAGTCTATCTATAACTCTATATAGGTTAAAAGCAATACAAGTCAAATGGGATTTAATTATAGTAAAAAAAAATGTGATAGTCTGCTGGTGAGTTGCGAAAATATCAAAGATCTGCCCTTCCTGGGTACCTTGGGAATGGTATCACATCCCTAATGTTGTCCAGACCAGTTTTATCAAAATTCTTAACCATGAATTCCATATCATCCAGGTTGTGATCAAGTAGCCATTGACAGAGAAATTTCACATATGCCTCAGCACAGTTCATGTCATCCTACAAAGCATATGCAATACAAGCAGTCAGATACTCAGAACGAAACACAATGGTTTCAAAGAAAGTTTTAGGACCAATGCTAAATAAAAAAGAAAATTTGTAAAATACTTCCAAATCTGCAAAAGCAATCTCAGGCTCCACCATCCAAAACTCTGCAAGATGCCTTGATGTGTGAGAGTTTTCAGCTCTGAAAGTGGGTCCAAATGTGTAAACATTGCTAAGAGCACAGGCATAAGTCTCAACCTGAAGCTGGCCTGAAACTGTCAAGAATGCTTGACGAGCAAAGAAATCTTGGGAATAATCAATCTTCCCATCCTTCTGTGGTAAACCAGGTTTCAGTTTAGACCTCTCTTGCAACTTTGAGAAGTTTTCCTTTGCTTTTGTGAGTTGACCAACAGCCACAGTTATTTCCTCCTTCTTGGCCTTAGCAGATTTCAACGCCGCCACTTCATTTCCTCTCTCCTTCACAAGTGCCCCAGCAGCTTCTACATCAGCATCAGATGGCGCTGGGTTTTCTTTCAATTCTTTCTCCACCTTGTCCGCCACACTAAACAATGTGGTAACTTGAAACATTTCTCCAGCTCCCTCACAATCACTTGTGGTCACAATAGGCGTGTGTACATAAAGAAACTTATGTTCATCAAAAAACGTATGAGTCGCAAAAGCCAGATTGTGCCTGATCCTAGCTACCGCAGATATCTGAACAAATCCATCCCCAAAATAATCAAATCAAAATAAATAAATAAAAACCTAAAACATATCCATAAAACAATAACCATTAACAAAGCACTCCCCTCTATAGCTGTAGTTTCCTGTTGTTTATTTTGTTGTATTGGCTGATTTGAGTGTTTTGTTGGTTGGTTTTAAGAAACTCGAGGGTGACAATTGGACAAAAAAAGGACAGAGGATATATATTACTTAGTTTTCCAACCTTTTGCTTTTGCAGGAGGATTGTAAAATGTAAATCTCCCTTAGTCTTCTATATGGTCAATGTGTGGTGTTACACCCACTATATACGAGCATCTGTCGACTGTTGTTAGTAAACTATACCATCAGGATTCATATATGATGTTAAGGGACTAAACTAAGGTGTCGAAAGGGATGTTTAAGTTTCATGTTTAAAAATAAAATGTGTCAACTACATTACAGTACGCATGCTCAAGATTACATCATGTAATGACCTTAACTGCCTGTCGACCGATTAAGCTGAACATTTTCATATTGCCAGGGCAGGTTTCCACTCTACCTAATGTCCCCATTATGTAACACATTACCAAATCTAAATATCAAAATTTCAGTGTGCTCATACAACAACTCAGGTACAATGATGTATTGCTCAACAAAACAATGTCGTTGCTCCCTATTATAAACACAAACTCTAAAATATATATCAAAGTAGCATCACCATTGAACAACTGCTATTGCACTTATATGAACACTGAACTAGCCAGCCTTTTGAATTGCTTGCAGAGACAAATATGTGGGGAAAGAGGCATTTTTTTTGAAACTTTAGGTTGGCATGGATGAACTTCAACCATAGCTTCCAGAAACAGAGCAAATATTCTAAATCCCATTTCACACTTTTTTTTTTCACAGCTTTTTGTCATTTTTTTCTTCACAAATTTTGTTTTTAAATGTACTAGATACTTTTTTGAATATTATAAGTACAAGTTGAATATATAAGGCCAAATTCTGTGAAATTCGCAAATCTAAAAAGCTAGAATCTATACTGTTTTTTTTTCTTCTCCAACACATGTACTGTTCAGGGCACATTTTTTTTTCTTTCTTTGAATTTTAGATAATATATTGTTATGGAATATTTTCATAACCTCAGATCTTCCAATAAGGCTACTAAATTAGATGTCACTGAATCTTATGTAGTTCATGATTAAGATTCAGTGACATCTAATTTAGTAGCCTTATTGGAAGATCTGAACATGGTTGATCCTAACAATAACTGGTAAGAACTAACAATTGAACAACTGGTGAGGATGTCTGTACCTCAACATCAGCTTTTTGGTGTCTCTTTAAGGTCTGTACAACAAGCCTTGTAGCTTCTTCAGGTGATCTTGGTGGTGGTTTTGCTTCCTTCCATGCGTCGATAAATTTCTTGTACCTTCATACATACTCAATCTTCAAATTATTAGAAGAAAAAAAATACAAATAAAAATCATTAAAAAGTATAAACTTGAGATCTAGCAATTTAGCTAAAAAAAATTAGTGAATTATATATTTGATCCAATTAGTACCAATTAGCCTGAGCTTTCTTAGATGATACCACATACTGGCTGAGTCCTTCTGGTACCTAAATTGATATAAACAATACATATTAGAGTATGCTCATATCATACTATAATCAAATTACCCAGAACTTCAAAACTTCAATTACAATATACCTGAGATGTAATGTCGAACTGAAAGATATCGTTAGCGAGAGCCGAAACGCCGACGGAGGAGACGCCATAGGGACCTTGCTGATCAGCTGTTGGCTCACAACAATTTCTCAACAAAAATCTACGGTATACCCACAGAACATGGCTCGTGATGGCTAAATTTTACAGAAAAAAACACTAAAAAAAGGAAGAAGAGATCTGAAACAAAAAAGAAGAAGAAGAGATACAACATACCTTTGATTTGGTTTGAAGGAAGGTAGGAAAAGGGAGAGCAATCTTGATCTGCTTCTTCTTTTTTCTTTGGTTCTTCTTCCCCTTTCTTCTACCAGCGGCTATTCGATGGGAGTAGATGGAGGAGGAAGAGAATGCCATGGCGTAAATAGGATAAGGAGAGTCGTAAGTGAACATGTTCTCTGATTTCAGCAGGTGGTGGGATTCTTGGGTCGAGTTATCCATCTTCTTCTTCTTGAACGAACGCTGTGATGCTTTGCTTTCAAGGTGTTTGATGATTTGCCTCACTCACTTGGCACGAAAAATACAATTATGAGGGCTTCCTCTATTTCGCGATAGTCTCGTCTGATGGTCTTGCTCACTCCCCACGCCCACGCCAGTGGTGGTTGATTGGGGTTTTACTGTAGGAGGGACGAAGGGTGTGGGTGTTGCTACGCAGAGGCGATGGAAACCGCAAGAATCAATTCAACGATGAAGGCGGTCTCCGTCTCGTTGAATGTTTGAATGGAAATTGGGAAGTAGAGAGACTTTCAGTTGGGTTAGGGAGAGGGAGAGGGAGAGGGAGCGAGAGACAGAGGGAGCGAGAGAGGGAATGAACGAGGTTTCGAGCTTCCATTCCCTCTTCTTCTCGCCCAAAATTTTCATTTCCCTCGCAAATCTTTTTTTTTTTTTTTTTTCACCACGTCAGCCCTGCTCGCGTGCGACGCACTTCCCTCGCCAAAACCCTCGACATCTAGAATTGCTCAATTTCGAGAAGAAAAATGTGAAAGACCGGGAATTCTAAATGTCGAGGGAAAGGGCGAGGAAAACAGCGAGGTAAAAGAGGTGGCGGGGGGTGAACCGTTCACCCCCCTCGAGATGCGCGCGCGGCACACATCTCGAGGGGGGTGAATGGTTCACCCCCCGCCACCTCCTTTACCTCGCTGTTTTCCTCGCCCTTTCCCTCGACGCATAGCAAAGCTCGTGAAAGACACCATCAATGAATACGTTTTGTGGTGGTACATTAGTATCTTGAGCAGAGAGGTAGAGGGAATCAGCGAGGAAACGGGCGAGGGCGTGGGGTGTGACCCTTCGTTACCTCGAAATGCGTTCATTTGTGATTCTCGATGTGGATGAAGGGTCACAACAGGCCTCGCCCGTTTCCTCGCCGCCTAGAAGGGCAACCATTCAGGTTCCGAAACTCAAGAAGGATTCCTGATTACAAGCTAATGGATTCAACTCAACAAACGAACGCTTTACAGCAAATATAGGGTTTTGGATTTTCTTCCGAGTTTCTCTCAGATTCGATTTGATTCGATTCGATTCGATGGGTCGCTATCGACACCACTCCACGGAGGATGATCCATCCCAAAGGTTTATAATCTCTTACTTTGTGATCCATTTCTGCTTTTTTGAGCTGAGTTTGTACTTGATTTGATGATGGGTTTTTTTTGTTAGAACTTGAAATGCATTGTTTTTTTATTCTTTAGAGCTGAAGAGTTCAAATTATGTGTTAATTATGTTTGTATTGTGAGATTTAGTATATATAGTAGTGTTTATGTGGTTTTTGATTTTGTGGAAAATTGGATGTGGAAATGATGGGTGTTGTTCAAATTGAAATTATAGTCACTGGGTGTTAAAAAGTTCTGATCTTTTTGGTGAGTATGAGTTTGGGTTACTTTGAATTGGATTAGCTGAAGGTACAAGAGTTTGAGTTCAAGTAGTGTCACAATTCACATTTGGTGGTTGATTAGAGTTTGGTTAAAGTCTATATTTCTCTAGCATGTGAGTGAGAATCATTTTGACAGTAACTAATCTGTTTTTTTTAATTTTTTAAAATTTTTTTAATTTAATTTTTTTTTATAATTTTTAAATTTGGATTGTATGTATGCATTGATGAATACAAATAGATGAGGTAGAATGAAGAAGGATGGAAAAAGAGGGAATATATAAAAGGAAAAAAAATAATATTATGGGGTTATTTACACATATTGACTGAATTTGGATCCTTGGATTAATGATGAATGCATTATTTCAGAAAAAAAAAAGACAGATTAAAACAAGTGAACCTAAATTTAAGAGTTTTTGTTATGTGCTCTCGTATAGGTTTATTTAGTTCTGTTTTAAGTGCTCATGCAATCCTAGTGAAGTAGGATAATTAATGAATGGAATATGTCTCTTTGTTTCAGTGTATAATGAAAGTTATGATGATGACTTCAAATAGTACTTGAAAACTTACAAAATAATTTGTTTTAGTGAATAATGAAAGTTATGATGATGACTTCAAATAGTACTTGAAAACTTACAAAACAATCAGATCTGGCATTATGGGAGTCTGCCAACACTTTAGGGATTGCATGCAGTGATGGCATCAGAAAATTGTAGAAAGTAACCTATATTGACAAAAACAAATAGACAATGGATGGACAACTAGACAAGGTTGCAGTCCCAATACACTATACAAGAAATATATGGTTTTATGTGGAAAAACTAAGGAATGGCGGAATCCCACTGTGAAACATGGGAAAAACTAAAGAATGACGAAATCCCACTGTGAAACATGACAAGCAATCTGCTGGTAGTGTAAACTAAAATGTAACAGGGAAT
Source organism: Berberis thunbergii (assembly GCA_003290165.1). Lineage (NCBI taxonomy): Eukaryota > Viridiplantae > Streptophyta > Magnoliopsida > Ranunculales > Berberidaceae > Berberis > Berberis thunbergii. The sequence goes on along the minus strand of QNQO01000909.1, from coordinate 37,013 downwards.
GCAACTCTAGAGCCTGTTACCAGTCATCTAATCAATCACTCTCAAACCCGACAAGGATAGTCCTATGCCTAGAAATCAGTTAATAGTTGCACAAAGATCCCAACGATTTGGGATCCCCCAATAACTCTTGAGACCCTGTATTTAAAAAAGACTTGGAACTTATTTGTATTAGAATTATTGTATTTGATCGGGAAACAAGTAATAATTGCCATAGATTGAAGATAAGAAACAAATACAGCATGATTGATAAAAAATAACATGATTAAGATTTTTTTTTTTTTTTGAGTTAGCCCCTATGCCCCCAATAAAATGTATTAATATGTACCTATTTCAAGCATAAGTACTTAGTGATATTGACAGTTTTACATTTAATTAGTATGTTATCTGCCTTTGCCCGAGCCCCTCTCCACCCCCTACCTTTTTTTTTTTTTTTTTTTTCTATTAGTTGCACACTGTGTTTGTTTAACTTTATGAGTTTTACTTATGTTATGTGGTGTTATTTATAATCTTCATATTGTATGTTTTCTAGATCGAAAAGAAAAAGGACTGCTTTAAATGGAGAAAATCTAGAATCTGCAACTGCAGGTTTGTTCTCAACCCTTTGCTAACATATATTAGCATGGTAAAAATGGAAATTTTAACTCATTTTAATGGGATCAATGGATCATTGAGAATACTGTATGACAAATGGGTGGGGTAATGGGATTGGGGATGTGGCTGTTTGTTTTGGCGGGATGGGGGCCAGCACAATGCCTAATGAGAAAGTAATGATTGCAATTTATCTGGAATTACTTGATTACCTTATTTTGTTATGTTTTGATCTAGTAGCCTTTGATAGTTTGAGTGCCAAGTGGCTTTTGACTTTGCTGTGGTCCGTGGTAAGTCCATCTGTTGCATTTACCTAATGTCTATTACCATGCCACTTCGATGACAATGACATGGCTTTTTTAGGATCTTTTCCAATGTTAGCATATATCAATGGGTACAACATAGATTCATGTCATGGGACGTCTACATTGTGACCTTTTGACATCAGTCTGCTCGACCTATCAGGAACCGGCCGGTATGAACTAAATTTGTGGTGGAGTGGTTTAAATGCCAGTAAGATCATCTTCACAAGCAATCAACTTAGTTTGGATCTAAGTGGGTCTAATGAATTAAGTTTAAGACAATATTTTAAAGGAAAGCTTATGTCATTGGATCCCAACCTCTGTATTAATGGGGAACAGGTTCTGAAGCAATTTATTGGTCTTCTATTGGTTAACATGTTAGTTTCGTTAATGAATTTAATTAAAATATTTGGCAAGTTATTATGTTTGTCATTTTTATCGGTTTTAATAACTTCAAATTTTATGAGACAGTGCTTGGAACAGGCGAAGGGAAAAAAGCCTTGTACCATTGCAATTACTGCAACAAAGACATTTCAGGAAAGATTCGTATCAAGTGTGTAAAGTGTCCTGATTTTGACCTGTGTGTAGAGTGCTTTTCTGTTGGGGCTGAAGTTACACCACACAAGAGCAATCACCCTTACAGGGTTATGGTGAGTGTTCCTAAGCAAATTTTGACAGTATTTGTCTTCTTAGTACATTTTTACACACGTTCATGTATGGATGTTAGCAGTTGTCAGGTGGTAGAAGAAATATATGAAGATTGAACTAAAGCCACAAGTAAAGCATTTGGTCTGTGTCACTTTGTTGCATTCTTAATGTCGACAGTCCGAGCATCATGATGAATCTCATTGATAACATTTGATATCAAATCTCTTAGGTGGGGTACACTCCATGGAATATGATCATCCTATAAATAAACAAAGTCACATGAATGAGTACCTGATCTACTAACTCGTCATCTTTCTTATACAAGCATGCAAGCAAAAATACACTTTTCTCCTTCTTGGAGATGACCATCTGTAGGCTACACCGAAAACAGAGAAAGCCCCCTTAATAGAAGAAATAAAAGCTTCTAGAAAATTTACATCTTGAAGATTGCTCCTTACGTTGAACAAAGGAAATAAACGAAAAACGGACCCATATAAATTGTTGCCTAACCATTTATATCAATGATATAATAGTTTCAGCGAAAGGCCCTCATACTGTTTATTTAGATATTATTTAACATTTACTACTGATTTTTTTAATTATTATTATTATCTTTATAAGAAGAGATGTTGTTCCTTTTTAACTATTTTATTTCTTTCATTGCTTATTCGATTATGATGATGTATAGTTGATAGTTATAATATAAGGGTGTGCTTGGTTACATGAAATCTTATTCTATGGAAATCCATGAGGAGATCACCTACATCTAAGCTAATTTGAGGTTCATAAATTTTATGATCAATGGTGAGAATGAATGTCCACATGCTTTGGGGGATCACAGAGTGTGATTATGTTCATGAGACTTTCATTCCCACCATTGATCATAAAATCTAATGGTGAATAATGAGTGTTACCTCAATTTAACCTTAAATATAGGGTCCCCTCATATATTCTCATTGAATAGGATTCCATACACCCTGTCTTAGTTCAGTTTATGAACTTATTATTACAAGAAAAGAGATTAGACAAACGAGATTTATTAATTTCTTATTTACTAGGTTTCTTAAATGATTTCTATATAGACAAACAAGATTTATTAATTTCTTATTTACTAGGTTTCTTAAATGATTTCTATATATTTGTTCAACAGGACAATTTGTCGTTCCCTCTTATTTGTCCAGACTGGAATGCAGATGAAGAGATATTACTTCTAGAGGTATTACTTCGTTGTTAATAGTCCAAGAATGTTCCTGATATGGTTGTTTTCTCTCAATACTTTTTGCCAAAAAAAGCATGTTATTAGTTGTCACTTAGTTTGCATGGTGTAGCTTATGCCTATAATATGTAAAATGGCATCCTCTTTCTAGGGAATTGAAATGTACGGGATAGGTAACTGGGTCGAAGTTGCAGAGCACGTTGGTACGAAGAGCAAGGCTCAATGTATTGATCACTATACAACTATCTATATGAGTTCTCCTTGTTTCCCTCTCCCGGTATGTGGTGTGCTTTTACTAAATCTGCTTCTGTTTTCTTTTACTTGATATTTTGTTCCATTTAGTTAGTTTCCCCTATATACAATGTATAGGACATGTCTCATGTTGTTGGGAAGAATAGAAAGGAGCTTCTTGCTATGGCTAAGGGGCATGGTGATGGTAAGAAAGGTTAGTAATGATATGAATACAAAAATCTTTTTATGCTTTTGTTTATTTGTTTGCAGTCATATGTTTTTTCTGTTTTGTTTAATAGTAAATTGGATTTCTTGATATGGATTTCCACAAAATATCGATTCTTGATATGGATTTCCACAAAAAAAAAAAAAAAAAAAAAATTGGTACTCTTTTGGAAACAAACAGATGTGATCTTTCTACTGCTTTTATGTTTTGAAAACTAGAATTGATGATCTCAATTGAATTGATGGCCAAGGCTTTTTTTGTTTCCAGTCCTCATAACTTTGTGTGTGCAACCCATTATTTTTAGTCTAAAACCGCTCAAGCATCTTTGCTGCTGTTTACTTATAATAGATTTCAACCTAGAAATAGGATTCAAGTTCTCACATGGAATTGATTGCTACAGGATTTTCTAATGGGGGGGACGTCTCACTGAAGGAAGAATTTCCATTCTCTCCTTCCAGAGTCAAGTATGGATCATGCGTTTCTTATGTAAATTCATTTATTTAGAATTTCTTTGAACACTTTAGTGCTGAAGCTTCAGTGGTGCTTTATCAGGTTTGAAGAAGCTGCGCTAGGCCGGTTGTCGTCTAGCTTATCTGCAGGTACATCATTACATCTTTCTTGATGTTAAGTCTTTGATGTGGCATGCTATCTATTCAAAGCATTTCAAGGTGTGATAATGTGATTTATCTAATGTTTGAACAAACTTGTGTAAACTTCTGTTTTCTGTATCAGATGTAGATTCTGGGCTTGGTTATGGCAGTGGCAATTCTAAATCAGCAGGTGCGGTTAAGAAGGCATCAAACATGACCCAGATCAAAGATGGACAGAATACAGTCAAAATGGAGGGTTCGACTTTTTGCATAACTCATTGTAGACTTGTAGTCGATGGCTCATGCAAAGTTCACATTTCAAATATAAAACTATTATTCTTCATTTTATTTGAACCACCTTTTTTTTAGTCCTCATTAGTTCCTTGCTAGTTGCTATGATGTTTTCCTTCATTATTTATCATGTTTCACTTTACTGCTTTGGCACGTTCTAAGAAAACTACCTGATCTATAAATCTTGGGGCTTTTTCAGCAAGGCGCACAGGCTAAGAGTCTTAGGAAGATAGAAATGAAAGAGAAGAGGAAATTAAAGAATAAGAAGTGAAATTAAAGAAATTAAAAAAGTAAAATTAAGTGAAGATCAAAGTAGGAAGTTGAATTTTGTTAATGTTTTACTGAAAACTACTGGCAGATTTACACGTTGACAGGAGCATTGGAGGGAAGAAACCGAAATCTACTGGGAAGGAGGAGCCTTCTATGGTGGAGTTGAGTGGTTTTAATTCAAAGCGGCAGGAATTTGATCCTGAATATGACAATGAAGCTGAACAGTCACTCGCAGAGATGGATTTCAAAGACACTGACACTGAAGCTGAACATGAACTCAAGTTGCGAATTTTGCGTATTTATTTAAATAGGTACATGCTCATTCCTCTGTATTCAGTTAAGCCACATTCTTATTTGGCTTATCAGTGATTCATAGTGTACTAAAGCTTGTTGGCAGGCTTGACGAGAGGAAGCGCAGGAAGGACTTTATACTGGAGAGAGATTTACTTTATCCTGATCCATTTGTGACGGAACTTTCTCCTGAAGAAAGGGAGATTTATCAGCGTTATAAGGTCTTCATGCGTTTTCATTCCAAAGAAGACCATGAAGAGTTGATTAGAACAGTTATTGAGGAGTATAGAGTACGGAAGAAGATTCATGACCTTCAGGTATCTGGCTTCATAATTTTGATTCTCATTTTCCTCTTGAGCACAATTGTTTGCTAATTTGTGGAATTCTACTTAGTACACACAGAGTTCATTTAATATTTCTAATTTAGAAGTGAGATGTGAATGATAAAACTGTTTAGTGATTACTAGTTATCAGTTTTCTTGGAAATGAGGTACCAGTACCACACCAGAGTAGAATACAATGATACTAGTTCACACATCCTTGGTTGATCTTTCTGCCTCTGCATGCTATAATGGATTTCCATGTCACAGAATACACACAGAGGAAGGGAGAGGGAGAGATATAGGCAGTATATTTCTCCAAAATAAAATGGCATTTGCTGTCTGTAGGTTTTGTTTACTACACTACTTTGCAGTGCTTTCCATTTTACTGATTGAAACAGAAAATGATACTCTTAATTGTAAGCTCATCTGAACTCGCCTTTTTCATCTATTTCATGTGGTAGTGTGATATTAGTAAGCTTCAGTCAAGCTAAATGGATAATTGATCCACAGTTCCAATAGCCCCCAGTTAATTATTAAGCATTTTTTCTGTATTTAATTCCTTAGTTATTTTCTGACAAAGAAGCTCAATGATCAAAAAGAAAAAAATGGCGGTGCACCTGCACATCCACCGTGTTTTTATTATTTTCTTGATGATCATCCTATATTTCTTTTTATCATTAAATCTAGGTTTGGTGTTTTGCATTTTATATGACAAAAACACTAATGCACATGAACATCGAGCGCCAAGAATTTTTTTTTGTTACAAGGATCACAACCATCTGCCTTGAAATCAACTTTCTTTATATTAATTTCCTATCCTTGGTTGATCATGCAGGAAGCTCGAGCTGCTGGTTGTCGTACATCAGCTGAAGCACAAAGATATATTGAACAGAAGATGAAGAAAGAAGCTGATGAAATTACTCGTAAAACAAGGGAAAGTGAGCAAGGAAGTGGCAAACTACCACAAAGGGGAAACCGGGTGAAAGGAGAACTTGAAGGGAATCCTCATGGAGGTGTAAAGGGGTCTGCTTTTTCCTGTTCGAGTTATTTGGAGGATTGGGATGTTGTGGGACTTCCTGGGTCTGATCTGCTTTCAGAAACTGTAAGTGTAATATATTTTAAACTTGGACGTGTTTTGTCTGTGATGAATGAGTAAATTTCTTTAATGGGACTTCTGCCATAAGCTTGAACACTGTTTTGTGGACTAAATTGTGTATGCTGGGCAGATAAGTCCTCACTTTCCTCCTTCAGCATATTATTTCCAATGTTCTTAAGGGATCTATTCCCTGTAATTACGACAAGTAATTCTTGGAGGAGGAGAGTTGAAGACTGTGTAGAGTAGACGATCTGTTTCCTTTAGCATAACACCCATTCATTGACATTACAACTTATATTAGTGCAATTATGATCCCTGCTCTGCAACTCTACATGAGATCAGACCTTGATTGTTAAGCCACCTGAGTGATCAACATGATCAAGTACTTGTGCCAATACTGTTTTAGTGATTGAATTGAAAGGTTTTGAACAACTGGTCTCATTTTTGCAGGAACACCGGCTATGTTGTGATATCAAATTGCTCCCTACTCAATATCTCAAAATGCAGGAGGTCATATCTATTGGAATCATCAATGGTAACATCACCAAAAAACCTGACGCTCATGGTCTCTTCAAGGTAGACCCAAACAAAGTGGATAAAGTCTTCGATATGTACCTAAAGAAAGGGATATCTCTACCTTGAAGAGTACTCTCACAAATCCCCACTCTCACACCAACACACACAATTTTGTCTGTAGAGAGGTTTGACATATCGCAGATCCCCATGTGTGATTTTCTTTTATTTATCCATTGTAAATAGAATGTATCTCATACCTGTGAATCTGATTCACATTTAAAGAGTTGAAAATGTTTTTACATATATATGGTGTTGTAGTTGGTAGATTTTGGTTTGGTTTTCACTAGTTCTATTGGTCAAACCTTGCCAAAGACAATAATTAATTAATTATTTTTTATTTTTTATTTTCTTTTTTCGGAGGCACTAGATATGTAAAAAGCTTTAACATAAGGGCCTACTTATTTGAATTCTCTTTGAGCCTACTTATTTGGAATTCTCATTAACAAAGGGATACGTTTGCAAAAATTCTAGCCAACCTTGTTGGTTTTTTTTTTTTACACAATTTATCCTTTATATAGATAATGTTTGTGGTTGTGTTTAAAGAGGAGAGACAAAAATTAGAAGTATCTTCCTTGAACTCCTTTAAATAAAAAATTAGAAGTTCCATAAAAATCTTCATGTTTTTGCTTTATAGTAATCTTACCAACGGTGTAGAGGTGTGCCCTACAGATTTTCGTCAAGGTGACCAAATTGAATCACGACTTTTAAATTAGTAACTCTCATACTTTTAAATTTGAATCCCTTCATGCTCGTTATGCAACATCAATTGTTGGAGCCAATTTCTATAAGTTTATTCATTAAACTAGTCGCTTAATTACCAATGAATCTGTTAGAGATGCTCTCAGGTTTCACTTAGAAGTGCAACCAAACACTTCCTTAGCGTTGTAATTTGTATCAAGAGCACCATTGTCAAATTGAAATTTTGTCCAAGGTGTGATGGTTCAATAGTTGATTAGTGGCGAATGGTATTACTAGGTCACATAATCGATCCCATCTGAGATGAAAGGGGTTAATGGATAATGAAAAAAAAAAATTGAAACTTTAATTAGATATTCCTATTTACTAATTGTCTCAAGCAAAGAGATTTATTTATTTATTATTTGTTTTTAAATTTGGTCTCTTAATGCTGTAAATGGGTTTGGTATCATGCACTGAAAACTATATAAGGTTTCCATAATAGGAAATGTATACTTCTAGTTGGTCAAAACATGGTTTAATATTCTACGTAAACATTGGGGGAGTTCCGTGACCATTCTTCTTCCAACATACGTAAAAGTCGTGACGAGTGACTTGACATCAATTTTCAACAGACATGGCCCATCATTTGCAGTTGAGTCGCGATTCCACCTCGTGCCTATTCCTAACCATGGTCCTACACATCTCCATAGTTTTAGAAATTTCATTTTCTTCTTCTTGTTCTTCCTTTGATCACACAAATTCTTCCAAGAATCAATGAAAAAAAAAAAAAAAAACATATTTTGTAGAACTAGTGACATCTATCACTATCATCTTATCTTTGAACAAGGGTGCAAAGTATGAAACAAACTCTAAAAGATGATTATGATCATGTCCTCTTGGACCTCCTCAACGAGATTAAATTACAAAGAAATCTCTTCAATTTCTTCAATTATATCCAAAACCGATATATCTTGATGTGAAATTCAATGATCAGATTTTTTGTAGTCCATTTAAATCTTGTTTAATTATAGAAAAATCATTTATGGAGAAGTCGGGAAAACTTTTCATCATAAAGATAAAACCAAATGGGTTTATGAACTAGATTTATTTTGAAGAAGATCAAAATGAAGGAATAAATAGTGGAGTAGATGGGAAGAAGAAAAGGAAAATGGAACTGCAAAAATATAAAATAATAAAGAATTGTGTAAGTTTAGGAAACTAATAAATCTTTTCATTTTTTTGGTTTAATAACTTTTTTTAAATCCATTTAATCCAATGGTTGAGAAGTGTGCCTTCACTGAGTACACGTGAGGGCGAAAAATGTCCGCAGTCGCCTGACGCTCAGAACAGATCCCTTCTTGCGAGCAGTCGCCTCCCATAAGAGAAGATCGATCTCGTCGCCTCAGACGGAGTAGATCTCCCCTTTTAGAGCAGATCTCACCTCAGACTTCGTCCCTATTGTTGTTTCTTGATGCGTTCTCTTGTATTTGTTGTTGTATATAAAATGTAAAGTGACATTTTGATTTGAAGTAAACGTTTGTGATCACAAGTATCTTCCTTGAACTCTTTTAAATAAAAATTAGAAGTTCCATAAAAATCCTCATGTTTTTGGCTTTATAGTTTATAATCTTACCAACGGTGTAGAGGTGCGCCGCATAAAAATTTCGTCAAGGTGACCTCATTGAATCACGACTTTTAAATTAGTAACTCTCATATTTTGATGCTGGAGATACCACTCCTTCACGCTCACTAATGCCACATCAATTGTTGGAGCCAATTACTATAAGTTTACTCATTAAACTAGCCGCCTAATTACCAATGAATCTGTTAGAGATGCTCTTAGGAATTTCTCACTTAGAAGTGCAAACCAAACACCTTCTCATCGTTGTTAATTTGTATCAAGACCACCCTTGTCAAATTGAAATTTTGTCAAGGATGGTATCACTAGGTCATGAGGTCGATCCCAGCCAGCAACATCTGGGATGGTCACATGGTTGATCCCAGGGTAGCATCTAGGATGGGAGGGGTTAAGGGATAATAAGAAAAAAATAATTTCCTGCTGGAAAGATTCCTAGGCAGTTGCCAAGTCTAAATTTCCTTTCAGTGTTGAACATCCAAGAAACCAACTTGTGGGGAAAATTTCTTGAGGTGCATATGAAGGTAATGCCAATGGTGTTATGGTCGAGTGGTTAGGGTTGTGTGGGTTTATTCTCCACGTCCTAGGTTCGAGACCCGCCGGCGGCATGGTTAGTTTCTTATGGTGTTAACCTGTAGGTCGCACCTTATTGATAGGTTATGCGATCTATAAAATCCCAACTCGCTTTCCAAAACAAAAAAAAGAAAAAAAGAAAGAAAAGAATAAGGTAACTTGGACCTGTGTGGGTTCCCTTGAGCTGACAGAGATGTGGATTCAGTATATTTGGTGTTTGTGATGGCTGGTCGTTAATTGGAGGCGCCATTATGTATTATTATGGACGAATCATGGATGCTTTCCTATTACTAAAGTGAAGGACTGGAAATCTAAACTGCAAAAAGGTTCATTTGAAACATTGTATTGGAGCATTGGTCACATGCAGTGTACTGATGATTATATTTGCAGTTAACATCATTGAATAGGTTTTGAGATATGACAATATTGCTAATGTGAGCTGTCATGCCTTTGGTATTGGAAACAAAACTTAATAAATAGAAGTAGACAATGCTGCTAGGGCCACAACTTTTGTGATTTATTTGATTAACAAATAACAAGTAATTGAGGAAAATAGCAGACTATTATTCTTACGTATGTGATCAAGATGCCTGGATATGTAGCTAGCTGAAGTGAACTCATTCAAACCAAAGGTGTACTTTTTATTCTTAATTCTGAATTATTTATGCCTCTTCAACTTTAAGTCATAAGCTTAATTAAGCTTCTAGGTTGAAGTCATGTGGTTTGGCAACCACCATGAGATGTGATGTTCTGTGTGTTGTGATGCCAAACACTTCACTCATATCCAGATCACTTGCCTTGATACCTGCTGGAAGTTCAAAATCAAAATCATGCAGGAGTCGGGCAAGAGGCAGCGACAATGTAGCCATTGCGAATGCAATACCAGGACAGACCCTTCTTCCCGCTCCGAAAGGTAACAATTCGAAATCCTGTCCCCTGAAGTCTATATTACTACCAGTGAATCTTTCAGGATTGAAAACATCTGGGTTCTCCCAAGATTCCGGGTTCCTGCCTATTGCCCGAGCATTGATGAAGAATTGTGTTTGGGCAGGGAGCACATACCCATCTATCTCTATTTCTTCCATGGATAGCCTTGGGTATATTGGAGCAGGAGGATGCAATCGGAATGTCTCCTTGATTACAGCGGTCAAGTAATGCAGCTCAGGCAAATCACTTTCTAACACCATTCCATCTCCCACCACACTTCTAACTTCCGTTTGTGCTTTTTCCATGACTCCTGGGTTCATCATGAGCTCTGTCATTACCCAATCCAAGGTTATAGATGTTGTATCAGTTCCCGCAGCAAAGATGTCCTACAATAACAGTAACAAAACAATACAATTTATATGCTAAAATAGTATCTAGATACTCTGAGTGGCTTTGGAAGACTGGTCGATAAAGCACAACTATTGGCCGACTTCCTACAGGCAAAACATGGATTTGAGTAACTTACCAAGATGATGGCTTTGATGTTATCCGTAGTGAGAGGCATCTCAAGAGATCCACTCTTCTGCAAATCAAGCAAAACATCTACAAGGTCTTTTTCCTCTCCACCTCTAGTTCTCGAAGGATTGAGATGTTCCACAATTATCTCATCAAAGAACTGATCAAAGCGTTGAAAGTTTTTGTCCAGTCTAGATTTCATACCTGTTAATGAATTTAACCATTCCATGGAGGGGAAATAATCTCCCAAACTAAATCCTCCAAGGAGTAACTGAAAATCCTCTAGCATCTTTTGGAATCCATGCCGGTCATAGTCACCATCTGCAGAAAAACTCCTACCAAATGCAGCATGACATAACACATCATTTGCAAATAGCCCAAGTAACTTAGTAATGTCGACTGCACTGTCTGGATATGATTCTGCAACACGATTAACTAGCCGTGCAACCTCTTGTTCTCTTATAGAGCTATAAGACTGGACTCTTTTAGCACTCAAGAGCTCAAGTATACAAATCTTCCTTATATGTCTCCAGTAAGGACCATAAGGGGAATGAACAACATTGGTGCAATTATAGAATAGATGCTTGGCTGCATATTGTTGGGGTCTGCTTGAAAAAGCAAGATCATGAGTCTTCAAAACTTTTTTTGCTATTCTAGCAGAGGAAACGACCACGGTTGGGATATGACCTAGTTGTAAGTAAATGATGGGGCCGTACTTGTGCGAAAGATTATGGAGAGAGATGTGTGGCATGTCCCCAAGTTGGTGAAGGTTACCTATTATTGGCAGCTGGGGAGGGCCTGGTGGGAGTTTATAATGACTTTTGGTTCTACTTAGGCTCTTCATCGATAAGAGATAACTGATTATCAGTATTATTAACACCAAAAAAATGAAAGCAACTGGATCCATGGTTTGTGGACAATGGAGAAGAGCCATTAGAGGAGGGTTTTAACTTTCTCTAAGGCAAGCAAGAGTTGCAGACACCTTTAATGGCTTGGATCTGCATCCACATGCATTAGTAGACCTATATATATATATTCACAATGTTGTCCATATTCTGATCAGTCAATTACAGTACCACATTTTTCAAAAGCCATGGGTGGTCCTGGTTGAAGCATGAAAAGTATAACATTCAAACGATCGATCAACTTGAGGTGATCATAATTCAAGCACGTGTTCAGCAATAATTTTTGAGAAAACTACACCTAATCTACTTGTTTGAGGTGATAACTTCGATCTTGAAAATAACTTCAGTATGAATATTGAGTACAGTTCTGTGGTTACCTCTGCCAAATCAAGTCATGAGGGGTGGTTCAATAATCGTAGAATTAATGGGAATTTGAAGTAGGTTACGAAGGCGAGGGAAGAGATTCAACTTTGTCGCACTGAGTTGCTATCCATAATCTGATTTTGAAATAGGTTATGAAGGCTAGGGGAAGTGATTCAACTTTGTCATATTGAGTTCAGTTTTGCTAGGTAGTCAAGTCAGCCGGCCATTTTTTGTCAGGTTTGGGCATTTTTACAATTTTATCCATTTTCTTTAAAACACAACCACAAACATCATTTATATGAGGGATAAAATTGTAAAAAGACTCCAGCCTGACAAAAAATGGCTAGTTGGCTTGGCTACCTAGAATTGTTGTACTGAGTTTGACTTACCGGGGTTGGGCTAGAGTGGCGGGCGGACCTGCAGAGGGACCAAAGTTCAAAAAATTTAAATTTTTTCAGTATATACCTAGCACTTCTGAAAATTATTAATATAAACATACAATCTTGATACTATAAACTTTAGCAATAAAAGACATGTCAACTCTTTGGTACAATGGTTGGTCATTAAAACTTCATTACTAATGACCTAAGTTTGATTTGCTTCGAGCGTATTAACATATATAGATAATTTTTTGTTTACTCTCTGTAATTGTTGTCATCCCTGAATTTTATTTTTCATAAAATGTTTTTATGCAATTATACGAATACATTAAAAAAATTATAGTTTATTAAATACTTATTTGTTCACAAGTCGCATGAAACCTAAGCAAAAAATAATGTTATAAAATAAAACCCACAAAAAAATCGGTAACTAAAATCTAAGATAAGAAACTATAGAACTCAATGAAAATAAATCATTATTTAACTCATATAAAAGCTGGTTGGATTGGCTTGTAACCTTCACCCCATTTTTTTTCCTATAAACTTGTAATTAGAATTTTATTTTGTTCGCACATTTCTTGTTTTTCCAATTAAACTTACATATTTAACTTAATTATTTTGTAATTTTAATCATGTATTTCAGTTATTAGGCTTATTTGCTTTTGCTAAATTGTTGACGATTTGACTATAATTTGGCTTAGAATATTATATCTGATTCAATTTGATATATACAACATATTTTTTATAATTTTACAGATAAATGCACAATACTAGACTAAATTCACGAAGAATACAATTAGAATTGTAATTTTTTTTTAGTGTATACTTGTAGGTGTTGGTAGAAATTTGCTGTTAAAATTATTAGTCCAGAGTAAACAAAAAATTCTAGCTTTGCCTATGATAACTCATATTATTGACCAACAATCCCTTACCATTTCGCATCTCCTTAACTAAAATTCTGGGTCCGCCATTGGTTTTGGCAGATTTGGTGAGGATAAGTGATCAGTGGTTTGGGAAGAATACAAAATCTCTAATGTATTTTTGTCCAAAGAGGTATGTTTACACCCCCAGTACATGGAATCCATATGCAGTGGGTATTTTCTACTTTCCCGAATCACCCTTCTTGTAAACATCCTTGACACGGAACCGTACACAGCTAATCGTGTCAAGAGAAAGTCATGTGGGGTTGTTCAATAATGGTAGAATTAATGGGAATTTGAAAAACCGATCCTCAGACTATCCATACTCTAATTTTGACGCATTTGCGCTGCAGTTTTAGCGTGTTGTGGCGTAATTGCACGCACACTGGTTTGGTTTCTTTACTTTGGTCAAAATTCCTTTTGATGTATTAATTTCTGTCTTGCTTCGGGCATATGTTTTTAGAACAGGTTTTTTATTTCTGTTTTGCTTATTAATATGGGTAACGTCGTAATGTACCCCCGTAGCGTTTGTAAGTCAATTTTTGATAAGTAATAACGGTCTGACATTCCATAGTTGCCCCTCCCCACTGGAGGTTCATTTAAAAAAAAAAAAAGATTTTGACGTAGGTTACAAAAACCAGGGAAGAGAATCAACTTTTTCATATTGAGTTACTGACTTACCGAGGTTGGGCTAGAGTGGCAGACCTACAGAGGGACTAGTTCAAAATGTATAGTATATACCGAGCATTCCCATAATTTTTAATATAAACGTACAATCATGATTTTATAAACTTTATTCAATAAAAGACATATCAATTATTCTTTGGTATAGTGGTTGGTCATTAAAACTTCACTACTAATGACTCAAGTTCGATTCGCTTCAAGCATTCAAATTGTTTTACATATATACATAACTTTCTCTCTAATTGTTGCCATTGTTGAATTTAATTTTTCATAAAATGTTTTTATACAATTATATGAATACATTAAAAAAAAGTTATAGTCAAATGAAGACTTGTTTATTCACAAGTAGCATGATGAAACACAAACAAAAACAATTTATAATATAAATATAAACCCACCAAAAACTCTGTAATTAAAATCTAAGACAACCAACTGTGAAATTCAAGGAAAATACATATCATTATTTAACTCAAATAAAATTTGCGGGTTGGATTGGTGCCTAGCACCAACTCATTTTTTTTCTTCTATAAAATTGTAATTAGAATTTCCTTCTGTTCGCACATTTCAAAATTTTCCAATTAAACTTATATACTTATCTTCATTATTTTACAATTTTAATCATGTATTCCTATTATTAGGATTGTTTGTGTTTGCTAAATGATCGACGACTTGACAGCAATTTGACTTAAAATATTATATATATACTTGGTTCGATTTAATATATACACTACTTAATTTTTATAGTTGTACGTACGGATAAATGCACAGTATTAGATTAAGTTCACAAAAAATAAAATGTAGGTGTTAGTAGAAATTTGTTGTTAAATTATCATTCTTGAGCAAAATATTTTTCTAGCTTTGCCTCTGATAGTTGTTATTATCGACTAACAATCCATTACCGTTTCGCCTCTCCTTAACAAAAATTCAGGATTCACCACTAGTTTGGGCAAATTTGGTGAGGATAAGTAAAGACTGGATTGGGGAGAATACAAAATCTCTAATTCATTTTTGGTCCAAAGACAAGGTGTGTTTACCCCTGGGAAGACATTCATTTTTCATACTGAGTTGCTAAGTTACTAACTTAACGGGGTTGCGTAGATTTGGTGAGGATAAGTGAAGATTGGTTTGGGAGGAATACAAAATCTCTAATGCATTTTGGTCCGAAGACAAGGTGTGTTTACATGCACCACCCCTTATTCCCCTAGTACATAGAATCCGACCAGATGCAGAGGGTTTATTTTCTACTTTCCCAAATAATCTTTCCCTTGAAACCGTTGATAGGAAACTGTACATATCTAATCGTGTCAGTCTTGTCAAATTTGATAGAGATAACTATTAGACCCATGTGTCTCAATCGATTTTGATAACTTTTTAAGTGTGTTTGATTTTTTGGTGTTTCATGGGAAAAATAAAGTTTTTCTCCAAAGTTGAGTTTTTTGACGTTTGATTTTTTACAAAGAAAATTTTTCAGCAGTGAAATGTTTTTCCGCTCGAAGTGAAAAAAGTTTGTTTAGGCTCCCCCTCTGAAAATCTTTCCCTGTTTGATCTTTTGACTCACCAATGACTCTCTCCTTGTCTCAAAACTCTCAAGAGACTCAACGTCTGAACAAAGCCTCGTTGAACAGATTCCTCTCTTCTCCTCAACAATTTCACTACAAAATGGAAATGTCACTACACCAAATTGACATTTTTGTAACAATCCAAAAAACAATAACACTTTTGAGCTATAGCAATTTACAAAGCAATTTTACACATTTTCACAAACAAAGTGATTCAATAATTGTATCACCACAAATAGTATGGGCTTACAAGTGATATTATTCATAGTGATCTAATTTTTTGTATCGTTTTTTTTGTGTAGCTATTTTTCATTTTGTTGACAAAATTTAGTTTTGACTTAAAATTGTTTGGTGGATTGTAATAGCTCAAAAGTGTAATTATTTTTTAAGTTATTACAAATATGCCAATTTGGTGTAGTGTATTCTATCTAACGAAATTTTTTTCCAATGGATTGGCAACTCATTATTACATGATTAGCTAACGGCACGTGTAAAAAGTTGTGCCGGAGTGTTTGGGTTTGTTTTCTTGAGGCGCTTACTAAACATGTCATGTTTAAGTTTGCAAATTTAATAAAGATAGTGAAATTGTTTAAGCCAGGTATTTTATTGAAATTGTTTTCCCATAATGGAGAAGCATATAAGAACCAAAATAACCCATATATTACATTTTATTTGACAAGGGAGGTGAAGAGGGAACAAAGGGAAAACTGTAAGTGTAATATCTTAAACTTGGACATGTTTTGTCTGTGATGAATGGGTGTATATCTTTAATGAGACTTATGCCATAAGCTTAAACACTGTTGTGTGTACTAAATTGTGTATGCTGTGCAGATAAGTCCTCACTTTCCTCCTTCAGCATATTACTTCCAATGTTATATTAAGAGATGTATTCCTGTAATTACGACAAGTAATTCTTGAAGGAGCTAGGCGAGTTGAAAATTGCATAGGGTAGACGCAGGAGCGGAGCCAGGATCGTAGACGGGGGGGAGGGGGCAAAAAAAAAAAAATCACAGATTATTTAATTCTTAAAATAAATAGATAAATATGATTAAAATAAAGTTTCAAAAGCAGAACAAGATAAACATATTTTATTTGTCAATGTTGTTGCACATTTGATTTTAGTATAAACTCTCTGCATGTTCTCATGTTCTAGTAATGTTGTATAATATCCTCATCATCGATTCCATTAAATATATATTTTTCAACATATGTAATCAAACTATCTGCCTCCATTGATCTCTCATCTCATAGCAGAAAAAACTCTCTCGATACTGACAGTTGCAGCTGGTATTATTATTATTATTAATAATTTTAAATTAGACCGTTGACCCTTTTTTTATTTATTTAGTAATCCATGGCCGAAGGCTACATAACTGACCCTATAGGGTTTACCAAATCAGGCACAAAGGCTATAGTATTGTTGCCACTTAATATCCTCGTTGCCTCCATCTTGCATAGAGACTTGCTTTCACTCCGGTTCGTTGTCTCCACCTTGCATAAAGATGGCTTATCCACGGCATAGCACATGTGCTCCTAATAATCAGGTGAAAACTCACAAAATCCTAACTGGTGAGTCTCAAACCCGCGACCTCTCACAGGAGAGTTGATGTTCGATCAGCTGAACTACAATTGGTGGACAACTGGCAATATTAAGAATGTTATCATCTAATTGTTTAGGTGACGCAGACTATTGTGAAGATTGAAAAATGTCGATGAGGAGGAAACAAGCAAGAGAAAGTGTAAGATCAACTCCATTAATCGATCTCTGTCTAATCGAAATCGTATTGTGCGATTGGAGAAATCGATTTCCGTTGAAATCATCTTGTGCGATTGGAGAAAATCGATCTTTGTCGAAATCGTTTTGGGCAATTGAGAAGGCGGATAGGTGAACTTGCGAAGGGTTTGCAATTTTGTGTATATTTGTATTCCATTATCTATAAGAGGGGGGCAATCTAAATTTTTAAAGGGGGATAAGATTGCAAATATTGTTAGTTTGGTGGAATTTCTTAAAAATCTAGGGGGGGGGGGGGCAATTGCCCCCCTTAGCTATAAGGTAGATTCTTCCCTGGGTAGACAATCTGTTTTCTATAGCATTAACACCCATTCATTGACATTACTGCTTGTATTGGTGCAACTTTGATCCCTGTTCTGCAACTCTACATGAGGCCAGTGTTGGAAAAATCCAACATGTGTGGACACATATGTATTTAATGTGTATTGTTATCTTAAAGTATAGCCCAATGGATTGTGATCTAATATGGTTAATTGGGCTAGGGTATTAAAATGTCATAGGCTTAATGTGTAGATACACTTAAGCAATTTCTAATTTGATGAGGGACCAAATTAGAAATTGGTAAGAATAATTGATAACCCAATCAGTTATAAATACAGGGTTATGGTCCCCAGTTGAGCGTATGTTTTGTTTCTTCTGGAATTCCCTTCTACAGAGAGATATATAGAAAACATACGTTATCAACTGAAAGATCAAGACTCATCCCTTCCTTGAAGTGCTATTATGGATCAAGGTACGCTTTCGCTTTATTCTTGATTATTTTTTCTTCTCATTGAATCAATATGGAGCATAAATGTATCTGTAGAATAAAGATCTAACAGTCAGACCTTGATTGTTAAGCCACCTGAGCGATCAATATGATCAGCAAGTACTTATGCCAATGCTATTTTAGTGCATTGAATTGAAAGGCTTTGAACAATTGGTCTCGTTTTTTTTGCAAGAATGTCGGCTATGTTGTGATATCAAATTGCTTACTGCTCAATATCTCAAAATGCAGGAGGTCATATCTATTGGAATAATCAATGGTAACATCACAACAAACCTAACACCTTGTAGGGGTGGGCTCTGAGGCTGGCAACTCTTTGTGGTGTAGGCTCACAGGCTAGTAGGCTATCTTGTGTAGGCGGGCTTAGAAGCTGGCATATTACTAAGGGGATTATAGTTTCACATTGCCTAGATAAGAGAAGGGGATGTGCTACTTATATCGAAGTTGAATTCACTTGATACAATGCGTTTTAAAGCCATAAGGGAGGTTGGGCGCAATGTGGAAGGAAAACAACATGATGGGAAAAATTATAGTTTCTGGACGTTGGTGTTTTTTGACACCGCCTTAGAACAAAACAATATCGTTCAAATTGGTAATAATGTTGGATTTGAATATCTGAATTATTATTTTTCATATAGAAAGAAACTTATTCAAATGCTACCAAATGATTGAACAACCGAGATCCGTTTAGTTACGATACTTAGTTGATGTTCATAAAAAAAAAACGTCTAATGAATTATGAGTACAATAGATCTTGTTTAGCAGAAAGGCATATAGTCATTTGCTCATTATCACAGACAATCACTTATTCACATTCACGAATCTCATGTGGGGCTAATAGTTTTAATTTCCTATCTCATGGAAAGCCTCTTTTAGCTCTAATTAGCAAAAGAAAGATTAAATAAAGATCTATCACTCTAAGTCTTAGCTTAGTAAATGAATGAATAATCTCTTTTATTCCTATTTCTTTGAATGGTCCTATCGAAGAAAGCTTCAGATATGTAACACTAAATTTGTCAAAATATTAATGTCTTAGACCAGGACCGATATTTATCAAAGAGATTGTGTATCCAGACTAATTAATTAGGGTCGCGACCAGTTATGAATTAGGGTGGTCGTGACAACGATGTATTCACTATCAAATGGGGATATCATTGGAGGCAGAAAGGGAATCCGAGAGTTAGCTATGAATCTCAAAATTATTGCTCTCAATAATTGACCTGTTAACCATTGGATGTTTCCTTATAAAACAAACACACATCCCTCTCACCAGAAAAAGAATAACTAAATTCTACTATTTCATACTAAGCATCATCAGATGTTATTTTCATATGATGTTGACAAAAGATTATGTTGAAACAAGAAGCAAGTTGAGAGACACTGTCCAAATTTTTGTAATTTGGATTTTCCCGACAGTTATTTTTCCTGTTTGATAATGTATACTACATACAATAGGCAACATACTCATATATATAAAGCCATTGAAAGAGAAAATCAAGACCACCATAATCTAACCATACTAGATCTTAACCCCTCTTGCATTTCTTATTAATACAGCCAACTGAGCTATATATCCAAGGATGGACTATAAAATGGCCTACAAAAACTTATTCTAAAACCACACTCTCAATGGCGTCTTTTGAAATAAGATATAAGTAAATAAATCTATCAAATACATTAAATAAAGTCTAAATACCAAAAAATGAAACAAATATAAAATTAATATATAATTAAAAAAAATCAGAGAGTGGTTTCAAACATTCATATAAGTATAATAAATGATAATTAGAAAATCATTGAGTTAGTTTCAAAACTCAATATAAAGAAATGATAATTAGAATAAACCTCAAATTTTTTTCTAAAAAATTGTCAAAAAATATAATTTTGGTAGCTGATTTTTTGTATATTCTTTTATCATAAAACCTCAAAATATGAAAAAAAGAATCCCCTTAAAGTAATGCAATTTTTCTTTTCCTAATTTCCAAAAATGAAAATTTCTACAAAATTTCACTGAAACACAATCCTTAGTTAAGGGTGAATGGTAATTTTTGTAAATATGGCTGGTGACTCAAGTGAGTAATGACTTTGGTATATTTTGTTATTAACTAAGTGAGTGGTAACTTTTGTATGGTAATTATGTATATATATATAATTTTTTTTTAATAAATTTGGGTCGTTAATCTTTTTTATTTATTTAGCAATCCACGCACCCTAGGGTTGAAAATCGAATCGACGGTTTAGTTTTTCACCTAAATTGTGAACCGAACCGACTATTAACAAAATCGAACCGATTCTAATTTATGCAAACCGTAATCGAACTGAACCGAACCGACTATTTAAAACACATTATACTATTTTTATATAAAATATATTATTTATTATATATATTCAGTCAGTTCGGTTTTGTCGGTTAAAATCATATGGAAATCGAAAACCGAACCGACTACTTCGATTTTGAATTTTTTTAAACCGAACCGATCGATTTAATTGGTTTAGTCAGTTTTTTGTTCAATCATAATGCAATAAGATTAACCAAACTAGACTTGAAGACTACAATATTATTATAAGTGGTAAGTTGACGTACATAGATTCATTAATAACTTTTTGTAGATGCACCGTGCATTTAAATTTGTGTATACAAAGCGCCGTGCACAATAAATAATTCAATTTCTAATTTTTTGAAAAAAAAACTACAAAATAAAATTCATGATTTCCTCGTTCAAATTCAAATTCAAGTTACTGAGGCACAGTGCAATGAGAGGCAATTATACTCTGCAGCGACGTCAGGAGATCTCTATCCATTGGTGAGTCTTTCACTTATAATCTACTTCTTCTGCTTTACATTTCTAGTAGATTGAAATGCGTGACCTGCAGCTCTTTGATGAAATTCCTGACTGAAAATTTCTTTGTTACATTGACAAATAAAATGAAATGATATACAAAGGCACACCAACACAACACCCACACAAAAATTTGAAATTCTTTAGTGAATACATTTACCAAAATCGGTACATACAGTAACTGTTTCTGCAACTCATTGATCAATTTTAATGTATTATATACATGAAAAAATGGTTCAAAGTTGTTTGGTTCGGGGATTTACTTAGGATACAAAAGAAGAATTAAGAGTATGGCTCTCTTCCTTCTAATGTCTAGTTTGCTACAGAATACACAATATCGACCACGATGACAAATACTTGCCTGTTGCACTTCTTCTTTGGTCTCGTCTTGGTCTTCCATGACATTGTCTTCAGTGTTGTCCCAAATGTCATCCTCCGTAGTTTCCTCTGTATCAGGCCTCCAGTCCTCAGAGTCACTAACATTATATACCAGAGCCAGAGCTGATGGTAAAAAAATCAAAACCACCCTATCAATGAGATCGTTATACCATTTCCTTCCTTTAGGCCAGAACAAAAAGGAGCCAATGATCAATCCAGACCGATCAATCCAGACCCAATGCCGTATCCAACCCCAACCACGATGTACTGCCAATCAAAGTCAGTTCTGTCCTTTGAAACTTCTGATCTGGATTTTGGCGATGGTGTCAAACTAGAAAAATTTGTACAATTTGATAAGGGGGATCCACATAACAGTTTATTTCCTTCAAAAGAAGTTCCGTTAAAGGTTTGAAATTGACTGCCAGATGGGATCCTTCCAACAAGTTCGTTGTATGACAAGTTCAATACTGACAAGAATGTTAAGTCTGCCAATTGCTTAGGTATCATTCCATTCAACAAATTTTTGGAAAGGTATAATGACTCGAGCTGTTTGAGGTTTCCCAGAGACAACGGTATAGGTCCAGTGAGGGCATTGCGTGACAAATTGAGAATGTAGAGTGATGTGAGATTTCCCAGTGCCTTTGGAATCTCTCCATCAAATCTGTTGCTGGAAAATCAATGCAGGTGAAAATAGTTAAGATCTTCACCAATTCCATCTGCATTCCTTTGCTTGTGACTGTAACCTCATCTTGGTAGTACAATTGAGTAAGCTCAAGGAACCCAAACCTCAGGGTCTGGTGATTGCGAGCTTCTCCTGTAGTCATCATCATTGCCCTCCATCTCATGAATTGGTAGGAAGATAGATTTCCCGTGAAGTTGTTGGATGGTAGATCAATAATTTGCAGCATTTCAAAGGAACTAACATTTTCAGAGTGTCCAATGGGACCATGAAATCTGTTGCATCTCAAAACAAGAACCCGCAATTGCTGCAATTTCCCCAACCAGGAAGGAAACGTGCCATTTATTTGGTTATTCCCGAGGTCTAGAACTTCAAGCATTACACAGCTGACTAGAGATTTAGACACTTGTCCTTCCAATCTGTTTCCATTGAGATTGAGCGTTCTCAAATTGCACCCTGGGAATGTCTCTGGTATGGTTCCTTAAAACATATTGTTCCGTAAAGTCAGTACTCTGAGGGTCGACATGTTACCAAGACAATGGGGTATCCGGCCACTCAGTTTGTTATTTGACAGGTCAAGAACTTGAAGATAACCAGCATTGCAAATTGATGAAGGGATTACTCCGGTGAGATTGTTGCCTGAAAGAGAGAAGAAGACAGTGACAGAGAGATGCAAACTAATATTGTTAGGGATGAATGAAGCGAGACTATTATTTGAGTAATCTAAAACAGTAGCAGAGGGTGAGAGAATTGGGATTGGAGTTTTGAAATTATTAGAATGGAGGACTACTACAGCCAAGGCATTAAAACTATTATTGGGCAAAGGTCCTTGAGGATTTTCCAAGAAGTTGTGAGAGAGATTTAAATGACCGAGAGTCCCATTTCCAATTTCCCAAATCCAATCAGGTATTCTCCCTTGAATTTGGTTGTTCGAAAGGTCTAGAAAGTTTATTTTTGACTGGTTTCTCAAGAAATCAGGGAATTTTCTCAGCCTACAAAAACCCAATTTCAATGTGCCAACCTGTGGAAACAAGGTGGAATTAATGCCACTGGCATCGATTGTCAAGTTGTTACCAGTAAGATCAAGACTCGAAAGGTTCCTGAAATCCTGAAACTGCTGTAACTGTAATGTGCCATTGAAGTTGTTTGAGGAAACTGTGAAGATCTTAATACCAGAGACCGTGAGATTGTCCCATTAAGTGAGTTATTCTGTAAATTGAGATTTACAAGTTTGGAGAAATTCTCCCATGAAGAAGGAATTGGATCTGTTAATCTATTATGAGCAAGATTGATTTGGGTGAGATTTTTAGCCAAACTGAAGAGTGGAACTGTTCCATTGAATTGGTTCACTGAAAGATCCAAGTGCATAAGTCGGATAAGATTGGACATTGAATTCGGGAGGGGTCCTGTGAAACGACAAGATGTAAGCTCCAAATTGACCAACAATTTGAGATTACCAATGGAGTCTGGCAATGTCCCAGAGAAATTTGTACTCGACAAAACCAAGTTGTGAAGGGATCCATTCACTGGAAAGTCTGGCAGAAGGCCATTAAGGTTCAGATTAAGTGTTACATCAAGACTCTTTAGTAGTGGTAGCTGGAAGATTTTTTCGGGGAATCTTCCAGACAACCCACAAGTACTGAGATGCAACGAAGTCAAATTGGGGAAGTTCCCAAAGAATTCTGGTAGTTTACCAGTTAAATTATTCTGATCAAGACAAAGTTCGGAGAGCGAACTAAGCACTGAAAACGATTCATCAAAAGGTCCTTTAAGTTGACAATTCGATAAGCTCAAATTCCGCAAGGAGTTTGGGAGTGCCTGGGACAAGGCCTTACACCAGTTGCCACCATAACTAGACATGTTCAAACCATCTAGATAGAGCTCTTTTAACTCCGAGAGGTTTTCGACTAGCATTCCAAGGTCTGGGTTTTCCAGTTTCAGTGAGTTTGCAAAACTAGAAGAGAGGCCAAGCGAAACTAACCTTCTCAAGCGAAACTAACATTCCAAGATCTGAATTTTCCGAAGAGTCCCCCATGTATTTAAAAAAAGAAGAGTGGGTGCTTGCGGAAATAAAAAAGAAAAAAAATCCGATTGGGAAAATTATAGGGTAACTTTGTCTTTTCAAAATTATTGGATGAAATTTGTTAGTCAACACGATTGACCTAACGATCATGTCCGTTAGACTAGAATACAAAAATGAATGGTGTCAAACAGAAATAAACATAAATAAATGGGGGTCAATTGAGAAATAACCCTTTAAAAAAAGGACAATTTGGGGGTGTTAAAAAGTAGGGGCCTCCCCGATCTATCGGCGGGTAAACAGTTCAATCAATCTTTTGTGAGGGCGCATAGCAGGCACCCCCTTCTTCAAACATCTTCGGAAACAATTTACTATCCAGTGGTCCAAACAACTAGAGTTAGAAACCAGTTGAGCTGAACAGTTGGGTGTGACTAGTGGCTCTCTACTAGAGGGCACGGGAAACTCGATCAATCTATTCTCTTCTTGCGATGCATTTCATCAAATACATGGGGGACTCGTTTGGTCTTCCATTCAGCTCTTCAATTGAAGCAATCGACAAAGATTCGAAACCCTCCCTCAACAAGGTGATCATCCTCAACTCTCTCAAGGTTACCTATTATGCTCTCTTGTTATGAATTCCTTACTTCACTGTTGTTTTATTCTACTGTCACAATATTTTGGCAAAGAAGGAACCCCTCGTCATTACATTACATATTTCGGCAAGTAAACATGTACCCACTTTACACAGTATGTTCTTCTCCTAAGTGGAATGCCCAAAAATATGCAATCTTTGTATGAGTACATCTTCAGGGATCATCTTCATTTACTTTCTTTCTTCGTCAAAATGATCGAAATCAGCTAGCGCAGTAGATACACCGTGGGGGTTTTTTTTAAGGCTAAAACAAGAAAACTGAGCTCACAAGTTGCCCTCATAGGAGAAGAATCCATGTCACCTTATTGTTTTGTATACAACTACCAAATCTGTTGTTATCATAGAAGAATAATATGATCATTATGAAAACAAAAATTCTAAATGGCGAGGAAACCAGCGAGGGAGGGGCAACCCTCCATCCCCTCCCTCGCTGGTTTCCTCGCCATTTAGACTGACTCTTATGAAAAAGGAAATGTTAGTAGTGGAATGTTTTACCAAAATGGAAAATTTCTTTAGGTATTTATGTTAAATATAGGGTTATTTTCCTTTTGACCCCCTATTAGTTTATAGTTATTCTTGTTTGGCACCCAAATTTTTTTAAAATTCCAGTCAAACACCCAATAATTTGAGTGTTGACTTCAAACATCCATATTTTCCGCAGACACCCAAAAAGTAGGTATGACCAATGTGAGATTTAATCTGGTCTGAAGACCGCTAATCTTAACTCCAACTAAGGATTATTTGATCATCAAGTCATGTAAGTTCAAACACCTCTTTCAATATATATATATATATATATATATATATATATATATATATAGTATCCTTGCTACATAGTTTCTATGTAAAGTTTAATTAGTGAGATTATTATTTTTTAGATAAAGAAATTTTTTGCTGAGTTTATGAAGTTTTCTCTAGTAATAGTCTCTTTATTTTGCAATCAAAGGAAAGATAAATGGAAAAAAAAAGCTTGTAATTCCATGAGACGATGATGAGGCCATAGGTCCAATCCCAGCTGATTATCAGGTAATGATATTTGTAATCCTTTTTATTTTTCCCCGTAAATAATCATGTTATTTCATTCATAACAACTATTATAGTCGTTGACGAAATTCATGGGTAATTGTATGATTCTCCCTCTCAAGATCAACACTGGGTCTTTAGTATGTTGTTGTCATATTGGCTTTGCGTTTTAATGTTAATATTACCTAATATGTTCATGATGGAACATGTGGATTATCATAGGCATATTATGCAGTCAGGACACAATGGTCGTGGTACCAGGGGGAATCTATAATTCTCGTGTATTTGATATGCTAGGTGTGTGAGAACACGTGTTAACTTACTTTACAAAGGGAACTTTTGCTATAATAGTAAATATATTGGGAATAAGCCAAGACACTACAGGAAAAGTATAGCAGAATGATTAAGAAGCTGTTCATGTGAGATGACGAGGACAGTGTAATGTAAACAAAGAAGTCAAAAGAAGCTTCAGGTGTTGTGGAAAGTGTTTTGTTTAGTGTGAATGTGCTAAATTCAGTTCACAAGTCAGTTTAGTTATGTTGGCTGACAATAGGTGGGAGGGTTCTCGCTGCCCATCAGGGACATATATTGAAGAATAAAGAAAATTGAGTTAAAAAAGTTAAAAGTGCACCTGAAGATAAAGTGTAGATGTTGTAGCCATATAGCTTTAGAGCATCTCTACCCATGAGGTAAAGCAATAAATTTGGCTTTCCATCCCAAAACCCGACTCCAGCCATAGGGGGCGAAGCTAAAGATAGCTTCCACACTCTCAAATTGCGGGGAGTAGAAGCTGTTTTGCCCTCCTATCTCCCTTCACTTTGAATTGGAGGGGAGGCAACAATCAGAGTTTAGGGAGGTAAGGATATTAGCTACACTCTAGTGATGCCGTAATGGCACCGTTACATTCTTATTTTTCAGCTTGCCCATGACACGTATGGTTTGTGGATGTTTAGTTCCAGCAAATTGCATGAAGGGCATTACGAGTTTCTAGTGATGCCATTTGGCCTCACAAACGCTCCAACAACTTTCCAAAGTCTCATGAACGATCTCTTCTGTCCCAATTTCCAAAAATTTATTTTTTGGTTTTCTTTGATGACATTCTGGTGTATTCGAAGTCATGGGAGGACCATCTCACACATTTGCAAATTGTCCTAAAAATCTTATCCACTCACAATCTGTTTGCAAAAGAGTCAAAATGCTGATTCAGTGTTTTACAAGTAGAGTACTTGGTCACATAATTTCGGAGCAGGGGGTGTCGGTTGATCCAACCAAAATACAAGCTGTCATTGAATGGTCTACACCGACAACGACAAAAAAAGTCCGTGGGTTCCTCGGTTTAGCAGGCTACTAGAGAAAGTTTATTCGAAAATTTGGATGTATAACAACTCCTTTGACTCGACTCTTGACCAAGGACGGCTTACAATGCAATGATGCAGCAGAGATGGCATTCAAACAATTAAATGAGGCATTGACTTCATCGCCAGTTTTGCACCTTCTTGATTTTTCTCAGTGATTCATGATTGGGAATCGGGCCTATCCTTTCTCAGTGATGCAGCAGAATTGGAATCGGAGCTATCCTTACCCAGCGTAATCAACCGGTGGCCTATTTTAACGAAGCATTGAAAGGTTTGGCCTTAGCATTGTCTACCTACGAGAAGGAGATGTTGGCTATTGTCAAAGCTATTAGGAAATGGCGTCCATATTTGCTTGGAAAATCATTTACAGTCTACACTAACCAAAAAAGTCTTAAGTACCTATAGGAGCAACGATTACTACACCAGCACAAACACGATGGCTACCAAAGATACTTGGTTACGATTACGAAATTGAGTATAAAAGAGGGTCTGAAAAGTGAAAACCAGGGTGCAGATTCTTTGTCACATGTAGTTGAATTTCAATTTTTATCAATTTCCATACCACATGCAGATTGGTGGCCACTGCTCCAAAAGGAGGTCCAACAGGACTCATTTTATGGAGAATTGATAAAGCAAGGTTCCTCCCAAACAGATCACAAGCTGCTCCAACGAGATGGTGTGTGGTTCAAAAAAGACAGTTTATTTGAACCGACAACTCCACCTTGATTCCAAAGATAATTGTCGACTTCCATTTATCACCAATTGGTGGACATTTCGGGTTTCATAAAACCATTTCCCGTATCAAGCACACTTTCTTTTGGTCTAATATGCTTCAGGCCATGAAGGATTTTTTGCAACAATGTGACATTCTGTCAGCGGTTCAAGACGGATTGTATGAAACTAGCAGGTTTGCTTTAGCCACTGCCAATTCCTACTCAAATATGGACCAATGTTTCGATGGACTTTATCGAGGGGTTACCATTGTCTAGTGGATATAATGCCATTATGGTAATTGTCGATAGATTGACAAAGTATGCTCACTTCATAGTCTTGAAACACCCGTTTACAATCGTGACTGTCGCCAAGGCATTTATCGCCAATGTGGTTCGCCTACACGGCATTCCGACATCAATTGTTAGTGACCGCGACAAGGTGTTTATCAGCTCCTTTTGGCGACGTTCCAGCTGCGGGGAACCAAGTTGTGTATGAGCTCGAGTTACCACCCCCAATCTGATGGCCGAACCGAAGTTGTCAATCGAACTTTGGAGCAGTATTTACGATGTTTTGTCGGTGACCAGCCTTGAAAATTGCTTGAATGGATTCCTTGGCACATCCACTCTCTCCTCCACCAAAATGACACCCTTTGAAGCTGTTTACGACATTCCGCCTCCAAGTCTACTAGCTTATGTATCGGATATTTCTCACGTCCAAGCAGTAGATGAGTATATGTGTGACCGAGATGCCATTCTGCGTGTGCTCCTACACAACCTCCTGCTGGCTCAACATCGGATGAAATGTCAAACAGACCAACATCGACGCGAGGTCTCATTCGTTGTGGGAGATTGTTTATTTGAAACTACAACCTTATCGACATACTTCTGTGGCATTTCGAGGCTCCATGAAACTTGCCCCACGTTTCTTTGGTCCATACCAAATCACTGAGAAAGTAAGTCTGGTGGCTTATAAATTGGCTTTGCCTCCTGGCTCTTCATAATGTGTTTCATGTCAGTTTGTTACGAAAGCGTTTGGGACCAGTGCTCACTCTGAGTTCTACCCAACTTCCCCGTCTCGGATACTTTGACCATCCTTCCACAACCTGAATCATCTTAGATCGTCGTGTAATCCAAAGGGTAAATACTGTCCAAAGTCCGAAATCTTGGTAAAAATGGGTAGGTGCACCAGTAGAAGACGCAACCTGGGAAAATGAGTGGCACTTTACCAAGTCATATCCTAATTTCATCCTTGTGGACAAGGATCCTTAAGTGTGTGTGTGTGTGGGGGGGCATGGGGGAATGTTATGTGCCACACACTCACTGGAGCTTGAAGTGGGCAAGGTGACAAGAAAATTATTGGATCAGATTGCTGCGTGTTCCACCATGAGCAAGGTGACCGGTGACTGGACTGTGTTTGTTTGTTTTGTTAGTGAAAGCTCTACAATGTTGTTAAATAAGCTTGAGTGGTACAAGCATTATAGTGTAACGCTATATATATAGTGTGTATTAGTTCAGTAAGATCATCAATTAATTAGCTAATAACTTCCCTCTACTCTTTCCAGCTCTTCTTCCAATTCTCTCTTGTTCTTTGAAATCAAATTCATTCGTATCATAATCTGGGCAGTTTAAGGCACAACGCACAAGGTGATGCGAGAAGCTCCATCGTAGCATCATGTGCCCCATGACCCCATCTCTGACAAATCAGCGCTACAATTAAATAATATTAATCTAGCATTTGGGACATGTGGATGGTACTTTCAGAGCAATCTCGAATTAAACTTATAATGATGGTAATTTCACCTTTCGACATGTGTATCCCAAACTTTTCAGTTCAATCAGCTAATAAAATGATCCGTCGTGTTTCTATATACTCTTATCAATCTATCCCATCTTTTGCATATAAATTCTTTGGATTGAGTTGAATTGTAGTATCTATACTTGCGTAAAAAATTCTTATATCAATAAAAAAGAAAAAAAAACAATAGTAAAATAAAAAAAATCATTTGGATGTGTATAAGAATAGAAGAAATTTTTTTTTTACTGAGTCATGATATAATTGAATGATTCTTACTCATGTAAAACTTGTTTTTCATGAATCTGTATTATACTGTCAAATCTCAAATATTTGAATTTGAATCTCAATAATTTTTCATCTGAACCTCCTATTGCAAATCACTTGTTGTATCTTAGTCTTCATTACTAGTATTCTGGTTCTCGTGATGCGTTTTTCTCAAATGTTATCTTTAGTTCACAGGTTTTATACACGGTTGGGCTATCTTAGGTGTCTTAAGGGCTCGTGTTATATAAAGCAAGTGGGTATGACCAATGTCAGATTTAATCTGGTCTGAAGACTGCTAATCTTAACTCCAACTAAGGATTATTTGATCATCAAGTCATGTAAGTTCAAACACCTCTTTCAATATATATATAGTATCCTTGCTACATAGTTTCTATGTAAAGTTTAATTAGTGAGATTATTATTTTTTAGATAAAGAAATTTTTTGCTGAGTTTATGAAGTTTTCTCTAGTAATTAGTAATAGTCTCTTTATTTTGCAATCAAAGGAAAGATAAATGGAAAAAAAAAGCTTGTAATTCCATGAGACGATGATGAGGCCATAGGTCCAATCCCAGCTGATTATCAGGTAATGATATTTGTAATCCTTTTTATTTTTCCCCGTAAATAATCATGTTATTTCATTCATAACAACTATTATAGTCGTTGACAAAATTCATGGGTAATTGTGTGATTCTCCCTCTTAAGATCAACACTGGGTCTTTAGTATGTTGTTGTCATATTGGCTTTGCGTTTTAATGTTAATATTACCTAATATGTTCATGATGGAACATGTGGATTATCATAGGCATATTATGCAGTCAGGACACAATGGTCGTGGTACCAGGGGGAATCTATAATTCTCGTGTATTTGATATGCTAGGTGTGTGAGAACACGTGTTAACTTACTTTACAAAGGGAACTTTGGCTATAATAGTAAATATATTGGGAATAAGCCAAGACACTACAGGAAAAGTATAGCAGAATGATTAAGAAGCTGTTCCTGTGAGATGATGAGGACGGTGTAATGTAAACAAAGAAGTCAAAAGAAGCTTCAGGAGTTGTGGAAAGTGTTTTGTTTAGTGTGAATGTGCTAAATTCAGTTCACAAGTCAGTTTAGTTATGTTGGCTGACAATAGGTGGGAGGGTTCTCGCTGCCCATCAGGGACATATATTGAAGAATAAAGAAAATTGACTTAAAAAAGTTAAAAGTGCACCTGAAGATAAAAGTGTAGATGCTGTAGCCATATAGCTTTAGAGCATCTCTACCCATGAGGTAAAGCAATAAATTTGGCTTCCATCCCAAAACCCAACTCCAGCCATAGGGGGCGAAGCTAAAGATAGCTTCCACACCCTCAAATCGCGGGGAGTGGAAGCTGTTTTTGCCCTCCTATCTCCCTTCACTTTGAATTGGAGGGGAGGCAACAATCAGAGTTTAGGGAGGTAAGGATATTAGCTTGATGAAATCTTGGGCTCAATCCAAACAGATTGATTGATTCAGAAGTTGTATTTTGTTGACATTGAGTGATTGATTGATTCAAGTGATCGTGAAGTTCTTTGTAAGTATTGCAGTGAACTGATAAAAGAAGGAAGAGAGAATTGAGTTTTTTTTGCTGTTAGATGGAAATAGGCCAGGTTGCAGTGAATTGTTTGTTGAAGCAAAGAGAGATTAATGTTGAGGCTTGGTTTTGTTCGGGATTTGCCTAGAGAAGGTGGGAAAATTGGAATCTTTTCCTAAATACATCAATGATATCAGTCCTTGTAATTGAGTTTTATTATGGGCTTGTAATTCTTCTAGTATATTTATATGGCAGAGTTACTGAAGAAGGTTAGAAAGAATTCAAAAGATAACCCATCCATCCTTAAAAGGGCTCTTGTATAAATAAAAAAATCAGAAAGTATCCATGAAAAATAAAATTCCAAAATGATTGGTAAACTCATTTAAGTTTTGAAAACCCTAATATTATTTGCTAAATAAAAAGAATGATAATAATTTGTTTGACATGTGTAAATGAATCAGTAACTCATTCCAATTTTAATTCAAACATCCCAAGGTTTTTACTTTCTTCGGGATTAGAGGTTGAGAAGAACAACCTATGTTGTGTTTCCTCTCCGAAAGTTTTAGTACTCTTGTTCCGTTACTGAATATGATTCAATTCAAAGCGGTTTTGACTAATAAGTGACAACCAAACAGATACATAAATGAACTGAGTCGTCGTTGGTGTTCTATGAACATAATTGAACCAACATATAGAGAAGCATGAAATGAACCGAGATTGACATGTTATTAACTGACCATAACCGAACCAACTCATAACTCATCTCCTCTGGTAAGTCTGATTTCAACACTGTTTTATTTCTTTTACGTCCTAATTTCAATCTGTTTTGTTTCTTTTATGTTGGTTGCATGGTTGAGTATTCTTTCTCGTTTTCTCCTTGACACTATAAAAAATTTGTTGTGCGCAAAACGCATATGATAAACCAGTTCTAGAAATTTGATACTATCTGGTAGCAAGCAAACTAGAAGAGAAATGCTTACACCACATCTTAAAGTTATGACATGCAACCACAACTATGGAAGTTTTCTGTCTTGTATCATGTCCACCCATTTCAATAATTTGGCAATAATGATGAGTCATATGATGAGGTCACCATGCTGATTGATCATCCTCTCAAAGGCCTTCAAATCAGGTGGCTCTCAAAGTGGACTTAAATGTTGAAAAAAAAATTTCTTCCAAATTTCTAACATTCCTTGTTCTTCAAGCTTGCAAAGGCATCAACTTTGCTTTGTATACTACCCGTGTACATGAAAATGCTAGGTTAGTGAGAGCCATAAATCAGAATATCAGTTAAGGACCCTTATCTTCTTGATTCAATCCAACAATAGCAATTGACATATAAGGGGCATTAGGCTTAAGGGAATAAAATCAGCTTATTCCTATCAAAAGACAGATTTTTTTTTCTCGCTTAAAAATAAAATTTTGAGGAACTGCGTCGATTAACTTCAGGAATAACTTTTTAAAGTTTCAACTCAATCTGACCAACTTTCAAACTCATGATGTCTATGAGGGATCACATAATCACATTAGAAAATACGACATAAATTATAATTCAACAATTGTAGTTAAGGGTATCAACATTTATTTATTTATTTATTATTATTATTATTATTATCATTTTGGTGCTGATGATACAAAATTTTGTGACACCAACCAAAACCCCTTAGTGGTGGTATCAATAAATTTAGTGGTCTCTGATATTCTATATAATTTACAACTTTTTTTAGATCCTCAAACTAAGGTCATCATCGTCTTCAACTTCAAGTTGTTTTTGTTTAACCCAACTACAAATAGCACAATGAATTCATTGATGCTCTTATATTCTGTAATTTCAATTCTTAAAGTATATTAAAAACACCTATATTCCCTTTATACTAATCCATAAAATCTTTCTTATCACATCACAAGTCATCAATCTCCTCCCCCAACCCAATCCAATAGTTCCATTCCATCTGATATGAAAACAAGCATTTCTTCGAAATATAACTCCTTTTTGTCTCCTTTTTCCTTCTTCTTTCTCTTCGTCCAGGGACGGATTTACATGGGGTCAAGTAGGGGCACTTGCTCTCACTGACTTTTGAAATGTTTTTTGGTTTTTTTTCAATTTGCCGATCCGACAGTGACGATTGCATGTGATTTGGTGGTAACCTATAAGTAACTATTTTTTATAGGGACGTAAATAACCCAATTAGTCAAGTAGGGGCACTTGCTCTCACTGACTTTTGAAATGTTTTTGGTTTTTTTCAATTTGCCGATCCGACACTGACGATTGCAATAGTGATTAATGTTGGTGGTTAAGTAACTATTTTTTATAGGGACGTAAATAACCCAATTATTTATTTATTTATTTATTATTATTATTATTATTTTCCTTTTGGCGCTGATGATACAAAATCTCGTGACACCAACTAAATTTAGTGGTCTGTGATATTCCATATAATTTACAACTTTTTTGAGATCCTCAAACTAAGGTCATCATCGTCCTCAACTTCAAGTTGTTTTTGTTTAAGCTAAATACAAATAGCATAATGAATTCATTGATGCTCTTATATTCTGTAATTTTAATTCTTAAAGTACATTAAAAACACCTATATTTCCTTTCTACTAATACATAAAATATTTCTCATCACATCACAAGTCATCAGTCTTCTTACCCAATCCAATATTTCCATTCCATTTGATATGCACGCACGCATTTCTTGGAAGGCAACGACTACACCACAACACCATCTCCTCTTTCTCACACCACCATTGAGTTTTTTTTTTCAACTTTCTCACACCAATAAACATGCATATCCGTGAAATCCAAACTCAAAACCAAAAAAAAACAAAACAGGGTAAGTTTTGACCAATTTAAACACTCAATTGAGACTGATTCTCAAGTTCATCAAAGCACAAAATTGTATTACGATGAGTTATCTAATAACACAACTTGAATCACTTGAAAATACTTTGAAATGAGCAAGTTATGATCATTTTACTAAAGTCGCGCAAATTTGTCTTACAATGAAAACGAGATAGTGTTATTGACTTTCGGCCAACTTATGTGCTCAATCGAGACTGATTCTCAAGTTGATCAAAACACAATAGTTGTAGTATTCTGAGTTATCTAATAAACACAACTTGAATCATTTGAAATGAGCAAGGTATAGTTATTTTACTAAAATCGTGCAAATCTGTCCAAAAAATGAAAATGAGATAGTATTCTTGATTTTCGGCCAACTTATGTGCTCGATCAAGACTGATTCTCAAGTTGATCAAAGCACAAAAGTTGTAGTCCTTTGAGTTATCTAATAAAACAACTTGAATCACTTGAAAATGTTTTGAAATGAGCAAGTTATTGTCATTTAATTTGTTCGAAAAAAATTATGTTCACAGAGTGCACTGCGGGGATATCTGAGATAAATTGATCTATTAGAATTGCAGTTGTTTCATATTTTTCAGATGCTTGAATGAATTACATGATATCAAAATGATCTACACAAAAGTTTGCCAATATTAATTTGGTCACAAGTACTTGCCTCAAATGGATTGATCAAGTTCTTGGGATTATACCATGTAAATCATATGAAAAAAGTAGCAACATGGAATTCACACAAACACATGAAACAAATCCAATTAATATGAGCATATGAGAGTTTAATTGTGTTACATGCCTCGTAGACACTAGTGCTCGGAGTAAGTCTAGTCAACCATGTTTGCTGCCATATTTTTTTATTTCTTTACACTTTTTACCCCTCCTATTTAAAATACAACTACAAACACCACTTATAGAAGGGGTGAAATTGTAAAAAAACCAAAAAATGCCCAAAAGATGCCAGCAAATAAGGTTGACTAGAATTGTTGCTAGTGCTCATCATTCTGTGTGAGACAATTTCTTAGAAAAACAAACAAGCTTTCTTTACTAAATGATATCACAAAGTAAATTTTACAATACTAAAACAACCACACAACAAAAACACTTGAATCAATCAGTCAAACACTTAAAGATTTTGAATTGGGGAGTGAGGAACCATTGTCAATTTGAATGGTGAGGGAAAAAAATGGATGATTTTATTTATATAGTGGTGTGAAAGTAGGTGGTGTGAGAAACAAAGTAAGTGGTGTAAGAGAGGGGAAATGATGGTTTCTAGTCCAAGAATGAAAACCAAATTTGGGGAGACAAAGAAATCGACTTCCTATAGTCCAAGAATAAAATAGCTCCTTTTTGTCCCCTCTTCCTTCTCTCTTTCTCCCACCCTACCACCAATCATGCTCTCCAAGTTAACACCCAAGAAAGAAGTCATTCTTGACTTTCCCTCCTCTGTTGTCACTCTCACTTCACTCCCCACAAATTTCTCACTTATAACATCACTTTTTTATTCAAACTAATCACACCCCATCTCTCAAAACAACATAAAAACCTCAAACTCAGCATATCCATTTCTCCTAAGTGAAGAAAAAGTTGGAAAGATGAAAGCTTTTCATCAAGCCAAGCAAGGGATGTCATTGTTCTTACCACACTTGTCATCAGGTAGTGATTTAGTTCTTAATCCTGTTTACATTCATGGGTTTTCTGCTTGTTCTAACCTTGTTGTGTTACTTCTGATCTCTATTTGTTGCGGGTGCAACAGGGTGAGGAAAGCTAGTGTTAGTTCTCAAAGCAATCAAAGAGTAGCTTTTTTCTTTAGAAACCAACCCTTTTAGCTTGTATGGGTTTGTCATCGTTTTATTTGGTAATTTGTGTTTTGAACTATTTTTTTGGTATAGAAATGGTTGGGGCCGTTGGGCTGATGAAAAGCTTGTTACCCAATTGGATTTAGGACTTAGAACACTAGCTTGGGTTGCAATTTTTGTTTATTTGTATACCCATTTCTCTAATTCAAGTGAATGGAAGTTCCCTTTATGGTTAAGAGTTTGGTGGGGTGTGTTTTTCCTTATCTTCATCTTTGGCTATAGACCTTGTTAGGCATCAAAAACACCAATCATTGCAAACCCATTTCTGGGTTTTGGATGTTGTTTCTGTTGTTATTGGTTTGTTCTTCCTTTGCACTGGAATTTACGGCAAAAGGGTAGAGGAGAGCCTCTTTTGAATGGTAGTAATGGTGATAGTGTGAGAAACAGTTTTCTAGATGAAAATGTAAGCCTTTTTGGAAAAGCCAATCTTCTCAGTATCCTTACTTTCTCTTGGATCAGTCCTTTGATTGCGGTGGGGAAGAAGAAAACTATTGACCTTGAAGATGTTCCTCAGCTTGCTCCTGCTGATAGTGTTAATGGGGTGTACCCTGTTTTTAAGAATAAGCTTGATAGCTTTACTAGTGATGGTGGTCAGATAACAAGTATGAAACTTGTCAAGGCGTTGGTTTTCGCTACATGGAGAGAAATTCTATTGACGGCTTTATTATGTCTTGTGT